>OY979437.1:11254231-11854231 GCA_963855545.1 Ethmia dodecea | reverse complement strand
CCAACCCATATGAAGGGATATTCGTAAATTCCCACGGGAACGGGAATAAACAGGATGCGCGCGGGCAACGTCGCAATGGGCACCCGCTATTTGAAATATGGTATGTAATGTACATATGTCATAGGCAACCACTATAAAGGGATTTTTGGAAATTCCCACGGGAACGGGAATAAACTGGATCCGCGCGGGCAACGCCGCTGGGCACCCGCTAGTACCTCATAAACATTCACTTTCGTCAGCTATATAGGTACATCCTACTTATCTTGTACCATGTACCGGCGAAATTAACATTTTAAACTGATGTGACGGCATATGTGACAGCTACAAATACATAGGGACAGAGAAATATGCGATCTTTTTTCAGAAGCATGTAGTGAGTTTGGCCACCATTTAAAGTCGAAAATCTTAGTGAAACATGCATATAAATAACAATCTAAAAAGAATTCTAAACCGTTTAGTAACGACAAATAGCTCGTAATATCATTTCCACGACTAATTTATTCGTTTAAGAGAAAATTGGATTTTTCCATTACTATGGAAAGTTACTGTGTAGGGTGACTATGATTTTATTAGGACTGATTTATAGTCGAAACCTCTTGACTGAAAGTCGCTTCGCTTCATACTGAAGTGCGGTAGGCACTTCGCAAACGGTAAAGGATGTGATGAAGGATGGGTGTTTATTGTCTACCTACCAATATCTAAGTACCTATGTTTTATTTACAATAAGGTCAACCGGGGTGATGTCGTCTACGGGGCTAAGGCGTTTTAGAACTACTCACGCCATCTTTTTTGTGTCTTCTGCACTAAAAGTACAAAATGTCATCAATAGATGTTGTGAAAGAGCTCTTTTTTTAAATTATCCGTCATTTTAAATTTGACATTTCGTTTGGACTCTTCTTTTGTGCCAACACGTGAATTTGAATCTTTTTCCTTTAAGAGAATCGATGTTTTTAAACCGTAAGTACTTTATTATTTTATTGCACACCTATTGTATTAATTATTTTACGTAATTAGCATAACATTTTCAGTCAATATGCAATTTACAATTATATTTTTTTCTTTAGGGCTATTGCGTATGTCCTTTTGGGGTGATTGCGTCTATTGTAACGCAATAGCCCCATTGTCGGGGGTCCTGAACCTATAAACCTAAACCGATAATACAGTTAAATCTTTCTATTTATACTAATACTAGCGATCCGCCCCGGCTTCGCACGGGTCCAATGCTTATAAGATTTTCCCGCTTTTCTGTTGAATTTTTTTCTGAATTTTCTTTGCTATAAGCCTTGCGGAGCCCGAGACCTTTCCAACGAATGAACAAAACCGTGGAAATCGGTTCGTCAGTTCTGGAGTTAAATCGTCAGGAAGGAAAACCCGACTTATTTTTATATAAGTAGTAGATTTTATTTTTGAAATGCTTTTCATGATAGTATGTATTTTGTTAAGTACATCTATCTTGACACCAAAGGAAGTGTTGCGTGGTCAAGTTATAATACATATAAGACGTAAAAAATAAAAAATCTCCGCCTTTTGTCCCCTAGGGGATAGGCACAGGTATTTATCTGGAAATACCCACTTTTCACCAGAATATTCGACCCCTAAACGTGACAGGTGGTGATTTGTTGAGCCCATTGCCGGAACATGTCTGTTACACATACCTCAGAATTAATTCTGAGACCTGCGGATTTCCTCACGATGTTTTCCTTCACCGTCGAGCTAGTGATGAATATGTAAGTTTTGAAAAACTTATTGGTACTTACATGCCAAGATTTGAACCCGAGTCTCAGTGATTATCATAAAGAGAAGTGGGCTCTTTAACCGTAAGGCTATCATTGCTCCTCACATATATTTAAATAATAATAATAATAAATTGTAGGACACAATTGACACACGGTTATTCAGTCCCAAACTAGGTAGAGCCTGTACTATGGGTACTAAACATAGATTTATTAGTATACTAAATCTATGGTACTAAACAACTGATTGATAAATATACTTAAATAATTATCACATTAAAACTGTTATTATGTATTACTGTACATATACAGTTTTTCTTAAATTACTAAAAAACTATCAGAAATACAAATGCCGAGTAACGCACTGTGAAGAGAGACCTCTTTGGTTGATTGTATTTTATATCCATAGCGCATCTGTCTATTGATGTGACATTGTCAATCACTTTTTTTTTTTTTTGTTTCACCCCTTACAGGGTAGGCAAAGGCATTACGCCATGCAGCCTCGTCATTAGTTAATGATATCCTTATGTAAATGGCTCTGCTTCAGAGTCCATGCACAAAAATACAGTGTCTTTAACACTTTCTACAACCCTAACTTGGTTATCAGTAAAATGATAGCACTTTTACTGACGACTTTATTGTGACTTTTTGAGGCAATCCAAAAATGTCCATATCTCGCATTTTATCGAATTTCCCATTCACTGCACACTTTCACGGACACTTGCCACATAATAAACTATCACTATTATGAGTCAAAACCCGAAATACACAGCAAAATGAAAATTAAACAAAAAACATGACGTCCCTCTTCGGATTCCCGCCAAAAAGCCTTGTCAATCACTTGTAAAAAAACAGAAGAATAAGAAAGACATCGTATTTGTGTAAAATACTTTATTATAAATATTTAATTGCTAAATCTTCATATCATTGTCTTGGGGTCACGGACCTTTGGTGGAGCAACCTCCTCAAACTTAATACGCACTCAATATAGGTTTCTGTTCATATGAAACTGTGAGATTTTTGAGCATGATTAGGCTGATGGCTAAATTGCCAATGCCTTTAAACTAAAAAAAAGTTGGTTGGTGGTCTGGGGCCTGGGGGCCAATTCCACTAAATGCCAATAATGGTCTTAGTTGGATGACAACGATATGGTCAGTCGATGATGGTGTTATTTTCTCTGAAAAGTGTCAAAATAACACCATTGACATCTCATTGTCATCCAACTATGACCGTTAACATTTAGTAGAATTGGCCCCCTGGTCAAGTGGTCAATGCATGCAATGTTTTCTAGGCCGCGTTCCAAAACAGGTAAAATTCACTAGATGAAGTCTAAAGTGAAGGATAGCGTTATGCAAAACATTAATGTGTGACTGAAACAGACTACTGTCAGGTAATAATTAACTTGGTTTAGGAACGCGGCGGTAATAGTGTTCTGTGAGTGAACGCGGCGCTAGTTCTGTCAGTGTTGCCAACTTAGCTACTTTATAGCTAGATCTAGCTATTTTTGGGTATCAGGCAGCTACAATTTACAAAATCTTGTAGCTAAATTTTTTAGCTACTTTTTCTAGCTACTTTTACTCTTTTACAAGATGTGAGTACTTTCGAGACTTTATAGTAGGGTATCGGTCCTTAAATTGTACCTAACCGTGGCTGGCTTATGTATTTTATTACTAATACCTGGATAAATGAAGGGGATCAACATATTTCTTCGTTTAAAACTTATATTGCGTTCTGCTTTGTCTTAATTTATAAATTTAAAATTATTGCTCGCTGTTTTAATAATCTGAAAATTGATTTACCTATGAAAACATACACGTAATCTGCTTACTTTACCTAGTTTATAGTGTTAGCTACTTCTAGCTACTTTTTTGTGTCAACAAATCGGGCAATCTGGCTACTTTTCGCAAGATGTCTAGCACAGACCAGTAACTAGAAAAGCTACAAGGTAAGGGTAGCAGTTGGCAACACTGAGTTCTGTGAATGTTTTTGTACTGTGCCACTGTGGTTTTTGTATATTTTTCACTAAAATTTTCAACATTATTTTCGTTTTTCTTCTAAGAGTTACATCATTAGTTTTGAAAATGTACAGGGTGTATTCAAAGTCAAATTCATACCTATTATGTGGTTTGAATTGTTCTATGAATACTTCAATTGGTAAGAAATAACAACATCCTAATCATCACATTTTCTTTGTTTTGTTGTGTTTACCTACTGTGCTGCTACTGTGTAAGATAGTATTCAAAAATATCGCATTCAACCTCTTTTACTTTTATCTAAGCATTCAATGAGGTTTATCTTAGATATATAGTTACTCTTATATATATATATATACATTGCAACTGTGAATCTGAATACTATTTAATTTCACAGACAATGAAGAATCCATTAAATAAATTATGCATGTATTTTATTTATCAATGTATTGACTGATTGTCCACCTGCAATGTGTTCAAAGGAAGTAGATTTACATTATGATTATGAAGTCAAACAACTACCTATGAAAGTACTTAAAAACCATTGTTTTTATGATTGTGGTCTAAGTACAGTCAAGAGCACGCTAAGCTTGACACTGACTTTGAGCCGGCCCTGTATTCTATGGCGCGCAGTATAAATTAGAGCTCAGCTTAAACTGGTAGTGTAAAGCTTGACTTGCTCTTGACTGTACCATAAACATAAATAAAATATTACCTAGTATCAAAGAGATTTAAATACTAGGGCATAGAGGGGGCATTGGGAATATTTTCATACAAAACTTTGAAGCCTAAGCGTCAGTGCTGGTATCTAGATTTCAATAGCTGAAACAAGTATTCAAACAATTAGAAGTTGTTTCAGCTATCGACCGGTAGAGGTCACGCTGATTAAAAGGGATGTTACTATTTCATACCAAGGTATCGATAATATCAGTTTATTGACAAAGTATAGGTATATACAACAAAATCAATTTCAATTATACCTACTACACTCCCGGACACATCTATCGGGCCACCTAGTGTTTTTAAAGTTTTGATGGTCCCTAGCTAAAAACGTTGTCACACGAGATCGCGGTCTTCCTTGACAACAAACGAAGCCGCCAGTCTCTAAGTACCTTTAATAAACTCTTCGGACAGTAGTACGGCTTAAATTTAGTTGTGCACTCACATTTCTTTGGCTATGCCCGGCCTGCAGAAGTGCCACAGCTTTGGCGGCAATTTCAGGCCGAGTATCCATATTTTTTGGTCAAAACTTTCTCAAAGTTTGCAGTAGCCATATTATTGAACCAATAATCAGAAACATAAATAAAAAAATCCAACTTTCGCAAAATTAAAAAAGTTTTATCCGCCCTTGCATCATTGAAAACAATGAACAGACTCGAATTTTCTTATTTTTTTTCACAATTCTGTATTCGAAATAAAAAAAAACATACCAGGGTGATTCGCAAATGACGCGATTGAGGAGTGTCCAAGCCTGAGAATCCATAAAAACATTTGATTTCCATGGTGGGGTATTTTTTTTAAAGAAATGTATCGTGCTTGTGTTTTAATGAATTAGTAATATACTGCATAACGTTTAAAGGAAACCGACAATATTTTTTTAAAATTGCATATCATAAGTTCTTTGGCGCGTCCATTGGGTACTTGTTTTCGTATATCAGGAAAAACTCAGTTTTGAAAGTAAAATAAGCATAAGATTAATATGTCATATTGATAACAAATACTTATGGTAATTGTTAATTAGTTCTTTTCTTCATTCCTAGGTTTTGTATTTAAATTATAACACAAACAATTTTGTCCGAGCAAAAAATACTAATTTCTCTGGCGCATAGAAATCGTGTAGCTACTCTGCCTCAAACGACCACTGGAACATATTGTCCAGCTTCCCCACACCCTTTAGTCACCTACTAGCTGACGCCAAGGGCAAGAGGTGCGCAAACTTTACGAAACGACGAAAATATATTTTTTTTCCTTACATTTCGGATTTTCGTCAGGTAAGTGCCTAATTTCTTCGATGTTTATTGTCAAGATAGTATTTGTTACCGTTGCTTGCGAATTTTTGTACACATAGTCTCAGTCAAACAGTATGCAGGTGGGAATAAAAGGTGAAAATCGTACATCAGATTTTTGAGAAAATAAATAAATATTGATGATTTCTAATTTCTTTGGCACTAATTTATTTGGATTTCTTTGGCATAACGCGCCAAAGAAATTAGTGTTGGTACAAAGAAATTAGAAAAAAAATCGATAAAGGCATTAAAATGTCTAGTATACTAACATTATGTCAATTTATGCTGGTACTTTTTTGTATGTATCGCAGCTAAGTTGATTAATGTAGCTTTAGCAGAGTAATAAAATTTTCTTTCCGTGAAATCTAGCGAGACTGCTCGATTTGCTTGCTTGTTCGCTGTCAACATACCTCCCTAGGCCCATTTTTGCAGCATTGTGCAAATATTACGAAATGCCCTACAAGTGAAAGATCTTCACATTATATTAGATACTCCCGTCGTTTTTGTAAACATGGTCAAGTCCTTTTTGCAATATTTCTGTAGCTTTTTGAGGGTCTTTGTTGTTGACTAGTATGGCATGGGTATCATCCAAAGTAACGATGGTGGTATCTTCAATTTGTGGTAGGTCTGCAGTATACAGGATATATAAGACAGGTCCCAGCACAGACTCTTGCGGCCTTTACATCGTAAAACGTTGACGAAGTATCGGCTTATTTTACATGGAATAGTCTGTCCCTGAGATAGGAATTAAGCACCAGATAATAGCTGTGTGGGAGATTAGACTTGATCTTGCAGAGTAATCCATCATGCCAGCCAGACCCTATCAAAGGCTTGCTGTATATCAAGGAATACAGAGGAGCAGTATTCTTTATTTTCCTGTGCGTTTCTTATTATGTTGTACACTCGGTGCACCTGCTCAACTGTGTGTGCTGAGTGCTGCTCACGGAAGCCAGAAAGGGTAGTATCCTCCTGATTGGCACTTTCTCTAAAACTTTAGAGAGGATTAGGAGCAGACTGATAGGCCTATTATATGACGCCACCTCTGTGGCTGGTTTTCCTGGTTTGCGTATCATCAGTACTTGTGACGCTTTCGAGAGTCTGGGAAAATATTGAAGTCTTAAGTTTCCATTAAACAAGATAGTTAGGAACACTATTGCCTTTCTTGGCAGTTGTACTAGTACTTCCCAGGTTATAAGGTCAAATCCTGGCACTATTTTCACTTTCAGGACTCTTATTATTCTGCATATCTCACATGGTGTTACTGCCTTAGGTGGAAGCTATAATTTTAGGTCTTGTTTTAAGATACACTTCGTTTCCATTTCATTTTGATGGTAAATATGATGTGGAGTGAATACTTTGGATAGGTGAGCAGCGAAGGTATCAGATTTTTCCTTCGGTGTTCGTGCCCAGGTGTTGTCGGTCGTTCTGATCGGAGGTTTTACTTCTTGTGGTCTATTACGGGACTTCGTGAACTTCCATAATGTGTAGTTTGTAGCATTAGTTGCAGTAAGAGCGTCCAGTTTTAAATTCAAGGTATTGTTGTGCCACTTCTGGATCGTTGTCTAAAATTGCTCCGCAGCGGCAAATTAAGCTTAAGAAACATTTTTATTTTTTTTAAAGACTCCTTGTTCCTAAGAAGCGAATTCTTAAAGTAAAGTGCCTTAATTTTTGTACCATATTCTTAATAGGAGGAGGTCGTTGTTTCGATTCCCGCTCGGGGCCAACATTTGTGTGCATGAACATGTCTGTTGGCTTTGTGTCTGGTCATTTAATATTTATTTAAGTATCTTTATCAGTAACTGTTGTTTACAAAACAACTGTTGTTTACAAAACAACTGTTGTTTTGTACTCATTGTACAGGCCCCGCCTAGTTTGGGACTAAATAGCTGTGTGTAAATTGTGTCCCACAATTTATTTATTTATTTATTGTAAAAATAATGTCAAACGCCAATTATGTTGTTTTTTTATATTTTGGTGCCAATTTTGACTAGAAAAATAATTTATTTCTTCACAAATCTAAATTCTTTGGCATGCTTCCTAATTTCTTTGGTACGTTTTCTAATTTCTTTGGTAAGGTTTCTAATTTCTTTGGATAAAAATCTAATTTCTTTGTTAAATGTCTAATTTCTATGGTCAAGTATATTTTAAAATGGCTAAAACTTCGAATCGGCTCGATAGATTTCAGGGAAAATAACATATAAATGTAGGTCTTAGACGCCTCTACAAAGTATGCTAATTCATTTTCTGAATATATGAAAAAAAAATTGCGCCAAAGAAATTATGTGTTTGAAGCCATTTTTTGCGAAACACCCACCAAAAGGTTGACCAATAAATCAGCTTCATTAATTACTGCAGGAAATCTATAACATTTTTGAACCAAAAAATATATGTTCCTATATTAATATTAAATTATTTATTAAACTGTTTGTATTCTTAAAAACAGTATGCCTATATTTTCTACCTAATAAATAAATATCGATAACAAAAGTCGATAAACAGCACCACGTCACTAATTAGTAGTGAAGTAGTGGTATATGCTACTCAACAGCAGAGGGCGTTAATTTACAAGATCAGCAGAATGTTCTAGAACGAATATAAGAAAATTATTAATTTTGTTCTTTTTTCCGAGTAAATATGAAAAATACTTACGAAAATAAACTAAAATCCCTTCCAGGCGTTTTGCCGTAGCGTGACTTGCAACCTAGCAAGGCGCATCTCGGCATATTTATTTATTTTGGCGAGATACGAACGAGAGTTGTTATTCGGACGAGTTATTCCACTGTGGAATAAGTTTTGACTTCAATTTTTTCGGGCTTTGTCCCCTCTATGCCCTAGTATTTAAATCTCTCTGCCTAGTATAGAAGTGCAGTAGTGCTCCCAAGTGACATAATATTAGGTATTTATATTATGATTTGCAATGAGGATCAGTAAAGTTATAGCAAATCCATTAGAAATAGTATCCACGTTATTCTTTATGATATAAGAGTGATATATCTTTTTGAATTATCCAAATCGGACCATTACTTACGGAGATATTAAATAATAAACATATGCCGCTCCTGTCGCAAAACTCAATGAGCGCGGGAGCATGGTGACGTCACTGTGACGGAACCGAGCTCGGCCGGCCGGCCGGCACTCACGATTTGAGGAAGCGGCGCGTAATATTTGTGTTGTTAGAGTGTAATTTTGTGATATTTAAGTATAAAACAAAAGTACTTACATAATATGAGTAAGTACTAATAAAGTAGAAGCAGGTTTTGTGCAAACTCAATTCTATAACCTTCCAAAAGTGGATCCTTTCATGGTATTTGATTACCTAGGTAATCATTCTAAGTTGGTTGGTCGTTGGAAACTACAAAGGTAAGGGTGCTGCTTATTTATCTACGATTACGTACATACGTACTTATTAGTACTCTTAAATTTGGTAGTGGTTGGTAGGTGTAAGAAAGAATGAATATAAAGTGTAGGTACAGAGACGTATTTAGAACTTATAAATTTTGTTTACAGTATCTTGATAAACGAAAGTTGTTTTTTGTTTATTCATACGTAGGTACATCATTACGCGGATGGCTTTTTAACCTATGTACTTGCACTTTATTTAGTGATCTACACTTGTTGATCAAGGTATGACAGAAACCTGAATATTTGTTGACAACAGCTGGTTTTTTTGCCATCTCGCTTTTTGTTACAAGTCAGTCGCTCAGTATGTACTTAGGAAGGATGACTTGGTATAAAGCAATTTTTTAGCATTTCTTACCTCAAAAATAAAAACGGAACCCTTATAGGATCGTTTTCTTGTCCGTCTGTCTGTTAAGAAAATCTACTTCCCATTGGTCTAGCTAGAGCTATGAAATTTGATAAGAAGCAGGGCCATATGACACAAGTAATGGAATAACATGAATGCAACCCTGTTGAGTAAAGGATGCTAGGTGCGGACTCACGCACGAAGGGTTCCGTACCATTTATCTATATATAGACTAGCGGCCCGCCCCCGGCTTCGCACGGGTGGACATTTATTTTTTCAACATTTTGGGATGCACAAACAAATTTCTCCTAGCAATCCATAGTAAATTATCAAAAAAAGTAGACTTTGTATGGAGACTTTTAAAGAATTTTTGTGCGAAGTTTCAAGTTGATGGACGCAAAAAACCCCTCTTCTCTATACCAACTTCAACCCCTCACCTTTTTAGGGAATGATTTTAAAATAATACAAAAATAAGTTTCTCATCATTTATTTTTAAGAGTATTTGTGATAAGTTTCAAGTTGATAGACGTAAAAAAACCACACGTTTCCATACAATCTCCAACCCCGTTTCACCCGTGAGTTTTGAAAAATCGAAATATACCTACTTGTCTTGTTGTTTGTTTTGAGGAGTATTTTTACAAAATTTCGAATTGATACATCCAAAAATAAAGGTATTCATGCAAACTTCAACCCCCAAGGGGATGAAACCCCTTGGAGGATGGTTTTCGATAAATCCTAGAACTAATATATCAAGTTTATTTTCAAGAATATTTGTAAAAAGTTTAAAGTTGATACACGCAGAAATCACACTATCCCATACAAACTTTATCCCCCTCTTTCACCCCTTTAAGAGATGATTTTCAAAAAATCCAAAAACACTTGTCTCATCATTTATTTCTAAAAGTATTTGTGCCAAGTTTGAAGTTGATTGACGTAAAAATCAAACACGTCTCCATACAAACTCCAACCCCCTGTTTCACCCCCTTAAGGGGTGATTTCCGAAAAATCCAGAAATACGTATATTGTTATTTGTTTTGAGGAGTATTTTTACAAAGTTTCGAATCGATACACGCAAAAATGAAGGTTTCCCATACAAACTTAAACTCCCACTTTCACCCCCTTGGAGGAAGATTTTTGAAAAATCCTAGAACTAATATCTCATACACACACCGGCACAATTAGCGGAACAGAAAAAAAAGGGAGTATTTACGCATTTTTGCGTGTTACTGGCCGGCTAAACAAGCTTTTTTTAAATTTGGGTTTTAATTTAAAAATGGAATACTAAGCGACTGCCCTTTTTTTCATTCTTTTGTTTTAATTTTCATTGATTCATTTTTTCCACCGCTTGTCCGTTTTTAGAAGGTTCGTGAATTCCATTTGAAAAGCTTTGAATTGCAGTTTTTGAGGCTTTTGAGTTTTTTCGCATATTGATAATTTACGAGCATCTAATTATGCCTGATTTAACGCCATCAGAAATCATTAGGGCAGATCAAATGAGGAGAAATGGTCAAACCTACAGATCGATTGCCAGAAGCCTTCGTCGATCGTTATCAACGATTTATCGTAGCATCCAACGATACAGATTGACGAATGCTCTAGTGAGAAGGAGAGGACAAGGCCGGAAAAGGTGTACTTCAAGGAGGGATGACCGTTTTCTCCAACTTCAAGTCCGACGGAACACGAGACTAACGGCGGTGCAGGCTCGAAATTTACTGGAAGAGGTACGAGCAGTAAGGATGAGTGAGCGGACAGTTCGTAGAAGATTCGAAGAAGTGGGTATAGGCTCGTATGTGCCCGCCAAAGCCCCAAAACTTGAGAGACATCATCGCACAAACCGTCTACACTTTGGTCGTGAACATCGTGATTGGGACTTCGACGACTGGGGACAGGTTCTTTTTACTGATGAATGCAGAGTTATGTTAAATCAAATTGATGGAAGGCAGCGAGTATGGAGACGCAAAGGAGAACGGTATATCCAGTCTAATTTTGAAAATACAGTTGCATATGGCGGCGGTTCAATTATGGTCTGGGGAGGAATATGTTTAGGAGCTCGTACGGAGTTAGTAGTGGTCGATGGCGGGAATCTGAATGCTGATCGGTATATCAGGGAGATTTTAGAAGAACATGTTGTGCCATTTGCCCCCTTTATTGGTAACAACTTCATTCTAATGCAGGATAATGCTCGGGCTCACAGTGCTCGCACAGTACAGACATACCTAAACCATGTTGGTATAACGGTGATGGAGTGGCCAGCACGGTCCCCCGATATGAACCCTATAGAACACGTCTGGGACTTGCTAAAGAGGAGTGTAAAGTCAAGAATGCCCCCTCCCAATAATCTCAACGAGTTGCGAAACGCATTACTTGAAGAATGGCAGAGGTTGCCCCAAGAAACCATTGATAACATCATCCGCAGCATGCCCAGACGGATGGAAACCCTCATCAGAGCACGAGGAGGAAACACTCGATATTGAACAGTCATTGAAATTGTTGTTAAACTTTGGAAAATCTTGAATTTTCTGCTGTTTCTCTATAATTAAAAATCGAAGAAAAATGCATTTTGTTTAATTTAATTTTTATTTTTATAAAATTTTAAGTATGGTGTTACAAATGAATGTCAAAACATGTTAATTTAATTGTTGTTTCATTTTAAATAATATATTGTTTAAAAATTACATTCATTGTTCTAAATTCCCTCTTTTTTCTCCTTTTTTTTTCTGTTCCGCTAATTGTGCCGGTGTGTGTAGTTTGTTTTCAGAAGCATTTGTACCAAGTTTCAAGTTGATGGACGCAAAAAATAAACTTCTTCGTATCAACTTCAACCCCTACTTTCATCCTTTTAGGGGATGATTTTCGAAAAATCCAAAAATATGTGTCTCATAATTTATTTCTAAGAGTATTTTATGTAAAGTTTGAAGTTGATAAACGTAAAAAACAACATACGTCTCCATACAAACTCCACTCCCCTGTTTCACCCCCTTAGGGGATTGTTTTTGAAAAATACAGAAATACGTGTCTTGTTGTTTGTTTTGAGGAGTATTTTTACAAAGTTTCTGATACACCCAAAAATGAAGGTTTTCCATACAAACTTCATCCCCTACTTTCACCCCCTTGGAGGATGATTTCAAAAAATCCTAGAACTAATATTTCATAGTGTGTTTTGAAGAGTATTTGTGCCAAGTTTAAAGTTGATACACGCAGAAATCACACTATCCCATACAAACTTCAACCCCCTCTTTCACCCCCTTAAGGGTTGAATTTCGTAAAATCCTTTCTTAGCGAGCATCTACACTATAAACGTAACCTACACACAAAATTTCATGTTTCTATGTTCAGCGGTTTGGGCTGGGCCTTGATTTTTAGATTTAGCTTCTCCTTTTATATATATAGATCTGTGAAAAAGTACAAGGAATCGTATTTAAAAAAATATATGGGAGTACCCCCTTAAATATTTGTTTTATTTTAAATGAATTATTTATTTAAAGTGTATTATAACTAAATATTCTGTGAATATTTGAAGCAGGTAGATACCTGTTGCCGTTATCAATATCGAGCAAACATAAGCAAAAAATATTTGCTGTATGGGAGCCCCCTTAAATATTTATTTTATTATTTTGTCTTTTAGTATTTTTTGTTATAGCGGCCAGAGAAATACATCATCTGTGAAAAATTTAACTGTGTAACTATCAGGGTACATGAGCTACAGCTTTGTGACAGTCGGACGGACAGCGGAGTCTTAATAATAGGGTCGAGGTTTTTTACACTTTGGGTACGGAACCCTATAAATTCACTTCGCTTCGATTCAACTATTCACATAATATGCTTTTAGAACTTTTCTAGCTGCTCCGGTAGACACCGCACATACATACATACATACATACACATACACACGTAAATTTCGTTGGCAACAGCCCTTTCGTAGAATACGAATTTGCGCTAAAAATATTATTCACTCTTGATTTTTACCCGAGTACGTCCCTGTGTCATCGTATTATCCTTTGAATATTACACAGAAATGGAAACGAGCAAATAGATAGGTACCTACGTAGGTTTATCCACAATACTCAGGAAAAGTAAGGTATGTTTCTATAAATACAGCAGGATTAAAAGAAGAGAAGGTACACTACACGTACCACCTTATTTAAATGAATATCAACTAAATAATAGGTATATTATAGTTAGGTAGGTACGTACTTCGAAATGATCTTCAAAGTAATGTCTTGTAGCCTGGGCAGAGGGTGGAGTTTTAACATCTCTTTTTACAACGGAATACCATTTTTTACGAAGTTTTGGATCTTTCGGCACCTTAAAAATAGTTTTTCTGGCGTTTTTATAGAAGTGTTTGTACATTTCGGTACTATACAATATTTGCACATAGTTAAAAACTTGAATTAGATATAAATCAGACACTTAATTTCTTTTAAAAGTCCCAATTAAAGGAACAAAACACTTCGCGCCTTATCGCTGCCTACGGCTGACTCGCGGCTTCCGTCACAATGACGTCACCGCTACCGCGGCGGCTACTCGGTGAACTTCGCTAGGAATTCGGTCATAACTTTGTCAATTTTTGTCGTAGAACAAAAATTTTTGTACTGTATGTTAAGGATTTCTTAGCTCTATAAATCTGACACTCACTCATTTGACACAAATGATTGTTATAAAAACAAAAAAATCAAGTTCATGTTACAATATGCATAAAAATCTAATTTCGTTTTTTCAACAGGTGCAAGTCTTAATTTTGTTGGAGGCACCATACATGTTTCATCAACCTATAAATTTCCACAAGCTGCTGCCCTAAAGCTGCCTACTAATGTGGTTGATATAAATGCAGCAGAAGTTGGGAGATTTTCTCCATTGAGGGAACGGGATATATCTGCACCTGTCATCAATTCATTTTATGGCAAAAAGCAAAACTTTATGAGTATCGACATCACAACACAAGCAGACCCGCATGTCAACAAGTATGATTGTCAAGGAGCAGTGAGCTTGTCATCTTCAATGCAGAGCAATGTGCCAAGTCCCTTCAGTGGTAACCACACTCATCTCGGTATGCCCGGGTCACAGTGGGGCCAGGGCTATAAGTACTTATCTGATCATCTGCACAGTGCTCATTATTTGACACTGAGGAATGAGTACAGAGGAAATATTTTAAATAAAGGTAGCTAATCAATCATGTAGACTTAACTAATAATATAAATACCTTTCATTATAAGTGCATACTAATACAGCTATTTTTCGTAATGCTACTTATGTCTAAATAAATTGCTTTAGGTGGGGTTCAATGTAAAGTAATTAATACTTAACATTGCTTCTGGCACAGGTATTCTCACACTTAAAAGAAGGTCACAAGCACAATAAGTGGTTTTTAAATAAGTTAAAGCATAATTAATATTACTCTTTATTAGACAAAGTTAGTAATGTTTATTAACATTCAAAACTTGCAATTGTTTTAGATTATTTGTTATTGTACAGGTTTTTCATGTAATAATGATATTTGTATTTATTACAGCAAAATTTTTTACAAAACATTTACAGCAGTGTTAGAAGTTCATATTATTATTATTTTACTTTGAATCATTTTAATTCTATTGCATTACCTTTTCAAAGCATAGTTGCAACAATTGGGACAAGAGACATGAGTACAGATGCAAAGGGTCCATTGAGTGCCAAAGAGAAATTGAAAATAGCAATCAAAGAATATGGTTCCACGGTGATTGTGTTTCACATCAGTATCTCATTAATCTCTTTGGGTGGATGCTATCTCCTAGTATCTAGGTATGTGCTCATATTCATGCCCAACTATTACTAACTAATAAGTTTAATATCAGGTCCTTACCTAAGAAATCGCTGAAAAATTATCTAATGACTGCCAATCCATTAACCCCAAATATTTACTATTATTTAATATGTAACAGAATAAGCGCAATTTCTGAAATTAGTTTGTTCAGTATAGACTACTTAATTGATTTCGGCTAATATGTGTTAATTTTTTCCAAAAAATGAATGAATTAGCATAGCTGAATTTAGTGCTACTGCTATCTATGGAAATCATACTATTATTGCTCTTTATTTAAGAAATTTTTTTAGACAACTAAAGTATGAAGGCATCATATTTTTTTTATACATATTAATATACTAATTGTATGAGGAATTGGGCTTAGACTATTACGCGTTATATATATACATATATATATATATTTATGTATGTTTGCGGATAACTTCATCGTTTAACCAGGATCCAACCAGGGTCTGATGATTGCATTCCAGAGAAATCGAGGAAAACATTCGAAAATTGGGTATATGCCCGTCCAGTAACACCCCTTCTGTCACACTGTAACTGGTTGGGAAAAATATTCATCATCGAGTAACAGTGTGACTGGTTGGGACAAATTAATTCACATCGGGTAACACTGTTACTGAATGACACATTTTACTTCTCATTTTAAAATTCAAGCAGCCTCACTGAAGGACCTGAATATTTCCGAAAGTATGATAGCACTATTTATATCACCACATAGTATACAACAAAGTAGCTTTCTCTGTCCCTTTATCCCTATGTTGTTATATCTATGTATGCTTAAATCAAAACTACGCAACGGATTTTGATGCGGTTTTTTTTAATAGATAGAGTGATTCAAGAGGAAGGTTTTAATCAAAGAGATTAAAATATACTATTATATTTTAATCTCTTTGGTATTAATATAAGCATTGCACCCGTGTGAAGTCGGGGCGGGTCACTAGTAGTAAATAAAAGCTTTTGTACAAAAGCTACATAAGTCAAAATGATAACTAAAAATCTGTAATAACAATAAAATTCTAAATTATGAATGTATGTGTATGTTCAGGGCGGAGTTCTAATATTTTTCTGAGGAGATAAGGAAGAGCGCAAATATTTAACTGAAAACAGAATTTATTGTAGGGCAAAGTAATGAAGAGGTCTTTGTGTTTTAATTTTTGAATAGGTGCACCCCACTGCCTCTTATCCTTTTTCAGGATTTGATTAAAAGAACTTATTCTTAAATTTGGAGGCCCCCCCCCCAGGACCAAAGAACCCCCCCCCCCTCCCTCTCTTAGTCCGCCAGTGGATTTTCGTTAAACCGAGCTATAGTTTATAACTTATTAATTGCTTGTTTCAGTGGTGTCGATTTAGTGAGCATTTTGAAGAATATGAATGTTGGAGAAGGTACTCTAACGAAATTAGCAGCATCAAATGCTGGAACTTTTGTGATAGCGTATGCTGTACACAAAGTTTTTGCACCTATCAGAATGGCTATTACTTTAACGGCTACACCTTTCATTGTACGTTATTTGAGGAATATTGGGTTTTTAAAACATAATTTAAGTGGTGGTGGTGAAAAATAAAGTTGAATTATTGGTATTTCTTGTGTTTTTCATGAATTTGGTGACAGATTCTGGTAGGTATACCTAACAATCGGTTAAGGCTTATTTTGACTTAAATACAAACAATAATGTAGGTAGGTCAGAGAGATTTAAATACTAGGGCATAGAGGGGACAAAGCCCAAAAAAATTGAAGTCAAAACTTATTCCACAGTGGAATAACTCGTCCGAATAACAACTCTCGTTCGTATCTCGCCAAAATAAATAAATATGCCGAGATGCGCCTTGCTAGGTTGCAAATCACGCTACGGCAAAACGCCTGGAAGGGATTTTAGTTTATTTTCGTAAGTATTTTTCATATTTACTCGGAAAAAAGAACAAAATTAATAATTTTCTTATATTCGTTCTAGAACATTCTGCTGATCTTGTAAATTAACGCCCTCTGCTGTTGAGTAGCATATACCACTACTTCACTACTAATTAGTGACATGGTGCTGTTTATCGACTTTTGTTATCGATATTTATTTATTAGGTAGAAAATATAGGCATACTGTTTTTAAGAATACAAACAGTTTAATAAATAATTTAATATCAATATAGGAACATATATTTTTTGGTTCAAAAATGTTATAGATTTCCTGCAGTAATTAATGAAGCTGATTTATTGGTCAACCTTTTGGTATGTTTTTTTTTATTTCGAATACAGAATTGTGAAAAAAAAATAAGAAAATTCGAGTCTGTTCATTGTTTTCAATGATGCAAGGGCGGATAAAACTTTTTTAATTTTGCGAAAGTTGGATTTTTTTATTTATGTTTCTGATTATTGGTTCAATAATATGGCTACTGCAAACTTTGAGAAAGTTTTGACCAAAAAATATGGATACTCGGCCTGAAATTGCCGCCAAAGCTGTGGCACTTCTGCAGGCCGGGCATAGCCAAAGAAATGTGAGTGCACAACTAAATTTAAGCCGTACTACTGTCCGAAGAGTTTATTAAAGGTACTTAGAGACTGGCGGCTTCGTTTGTTGTCAAGGAAGACCGCGATCTCGTGTGACAACGTTTTTAGCTAGGGACCATCAAAACTTTAAAAACACTAGGTGGCCCGATAGATGTGTCCGGGAGTGTAGTAGGTATAATTGAAATTGATTTTGTTGTATATACCTATACTTTGTCAATAAACTGATATTATCGATACCTTGGTATGAAATAGTAACATCCCTTTTAATCAGCGTGACCTCTACCGGTCGATAGCTGAAACAACTTCTATTTGTTTGAATACTTGTTTCAGCTATTGAAATCTAGATACCAGCACTGACGCTTAGGCTTCAAAGTTTTGTATGAAAATATTCCCAATGCCCCCTCTATGCCCTAGTATTTAAATCTCTTTGAGGTAGGTACTGTAATCTACCTTATTCGTAGACTGTAGGTAAATACTCGAGATGAAACGGATATCCGGTAACTATCCGGATAGTAATACAGTATCCGGCCGGATACCGGATAGTAAAATTTAAAAAAATCTCATTATTTTACACAAGGCAAATCGTACTCCAATAGGTTATGGACACCGTTTAATTTTATAATCGCACATCAAAAATGTTTGTTTTATTAATTATTACTTTAATACTACAAAATTAACATTAAAAATATTAACCTGACACAATAAACATACTGCGTACTTGTTATCGTCACTGTTTAAATAAAAATATTGCCATATTGGCGATCGTGTTTTTGATGATGACATTTCTTGTTAATCTATTAGAATTCAAACATAAAATCACGACGACAAGTGATAAACAATAAACAACAAACGAACTGAGAAACAAACACAAACTGACACGCGCGATAACACTCGAACGCCCCCGAGTCGACCCGATCTCCGCTTACGTGCGACCCGAATGCGCCTGAATATTTCCGATCTCGTTCACCGCGCCAATATTCAAATAGAACTGATCGCGTCAACGCAATAAAAGGCCGAATATCCGGCAGCCGGATATCCGGCGCTCCGGCCTAGTAGCTTGCCGAATATCCGGTATCCGGTATCCGGCCAAACTACTATCCGTTTCATCTCTAGTAAATATCATTATTTATTACAGTAAGTACATAGTACAGTACATATTTTAGTTTTTCTTTGTAATAAACTACCTACCTACACTAATTATCTTTAAGTACCTACATCCTACTAATATTATAAACGCGAAAGGTTGTATGGATGTCTGGATGGATGTTTGTTCCTCTTTCACGCAAAAACTACGGAACGGATTTTGATGAAACTACAGTTATATAGCTTATACATCAGAATAATACCACGACGAATTACGAAGTAACTATTCTCTAATCTGTGATAATACCTACATAGGCTATATTTTATCCCCGTATTCCCACGGGAACAGGAACTACGCGGGTGAAACCGGGGGGCGCTGCTAGTATAATATAAAACTGTAAACAGTTTTCACAAATGATGTATTTCTGTTGCCGCTATAACAAAAAATACTAAAAATAAAATAAAAATTAATGTATGTAACATTGCTTTTATTATATAAATGTTTTGAATGTATAAGAATTGATTTAAGCAAAATATTAAATACGTGAATTTCTTGTATTTTTAACCTCAATTTTATAGTGATTTTCATAATATCGATTAACCACATTTCGATAACGTGACGACGTGGCAAAGGCTTTGAGTATTAAACCAACCGGAGACGCCACTGACAGGCGTTCCCCTCTGCCAAAAAAAAGTGTCGGTCAACACGCATACCTGTTATACTTATACAACTAGTTTTTTTTAGTTCACGGAGTGCTTAGATTGGTAAATGTATTTGTGTGCATCTAGTTCAAGCTAGTGTTTAATTGTTTTGTCAAAAAATGCGTTTAACATTATTTGTGTTTGTTTCCTCGTCCCCCGCGCAGAAATTGGCAGACTTTTTTTGCAAAGAAACTAGTGCGCGTGACGTCTCCTGTTGGTTTAATACTTAAAGGGCAAAGGTATTAGGTAACTACACAATATACCACACGCCCATTTTTTATCGAGAGCTACATGTTTAAAGGGAGAGCACTGTTTGTCTTGCACACATACACGTTACACGCACAGAAGTGTAATTTTTTTTGGTCCAGCCGTACTAGGCCTATTGCCAATCTTTAACGTTAGTATACTAAATCTATGGTATTAAATATGATTAAATTTCACAGGTTATATAGGGGAAAAACATGGTAAAATAAAAAAAAAATCTTCGACTTTTTGATGCAATACGAAAATATCATACATTATCGAATCTACCTATCACTGCACACTTTCACAGACCCCTGTTACTTATTACACTATTACTATTTTAAACCCAAAACATACAACAAAATGAAAATTTTACAAAAACATTACTTACATCTTTTTTCGGATTCCCGCCAAAAAGCTGTAGAATAAGTACCTAGTTTCAATACCTATGGGTAAAAGTTCCGTTCCACGCAATACGTCTTTTTACATACATACATACATATAATCACGCCTCTTTCCCGTAGGGGTAGGCAGAGACCACTTCTTTCCACTTGCTACGATCCTTACATACCTACTTCTTTCGCTTCGTCAACTTTCATTGTTCCTTTCATACATGCTCTTCGGTTTAGGGTACTCTTGACCTGGTCTTTTTTCAAGACGTCCCCAATTTGATATCAAAACATCCGCCTAGGTCTACCCCTTCCAACACTTTCATTCACACTCGCCTTATAAACTTTTTTGGTCAATAATTTTTATCACTACATCTTCATTCAGACCACAACGTTTCCTTAACTCACTATTTCTTATCCTGTCACTCAGTTTACTCCTATCATACTTCTTAACGCTCTCATCTCAACTTCAATTATTCTGCTTTCATGTTTCTTCTGCGATACCCAATTTCACTTCCGTACATGAGTGTCGGAGCCAGCACCCCCCTATGCACAGCCAAACGAGCCTTGTTAGACACCTTCCGACAGTTCCGACTGCTCATAAAGAAGTGCAAAGCTCCATTCACCATGTTTCCTGCATTCACTCTTCTTTCAATATCACTCTCACACTTTCCATCTCTTGTAAACTTTGAACCCAGATACACAAACTCATTCACCTGTTCAATTTGTTTGTCTCCAATCACGATATTGCAGTCTGTCACTACCTCATCTCTTTCAAACACTATCGCTTTCGTCTTCTTTACATTCATCTTCATTCCCTTTCTAACAAAAGCTCCACTCATAGCAGTTACCATCTCCTGCAACTCCTCGGCCGAAGACGCAAGTCATAATGCATAGAGAAAACTTTTGACGAGTAACTCATTCATTCTGAACCCACTTTCATTCTCTTTTAAATCTGTCAAACAATTGTTCACGAACAGCGGGTCTAAAATGGCCACTTTGAGCAATTCCTCTGAAATCAATTCCTATTATGAATTCCCAGCAATTCATAAGCAATTCCTCTAAATTTCGTAAAATGGTCCCCTCTGTTTTGGTGATTCACTGACAATTCAATTCATCAGCAGATTCAGATTTGGTGAAAATATTGCCACACGAAAAAAACGAAAACCGACACTTTACCGGTAATTGTTTTTATTACTATATCTATAAGTAAGTACCTATTCGTATAGGATTTAATGCTTAGTTATGTTTATCAACAAAATACACTTAAAATCATTCCAATGATTGTGATTACGTGTCCAAAACCTAAATTGAATCTTACAAATATTTATTTTTTGTTCGACTGGCAACAATTTACACGTCTAAGTGGACAACAAAACTGAAAGAAATTATTTGTTTTGTAGATTACATAGAATACCTATATTTAACAAAAATATGTTCAATCATCAATATGTGGCTTACTCTGGAGAAAAAATTATCCACTTTTGGATTCCATGGAGGCATTCCTTTGGACAAAGTTGTAAACATCTCAATAAACATACCGATAATTTGTCTCAAATTGCAAATTGGAACCAATTTTCAAACTTAATTTGAAAGTAAGTGCCTACCTACGTTATTATTTTTACAATTGCTTATGAATCATTGTGCAAAGTTTTGTGATACATTTCATTGACAAAGAATTTTTATTTTCTTTAGGTCGTCCACTAACTCCTCTGTGTGAATTTCGGAGGCTTCAAGGATTACAAGTGGAGTGAGTTGCAGCCCGTGCCCCTAGTGTCCATGCTTTCCACCTAATTGCAGTGAACTTCGGAATGCTTGTGGATTCTTTTAAAGATTGTTGACACATATTGGACCTCAATAAAAATAAAGGTATTGATTTCTCTCGGTGGACACAAATGAAACTTTAGTAATATAAGAAAACAGACTTTAATAGAAATGGTAAACAGAATAACAATCATAAAATCAAAGCGAGAACATTGGTCATGTATTGTTATCTTGCACCCCCGTAAACCCGCTGCTTGGCCAGATAGTGCAAACCATAGTTACCATAGCCTTTCTTTCTTATTGATTAGCCTGCTTAATAGTAATTACTTCTTAATACATAATGTCAATGCTGTTACTTCACAATGCAGTTCAATTTAGTGTCGTTGAAGGGAATTGGTCTTAGTGTCAATTGTGTTGGACATAGGGGATAACTGAATCACCTGAAACATAAATTAAATATTCACTATCAAAATTCAGAGATAATTTAGTAAATGTGTAGATGTTAATAAAAATTAAAACTCACTGTTTTATTTTCAGCATGGAGTTTTTCAAGTTGGGACAGCGGCTGGTGCTTCTACACACATGAATCATGATTCGCTCCACTGTGGCTAGCAGTAATACTATTAACTATTTAAGTCAGAGTCACACACCTGAAATTAAAAGTAATAGTACATTATGGTACAAGTGAGTAAAGTTGGTGATTACCGCTGAGGCGCCATTGAGACCCGAGCCGTAGGCGAGGGTCATAAGAGAGCCGAGGACGGTAATCATCAATACACACGTGTATCATACGACGTTTTTCAACACACTTGTGAATAAATAATACTAAAAAATCATTTTAAAATAATCATTCGCAATGGCGGGGAAAATTAATTGGTTTTCCAATTTTTTATTTATATAATTTGGAAAAGGCAAAAGGATCTAGGCCCATACAGCCTCGTTTTCCTATGCGCTCGCATCTTACAATGGCGATCGGCCATGGACTAAAAAAATTAGGTTTCTTTTTCTTTGGTTTGTCGTGGATAGCGTTTTAGCCACGTACAAAATGGGGTATTTAAAGTTTTTACAGAGAAAACCAAAGTTATATTTGAGTGAAAGTTTTGTTTATTAAACACGTACAAGTTGAAATGATCTATTTAAATACGAAGTTGCATGAAATGAGCAAGCCATATTTGTGTATTAATTTATTAGTACGATTGAATACGATCTTTTTTGTATCGAAACTTTTTTAAGAACAAAGCAACTCTAGCAACAAAATTGAAAAAAAAAATCTATAACTCACTAGTGAATAATAGCAAACAAAAAGTCTCAGTTTGATTATAGGTGTCATTATGTGCCTAATTGCAGTGAAATTAGAGCCACTTTATGAGCAAGTGTGTTGAAAAAACTATTATTATGTATAATTTATATGTTTTGGATGAAAATAATTAGACAATTTTATTTCAAAATAAATACTTTGTTTTATTTCCTAAAAAGGCTATAAAATTATTTCGAACTTCCTAAGTTTAATACTTAAAATTTTGAAAAGTTATAAATAAAATACAGACAATGGACAGAATTAGTGTTATCCCATGTCTCATAGAAAATTTTGTTATTACAAGAAAATGGACTTTAATGAATAAATTATACAACAAAAGAAAAAGAAAAGTCATAAAACCGAGAACTCATAATGCTGATTAAACTAATTTTATTGGATGTAGCGGATAACCTTAGTGACCTGAAACCAGAGTTGATAAAAATCATGATTTTTTTTAAAAAATCAAAAAAATCGGATTCATTTGATTTAAATCGGATTAATTTGATTTAAATCGGATTTTTTTGATTTTTTTACTATTTGATCTGTTTTAGTGTAGGAGGCGGTTATTAATTAAAATTAAAAATTGTAAGTACTACTTATTCTAACGCCGCCGCGCCGACGATGGCGGATACCACGTCTATCTGCAGGCCTGTTAATAAAAAAAAAACTAATAAGATAGTAATTAGTAAGTTACCCGAGCTCACGGCATGCATCGCCGCCACCGCCGTCGTCTGCGTGTATGTTACGATTGCGATCGATTTCTGTCACACATGTTTCTAAATGTTTTTTCATCCTCGCTACTAAGCCAATTAACTCCTTCTTACAACTCTTACACACGGCCACAGAACACTATTACTCCACGGCTTTGTTATACTTGCCGCAAGCGGACTTTTTTTCCACAGACTAAACAGACGGATTCAGTCGCGAGTTTAAATTTCAGGGAATTCCCGGTGTATAAACCGAATTGGACACGTGTGTGCGCGCTGTAGTTCGAAAATCGCTGTATCGGGGGAAATCCCTTGACACATTTTGGCAGATTTGCTCGCAGTAAAAATGAATTGATTAAAATCATGGATTTTTTTAAAAAAATCACTTGATTTTAATCGCGATTTAAATCAAGTGATTTTAATCATATCAACCCTGCCTGAAACAGCTAATCAGTTAAAATATATGTAGAAGGATACCCACTGTTCATGAGATATTTTTTTGGACCCCTAAACATGATAGGTGATGAGCCCATCGCATCGGTTAAAATACTTAAAGTAAAATTCACATTTTAAAAGAACTACACTGTTACATTTTCAGCGTGGAGTTGCTCAAGATTGAATGGTGCTTTGCTCTACCATAATTAGCTTCTATACTTTAGATATTTAAAGTCAGTGTCCCATACTGTGCACTTAACTCTGAAATGTAGAGAAGATAAGAATGAAATAGGTTCTCTAGAACTTAGGGAAACTGGCACAGTTACTTGTATCATCTACTACTACCTAATTTAATAAATGTAGGTAACCATTATGACTCTTGCACTTACCTTGGAGATACATAGTACATATTTCACCACTACGGGTGGTTAAATAAGGTTCCAAGGTCTGAGTATGAGGTCCAACAAAGTCTGAGTCCGGCATTTCAAAAGATATGTAGTTCCATTTTTCGAAAACTTGCACTTTGCAGGCGATATAAAATACTCTCCGTCACTCGCGCGTGCTTGGGAAAGTTTTTTTATAAACCCAAATCGGTCAATTTTATTTAATTTTTACAAAATTCAACAAAATGAATTGAAAAATTTTGGTATTGAGTAACTTCAGTGATTCTGCTTGGATTCTGCTATTTGACACTTTGCAATTCTGCTTTTGTGAGCCATTTTACGAATCTCCATAGAAAACTGTCAAAAAGATGAATGAATTGCTGAATGATGAAAATGAATCATAATATGAATTGTCATTAAGTGGCCATTTTAAGATTTCGAATATGAATCATAATATGATTCTAATATGATTCACCCGAAACGGCCTTTTTAGACCCCATTAAAGGTCACAGCACACTTATCAACTCGGAAAGGGATCGTCACCGTACCGCCTCGAGCCGTTCAGTATTGTTTGTATGAAACTCCCTACTGCAACGCACACTAATTGGAAACGTAACGTAATCGCCTCGCCTCGGAACAGGCTCCGAACCGCGTTGCGGTGAGTGGTCAACTTGCAGTTCCCGCGCTTACGGCTCGCTGTCCCCTCGCTTACGTCTCTCCGTACGCGAGCTCAGGGCTCTTCGTCGATTTGGTGACGATTTGGTGCCAACCCGGTCAGCCAGCGGTCGGCGAGGCGTAAGCGCGGTGACGCCTAGCCGTAGCCGAGTTGACGTACAGGAGCCGCTGCTACGCTTTGGTTACATGCATTCGTTAGGTTGACGCCTGGTTGACGGCGAGGCGAAAGGCGATACGGTGCCGATCCCTTTCCGAGTTGATATGTGTGCTGTGACCCTAAACAGCCACGGTGACGCTACACATCTTTGTTTAACACCTTTTTCTATATTATACCATTCAGTGTATGCCCCGTTTATCCTTACACAAGCACTAGAATCCCTATAAAGAGATTGCAATGCTCGTATGAGGATACCGCTCACACCGTTCACGGACAATGCTGACCACAATTCATTCCTCACCACTCTATCATAGGCCTTTTCTAGATCCACGAACGCGCAATAGACCTTCTTGTTTTTAGCCAAACACTTTTCGGCTATGCACCGCAAGGAAAAGACCTGATCCGTACATCCCCTTTCCCTTTCTAAATCCCGCTTGTGTATCCCATACTTTTTCGTCTGTTTCATTCACAACCCTTACAATCAACACTTTTGCATACAATTTACCGACGACGCTGAGAAGACTTATACCGCGGCAATTTATGCAGTCCTGCCGTGACCCTTTTCCCTTATATTATAATGGCACGATGGGATGGGATAATATATGGGACGTCTTTTTAGGATACCTTTTTTATCTATTGTTTTTTTATATTTGTCTTGATTTATAGTCTGAGATTTTATTTAGAATTTTAGAAGCGACAATTATTGTATTTTAGCAATGACATAATAATAAATTATTCATTATTTTTGGAACCATCTATTTTTCTTACTAGAAAGTTGTATGCGTAAAAAGGAAAAATGTGAACTGTCACCGAACCCGAGATATGCGAAAAATAGACTATAATCCCAATGAGGCTGAGGCGCTCAGACCAATAACCCATCAATAACCAGAAGACAGACAGCCAAGTTCATTCAAAATTTTGGAGGCAGGAAAAACAACATGTAAGTAGATATATCTTATTTCTCACTACCTCTTGAGCGATCCGTCAAATTCCACTCTAGTATATGTTTCACACATTTTACTTATGTTGGCCCTAGTGATGGGACTCGAATCACATTTGATTCGAATGATTGATAAAACTAATTTATCAGTTAAGAGAAAAACGTGAATTCAATTAGTGACAGTATTTTAATAGAGTTAACAGTCATCACAACGGTTACTACGTGTATTGACATGAGTAAATAGAAAGAAATAAGGTTATCAAAAGTAAAAAGATTTTATCAGAACTAAAATTCTTAACACCCTCCCTTTTTTGACAACCCTTAACGAACTAAGCCAAATTGCATTGCAATAGACTCAATTCGTGGCTTGTGTAACGCCTTCGTCAATAGATCTGCCAATTGAAACTCGCTGGGCACGTATTCTATAGATATTTCCCCATTACCAACAAGTTCTCTGATATAGAAATGTCTAATGGCGATATGTTTGGTCCTTCTGTGGAGCTCTGGGTTATGAGAAATCTTTATGGCTGCATCATTATCGACTTTCAATTTGGGTATCTCTTTCAAGTCCGATATTTCACCAAAGAGTCTTTTGATCCAGACAATTTCTCTACCTGCTTCACTGGCAGCAACCAGTTCGGCTTCGGTGCTGGAGATGGCAACACACGTTTGTCGTCGACTCGCCCAAGATATTGCTCCTCCAGAGTATAAGCATAATATGCCTGACGTTGACAGTCCGGTGCATCGGTCTCCACCATGATCCGAATCGCTATAACATTCCAGAATTCCAGATTTGTATCTCTTTTTAAAAATTATTCCATAATCTGAAGTTCCTCTGATGTATCTTAGGATACGTTTCAGCTTCTGGATGTCTTCTTTTGAAGGATTTTCTAGAGTTCGGGACACAACGCTTACAGCGTATGCTAAGTCCGGTCTGGTTCCAACGGTCAAGTATGCAAGCGCTCCCACAGCTTCTCTATACGGAAACGAAGTAGGATCTACTGCTTCTTTATCCAGATTTGGCAATCCATCTTTTAGTATCTCATGCCAAAGCGATCTAACACTTTCTGAGCGTAGTGCTTCTGTGACACTTTTATATCACCGTTTTGGTCATTTATTTCTAATCCTAGAAAGTACGACGCTTCTTTTGTCGTGATTTTGAATCTTCTTTTTAACTCTCTCATAAATTTTTCAGAATCTTCCTGATTTGTTGCAGCAACCAAGCCGTCGTCTACATAGAGAGCGAGAATAATTTTGTTACTCCCACGGTTTCGAACAAATAGGCAGGGATCGGTATCACATTGTTTGAATCCAATAGTCTTTAAATAATCCACTATACATTTGTTCCAGCACCGAGGTGCTTGCTTTAACCCATATAGGCTTCTCTTGAGTTTACACACCTTCTTCGATCCATCGGAGTAGCCATCAGGTTAATTCATATAGATCTCTTCGTTTAATGAGCTATACAGGAATGCAGTTGATACATCAAACTGAGTGAGTTTTAAACCTTCATTTGCAGCAACGCTAAGACAGATCGAATTGTCGTCATCTTATCAACTGGGCTGAAAGTCTCATCAAAGTCGATGCCTTTTTTCTGAGTATATCCTCTAGCAACTAGCCTTGCTTTAAACTTGTCTAGGGAGCCATCTTTGGTTTTGATCTTGTATACCCATTTGCAGGATATAGGCTTCCTGTCTTTTGGAAGGTCAACCATTATCCAGGTTTTGTTTTCCTTTAAAGACTTGATCTCACTTTCCATTGCTTTGACCCACTGATCTTTATGCGGACTAGTAATTGCTTCCTTGTAGGTTTTTGGTTCATTGATCTCATTAAAATCATCAGCTGACATCATGACGTAGTCACCGAATCGTGATGGTGGTTTTATCTGACTTCTATCTCGTAGAATCATTCTTGTGGCTATATCAGCTATATCGTCTAAATTTCTTGTTGCCTCATTGTCAGACTCATTTTCATCCAAAGCATCTTCTTAAAGAGGTGATCCTGGCATTAAAGCTTCTGGAGACGGTTGAAATGATTCCATAGTATGGTCTTGCTCTTGGCTTCCTACTTCCTGACTCTCAATGTGATCTGGCGATGTGGGAGGCATAGTCGAACTAGGCTCATCAGGGTTACTTATCGTGCTATCCGAGCTGTTTTCGATGTGATTATCCCCCCTTGCATCACACATCGGTGGTGCTGTAAGTGGAAAATGGATTTCAACTGAGGGCTGCTGCTCTTCCGAGTCACCTTGGCCAAACGGTGTAAGTACGGACTCATTAAATATAACGTCTCTTGACCTTATGAGTTTACCATGTTTACTCAGTAAGCGATAGCCTTCATCACCGTCATATCCTATGAGAATGCATTTCTCAGCCTTTTTAGACAGCTTTACTCTCTTTTGTTGAGGGATATGAGCGTAACATTCACATCCAATTATTTTTAGATGACTTATAGCTGGCTTTTTCTTAAACCACAGTTCAAATGGCGATTTACCATTTTCTGAAGTTGGGCCCGTTCTGTTCAGAACATACGCAGCAGTATTTATCAACTCTGCCCATGTAGCAAGAGGCAAATATTCATGAGAATGCATCATCGTGCGAGTGGCTTCGACTAAGGTTCTATTTTCACGCTCGCTAAGGCCATTTTGTTGCGGCGTATAGGGCATCGTGAGTCTTTGTCTTATTCCATCTTCTCGTAGAATGCACCTTACGTTCTCATTATCAAATTCTCCTCCGTTATCACATAGGAATTCTTTTACAGAGTATCCAGCCACTTTACATTCTTGTAACATTTGTCGGAGCTTTAGGTGAACTTCCGATTTCTGTCACATGAAGTAAACGTGACGGTACTTGCTGAAGTCGTCTTTAAACAGAACGAAGTAGCGGAATTTATTGAAGGAAGGAGGGAAGGGGCCGCATACATCAGCGTGTATAATTTCTGCAGGTTCTTTAGCTCGTTCTCTTGTTCCAAATGCTTGCCGGTGTGTTTTTCCATAAATACATCCAGTACACAATATAGAATCTAGACGAACTTTTATCCCGAGTTCCCTTTCAATAACTCCTTTAACATGTTTCTTATTCTGGTGGGCTAACCGTTCGTGGTAAAGTTGTAGCAAATTATCTGTTGACACGGCGTTCAGATCTGGAGTAGACTTTATAATAGTCTCTACATTAAGCTTGTATAAGCCCCCGTTTTTAGCTCTTTCGCCAGTCAGTATTACTTGTCCATCAGCTTTCAACGAACAGTGTTCCCTTTCAGACATGAAAATACTATTATTTAGTCTGTCTTGAGTGGCCAGCACAGAGAATAGGTTTCGCATAATATCAGGTACATACCATACATCACAGAGTTTTAATCTGGATTCCTTGCCATTGATAACAACTTTCAAGTCAACTTTACCTTTGCCAATAGCTTTGACAGTACCTCCATTAGCAGTCGTCACTGTACGAGTATCATTGAAATGCAAGATGTAGTGTCTTAGGTAATGTTTGTGATTATCTATAACTAGCTGTTCCGCGCAGTTTCACATTAGTTTCCGTTCCCGTGGGGATACGGGAACTACTAAGTGATAAAGTAGCTTTCCAGTGGTGATATAATTTTTAAAATCAGTCCAGTAGTTGTTGAGTTTATTCTTACAAACAATATACAAAAACACAAATCTTTCCTTTGTATTAGTGTAGATATAGGTATCTATAAAAGAAGCAACTGACTGGCTGACTGGTCAATCAACATACAGGCAAAACCACTGGGTCTACTTGAATGAAATTTTGCACCAAAGTTCCATAACAGATGTAGTACAGTCAAGAGCAAGTCAAGCTTGACCCTACCAGTTTAAGCTGAGCTCTGATTTGTACTGCGTGCCATAGAATACAGGGCCGGGTCAAAGTCCAAAGTGTCAAGCTTAGCGTGCTCTTGACTGTACTATGTAAAACTAAGAAGGGGTTTTACGAAATTCCCAAGAATAAAGAGGATTCTTGCAATACTGCAAGACACCTGATAGTTGTACAATAAATAAGACAAAATATTATGATAATAATGAAACCATTAAGAAGCTTATTAAATTAAATCCTACAAGACTAGATGCCCAGCAGAAAACATTTGTATGCATGAACATGTCCTAACCCATATAGGCTTCTCTTGAGTTTACACACCTTCTTCGATCCATCGGAGTAGCCATCAGGTTAATTCATATAGATCTCTTCGTTTAATGAGCTATACAGGAATGCAGTTGATACATCAAACTGAGTGAGTTTTAAACCTTCATTTGCAGCAACGCTAAGACAGATCGAATTGTCGTCATCTTATCAACTGGGCTGAAAGTCTCATCAAAGTCGATGCCTTTTTTCTGAGTATATCCTCTAGCAACTAGCCTTGCTTTAAACTTGTCTAGGGAGCCATCTTTGGTTTTGATCTTGTATACCCATTTGCAGGATATAGGCTTCCTGTCTTTTGGAAGGTCAACCATTATCCAGGTTTTGTTTTCCTTTAAAGACTTGATCTCACTTTCCATTGCTTTGACCCACTGATCTTTATGCGGACTAGTAATTGCTTCCTTGTAGGTTTTTGGTTCATTGATCTCATTAAAATCATCAGCTGACATCATGACGTAGTCACCGAATCGTGATGGTGGTTTTATCTGACTTCTATCTCGTAGAATCATTCTTGTGGCTATATCAGCTATATCGTCTAAATTTCTTGTTGCCTCATTGTCAGACTCATTTTCATCCAAAGCATCTTCTTAAAGAGGTGATCCTGGCATTAAAGCTTCTGGAGACGGTTGAAATGATTCCATAGTATGGTCTTGCTCTTGGCTTCCTACTTCCTGACTCTCAATGTGATCTGGCGATGTGGGAGGCATAGTCGAACTAGGCTCATCAGGGTTACTTATCGTGCTATCCGAGCTGTTTTCGATGTGATTATCCCCCCTTGCATCACACATCGGTGGTGCTGTAAGTGGAAAATGGATTTCAACTGAGGGCTGCTGCTCTTCCGAGTCACCTTGGCCAAACGGTGTAAGTACGGACTCATTAAATATAACGTCTCTTGACCTTATGAGTTTACCATGTTTACTCAGTAAGCGATAGCCTTCATCACCGTCATATCCTATGAGAATGCATTTCTCAGCCTTTTTAGACAGCTTTACTCTCTTTTGTTGAGGGATATGAGCGTAACATTCACATCCAATTATTTTTAGATGACTTATAGCTGGCTTTTTCTTAAACCACAGTTCAAATGGCGATTTACCATTTTCTGAAGTTGGGCCCGTTCTGTTCAGAACATACGCAGCAGTATTTATCAACTCTGCCCATGTAGCAAGAGGCAAATATTCATGAGAATGCATCATCGTGCGAGTGGCTTCGACTAAGGTTCTATTTTCACGCTCGCTAAGGCCATTTTGTTGCGGCGTATAGGGCATCGTGAGTCTTTGTCTTATTCCATCTTCTCGTAGAATGCACCTTACGTTCTCATTATCAAATTCTCCTCCGTTATCACATAGGAATTCTTTTACAGAGTATCCAGCCACTTTACATTCTTGTAACATTTGTCGGAGCTTTAGGTGAACTTCCGATTTCTGTCACATGAAGTAAACGTGACGGTACTTGCTGAAGTCGTCTTTAAACAGAACGAAGTAGCGGAATTTATTGAAGGAAGGAGGGAAGGGGCCGCATACATCAGCGTGTATAATTTCTGCAGGTTCTTTAGCTCGTTCTCTTGTTCCAAATGCTTGCCGGTGTGTTTTTCCATAAATACATCCAGTACACAATATAGAATCTAGACGAACTTTTATCCCGAGTTCCCTTTCAATAACTCCTTTAACATGTTTCTTATTCTGGTGGGCTAACCGTTCGTGGTAAAGTTGTAGAAAATTATCTGTTGACACGGCGTTCAGATCTGGAGTAGACTTTATAATAGTCTCTACATTAAGCTTGTATAAGCCCCCGTTTTTAGCTCTTTCGCCAGTCAGTATTACTTGTCCATCAGCTTTCAACGAACAGTGTTCCCTTTCAGACATGAAAATACTATTATTTAGTCTGTCTTGAGTGGCCAGCACAGAGAATAGGTTTCGCATAATATCAGGTACATACCATACATCACAGAGTTTTAATCTGGATTCCTTGCCATTGATAACAACTTTCAAGTCAACTTTACCTTTGCCAATAGCTTTGACAGTACCTCCATTAGCAGTCGTCACTGTACGAGTATCATTGAAATGCTCGAAACTGGAGAAATAGTCGTTTCGGCAAGTGACGTGACTAGTAGCTCCATTGTCAACAAACCAACTCGCTCTATCATAGTTTGTAAGCATTGAATTTACATCCGTAGTAACTTGCAAGAGCTTTAAGTTCAGATTGCTTAGTGTTAGTGTCTGTTTATTATCTGGCTTGGCTGGTTTTCCGTTGGCTATCCACATATGACACTGTTTGACCCTATGACCGACTTTTCCACAGTATCCACATTTCTTCTTTGCTTTGTTTTTCTGTATAACTAGAGCTTCTGCAGGACCTTCATTCTTCAATGAGATAGAGCGCTCATAGGCACAGAGTTGCGTAGTCAGATTTTCTATAGTTTTGTCCGTTTTTGCCATCAACATCCAGCTTGATTTGAAAGAGAAGTAAGCTTCAGGTAGAGTATCGAGAATTTTGCAGATTAACAAGATATCTGGTAATTCAGATTTTTCTATCTTCATTAATTCGTTTTTCAAATCTGACCAGATGGTTTTGATTTTAGAAACATGAGTCGTCATGTCGTGCGACGGATCCTTACAATAGCCGAAAAACTCCATACAAAGTGCATAACTCTTGTCTTCAGACTTTCCGTCAAATAAACGAGAAATTCGTCCCAGACGTCTTTGGATGAGTGAAATCGCATGATTTTTTGAAGAGTTTCGTCTGACATATTCGCAGTAAGCATTAGTAATGCGGAACTATCAACTTTGTTGTAATAATCGAGAGCTGTATTGTATTGCGAAATTTCATTGGCATCGGTAGTGGTGGGCTTCACGGGTTGCTTAAGAGTGCCGTTTATCGCATCCAATCCACCGGGCATACCTCGTAGTAGTAACGTAGCCTTGAATTTCCATGTAAACCAGTTTTTTATACCTTCAAGGTGACCTATGTCAACTTTGCAACTTGGTGATTGCATTTTGAATCTTAATCTTCCCGGGTAGCTTTAAAACTTGGTTTATACACTTTAAATACAGTTCAATTTATTTTTCTTAACTTTCACTTCATTTCTTTACGATCTGCTACCATGATAAAACTAATTTATCAGTTAAGAGAAAAACGTGAATTCAATTAGTGACAGTATTTTAATAGAGGTAACAGCTCCGCTAGGAGTAAAAGTGTTCTGTGGTTAACAGTCATCACAACGGTTACTACGTGTATTGACATGAGTAAACTCCCTGCCGACCATTGCATTTTGTCCGTGATGCCGATCGCCTCGAAGATTCCGCCGCGTGCTATCGCATTATGCTTTCTGTCTCGGTCTAGCAAATGGCAGTTCTAAGCGACAGAAAGAGAAAGGGCGACGGAAAAAGGCGATTCCGTGCTGCCAGATGAGGTCCAACCCTTAATATTTATGATAAGAATCTTATATTGCGCGGTGAGGTAACCTTAGATGAGACGGTTAAAATTCGTTCAGGTTTTTTTTTGCATTTCTATCAAGATTTTTTCGTAAGATTTTAAAATAAGACGTTTGAAATAGTCACATTTCTTTTTATTGTATACATAAAAATATGATAATTAACATTTAAAAAACCGGCCAAATGCGAGTCCGACTCGCGCACGAAGGGTTCCGTACCATTATCTATGAATTCGGCAAAATATAAAAAAGTTTGTTGTATGGATGTTTATCCATTTGTGCACGATTTGTTTTTCAGTTTTCTTTAAGTAATCATTACATTTAGAGAATTAAATCTTTTAATCTCACTTACATGTAAAATGACTAATTCTGTGTATTTTCTTTCCTAGATGAATTACAACCGGTACTGCACACGTAACCATAGCTGTTTAAGTCTATTAAACATCAAACTTACTCTAATACGCGAGATTAATTAAAATAGGCGAGATTTGTTTCGTTCACAACTGACGTTCGGGCCGATATTGGCCCGTAACGTTTACGAAAATGGTCTCGTCTATCTATGTTATTTTTCTCTCGCATTGCCAATTTAAGTATACTAAATCTATGATTTAATACACAGTAATTTTGGAAAATCATTCTATGAACAAAGTATAAAATCGATTCCTTTTCCCTTACAAACTTACTCGAGACTTTAGTAAAATCGATTGGATTTCATTTCGGCACATTACCTCAATTGTCAACAGTGAACTGTCACCAGTGTCACCGAACCCATGTGATACGAAAAATACGAATAGACAAAATAGTACATTTAGAAATGGATTTAGGTTCCGAAAACATGGATTTCGTAAAATTATTAAACTTCAAAGGTAATAATGAAAATATTACGCCCCATAAAATTGCAGTAGTTGCATTTATTCGAGAGTATTGTCTTTTAAAAATACAAGGTAAACATTGTTCTTTATCCGAATAAAAAATTTGAATTTAAAAAAAATATGAGTTATTCTGGTATAACTTTCAGCTAAAGAAATGATGGACTACACAATGGCACCTAAGTACAGAAAAGATTTTTGTATTCTTACCCTGAAGTTAATACAGGTAGGTAACTATTTTCTATAAAGGTAGGTACCTGTTCCGCTAGTTCTGTTTTTGGCCTATTACCTACGTTATGATGTCATGTTAATTTTCATAGTACCTAGGTATGGATAATAAATGGATTTCATTAGATTGCAGTATTAAATGTTGGTTATTAAACTTTTCAGTGCCCTGATATGGAATTCAAAGATTTGGAAGCTCTTCTCACAGATGGCCGATACAGTCTTATGTGTGTTCATCTACAGAACTTTTGTGTCCGTCTACAAAATATTTATGTCAATGGCATCAGTGCTATGATGGACTGTGTAACTTCTACTATCGATAAGCTTATGATTGAACCAAATGAAACTAGTCCCTGTGTTATAGCAAGATGTAGTGTCTTAGGTAATGTTTGTGATTATCTATAACTAGCTGTTCCGCGCAGTTTCACATTAGTTTCCGTTCCCGTGGGGATACGGGAACTACTAAGTGATAAAGTAGCTTTCCAGTGGTGATATAATTTTTAAAATCAGTCCAGTAGTTGTTGAGTTTATTCTTACAAACAATATACAAAAACACAAATCTTTCCTTTGTATTAGTGTAGATATAGGTATCTATAAAAGAAGCAACTGACTGGCTGACTGGTCAATCAACATACAGGCAAAACCACTGGGTCTACTTGAATGAAATTTTGCACCAAAGTTCCATAACAGATGTAGTACAGTCAAGAGCAAGTCAAGCTTGACCCTACCAGTTTAAGCTGAGCTCTGATTTGTACTGCGTGCCATAGAATACAGGGCCGGGTCAAAGTCCAAAGTGTCAAGCTTAGCGTGCTCTTGACTGTACTATGTAAAACTAAGAAGGGGTTTTACGAAATTCCCAAGAATAAAGAGGATTCTTGCAATACTGCAAGACACCTGATAGTTGTACAATAAATAAGACAAAATATTATGATAATAATGAAACCATTAAAAAGCTTATTAAATTAAATCCTACAAGACTAGATGCCCAGCAGAAAACATTTGTATGCATGAACATGTCCTATGTCAGGGTGTTTGACTTGATAAGCCACAGATTCTAGATACAACTTTCAATGGGTTTTAGGTCAGATGTGAATGTGACCCACCAAAGCATAGGAGGAACATGAGCACTGATAAAATATTCTATGATAAAGGCTAGTACTTCTAGTTTGGGGCTAAAGTTTCTTTGAAGGATTTAAAAGAGTGATGTGACAAAATTAATTATATTTTAGGATTTTACTTAAGGAGGATTATGCTGCATTTGGATAAATTAACCTTTGTTCAAGTGGTTTCATTGTACAAATCATTCTGCCTATATTATCAGAGAGGAAGGCCTGGCCTGATGATAAGATCTATGAGTAAAGAGGTGATAAAATTGGTATACACATTTATGTTTGACAATAATTACTGACTATTTAAGAAATGTCATTCTGAAACATTTTCAGAAACTGAACAACATGGAATCACAAGCAGCCCAGACAACGGCATCACCAGCCCTGCCAGAGGAGCCAAAACCACATGAGCTATCTCTCAGAATGAACATCATAGACAGAGATAAGTTAGTAAAAGCAATAAATAAACTGCCGGGCATCTAATTGCGACAGTGAATACCAGTCCCTAATGAATAATCAAATTAAAAGATTAATTAAATTAGAAGTATTTATAGTTGCTATCAGATTATCAGACATTTGATTTTTCCCTCCCTTGCCAAAATCTCGACTATTCATTACCCTTGCTCAAAAACATACCTCCGAATGTTGTATAATTTTTTTATAGAAAACTGCTTCAGTATTTTCTATTTACTTATACACTCATATTTCATTTACTACATAATGTATTATAATAAAATAAAATTCTCATAGCAGTTTTGAAGAGTGCCAGTGGTCTAGGAAACAAGCCGAACTATTTACTGCACAGCAGGCGAATTTGCTGCAAATCAATGAGAAATATGCTCTCCCACCCCGTCAGTTGCAGAAAACAATTATACAAATAATTAATGATATTCCAGAATATTCTGATATTGTAAGTATGCATGTTATTCTATATGATTGATATCTTAGTTTAATAATCTTTTCATGCACATAGACAAAAAAAAAAATATGCTTATGTCTAGTTTCTGATAGAAATAAATACCATCCTACTGCTGGGCAAAAATTTACATACATGCATAATCTCACACCTATTTACTATTGGAGTAGCCAGAGACAATATACTGCACTTGATTACAAGGAACCTCTACACACAAATCATATGATTCACAATGACTCTTACATCACCGGCAGCTCCCTTTTCACATCCACCAAAGCATTAAAGTCTCGTAACATTAGTAGCATTCGTTGATATGGCTTTCTTTTTTTCGCATGAGCTTCTTGGGGCTTTGACATGTCGGGGGCATATACACCAATAATAATTCGCTTCGGCTCATTCACACACAAGACATCAATATTACTTCCTATCACGCATCATCTCACTTGATCTCACATACTTCATCTAGTTTATACTCCATCCATTCCTTCGCAGACATTCAAACTTTGAATGAAGCGCCCCTTTGTTACTTTGAATTTCAAAGTAACAAAGGGGCGCTCTGCTGACCGCATATTTCGCCCCTATGGGAAACGTTTCTGCGTGACGAGTGGCAAGCTGCGTCGCCGCCTAATACCCCCTTTTACCCCCCTCCTACCTTTCTGGGGCAGTGTGTGTTTTAAAGCTGTTTTCATTTTCCTGTTACAAAAAAAAATTAGAGAGAATGGGGGCATTTTTTTTTATTAAATTTAATGAATTTATCTTATTTTCAGCATTTCCTAAGCTTCTTGAATTGTATTCGTATGAAAGAGTTCAGTGGAGCACAGGATTCCCTCTACAACTGCTTCGACCGAACAGTGTTTAACATGGCCAGTAGTACTGTTGCCAGCAACGACAGAAACAAAAATTTCCGCTATGCTGCTCTTAATAGAGCTGCCATGCACACACAGTTTGGCCACAAGTTAGTACCAATAATTTTAAAATATTTTAACCACTTTCTGGCTATTGAATGCTGCTAACTTGAAAAGTTTAAAATATTATGACTTACTTATAGTACGAGATCTGACTGATTTTTCAGAGTCTTTATACATAAAGGGGCAATAAACATAAAGAGACTGAAAAATCAGCTGATTTTTCATGATTTTTCAGTCTTTATGTATATTGCCGTAAAGTGGACGATATTTTATGTAAAAAAACAATTGAATGAAATTTCGTCCCAAAAATCATTTTTTTAAAATTAAAAGTACTAGCGGCCATATTGTGATACATATATATTCCCTGACCAGACCCTGGTAGATATAATATATTCTCCTAATCATAAATATGCGTAAAAATTTGGTTTGAAGCATATACTCGATCCCTACACTTTTTTGCAGCCGGATCTTAGGCTATTACTATTCATACATGAAACATCTTTGTTTTGAATATTTAGTTGCTGAATTTGAATTTTTTGATGATCGTATTTTATAAGACAAAGTGATATATATGAAAGGTTCTTCTAACTACGCATAGTTAAAGTAACAAGTTTTTAAAATCACACTACATAATATACAACCGAAGACGTTTAAAGAAGTTTAGAAAAGAGAATGATTTTCTTTCAACCTCTTTGTATAAAACAATAATCACACTATATCATCACTATCACTATACAACATGTAACAGAATAAGCGCAATTCCTGAAATTAGTTTGTTCAGTATCGACTACATAATTCGATTTCAGCTATTTTTAATATGTGTAAAATTTTTCAAAAAAATGAATTATCCTAGCTGAATTTAGTGCTTTCCATGGAAATCGTGCTATTAATCTATATATATAAAAAAAAATGAATCCCTTTTTCCCTTGGTCACGGCATCACGCGTTAATGGCTGAACCGATTTGGCTGAAAGTTGGTGGGGAGGTAGCTTAGAACCAGGAGACGGACCTAGGATACTTTTTATTCCGATATTCCCACGGGAACGGGAACTACGCGGGTGAAACCGCGGGGCGCTGCTAGTAATCGATATTTTAGAAAATTGGTTAGACATAACTCAAGTTCGATTGCATAATATTTTTTTTCATATTAATATACTAATTCGGGTGTATGAGGAATTGAGCTTTTTCTGTTACGCGTTGTATAGTATAAAACAAAGTCGCTTGCTGTCAGTCTGTCCCTATGTATGCTTAGATCTTTAAAACTACGCAACGGATTTTTAAGCGGTTTTTTTAATAGATAGAGTGATTCAAGATGAAGGTTTATATGTGTGTATTTAATTTATTTATTTGTGACTTTGTTTTAACGAATACATTATATACGTAAATATCCTACTGACATTTTAAAAGGATAATATGATTAGATATATTGATTATTAGTATCCTATCACCGGTAAATAATATTATTTAGCAAAAGTGTGAAGTCGCTTGTGATTGGTCGAAATATCTCATGACACGAAATTAGCGGGAAAGGGTTTATAAATAGCAATGTCACTGTACCGGAGGTATTCATTGTATTATCATCTTACTTGTAAGTCGTTACTATGTTCATTTACCACGAGATTGTGTCCTGGCGCAGTTTATATACTACCCGAGTACCACGATATATAAAGATAAGTATTAGCATAATTGTTTATAATATTACTATTGTGATTTTGATATTGTGTGTCTAGTATTGTACAACGTGTAGTGATCCAAATTGTACCTAGAAATTATTATTGAGATGATATGAAAAGAAATATAGTGTTGCTGTGGAGTTTCTTGCCAATTCTTCTCCTCAGCGATAAAACACCGAATTGGCAAAATAAAAGATTGATATCAAATAGTTATTGTAGTGTTTGCTTATTACATCCCCAATAATTAGTTAAATAGTCATCCTGACATAATAATGTGAAGTAATTACATTGCAGTAGGTACATGATTCTAGTATAAACTAAACTTTTTAATATCACCTTCACCTAAATAATTAGTTTCCTTTGTACCTACCAGCATTATTTTTTATATATGCCATTCAGTTGGTAACAGTTATACAATAACAATAGTACCTACCTCCCTTATCACATACCATGAGATATTATCCACCTATAACATATCACTCTGTAGGTAGGTATGTTTTTAGAAGAAAAACCAATTTAACACTATAAAAATCTAACATCAGAAGTGGGATACAGCTCATTTTGCATCATACTAAAATGTTGAAATGTTTCAGATATTCCTGTCCGAAAATCGATCGCGGGACTACTTCTGCCCGATGTTTCCATCGTGTGATGCTGCTTCATTCCTGACTCCGGTTAAATCGATGGCGGCGTGTAATACTTCCTGGCCCCGCCACGAAAGACAACTTCTTCCCGAGCTTCTGTCGTGTTATACTGCTCCATTAATCAAGTATCGTATTAAGATTTTTAGTCAGAATAACCGAGCGATAGATTTAGTTGAGTATGTAATAGTACATTATGATATAAGTGCGGTAGGTTGAAAATTACAGCCGAGGCGATATTGCTAGCCCGAGCCGTAGGCGAGGGCAACAAGTAAGCAGAGGCTGTAATTATCAAAGCGCACGTATGTCATACGACGTTTTATAATACATTTGCGAGGAAATAAAATAAAACTCCGACTATGGTAAACGAATAAAAACAATACACCGTTAAGAAAAAGCGCGCGGCGCGCATCATCATTTTTTTTTAGGAAAAGGCACAAAAAACAGCCAGTACTTATTACTAATAAAGTAAAATAATATTTTTGTGTTTTTGTTAGAGATTGCTTGTAATTTACTGTCAAAATTAATTAAATTAAATAATTATGTACATAAATATTTCTTTAATATATTTTATCTCCCAAAGTTAATTTTAATCATAAAATGTTGACAACTTTTTTGACATAAAAACTCTTTGCTGAGATTTTAAAAAGTACCGTTCGTTTTAAGACGGAGCATCTTGATAAACCGTGCGTTTTACTTGACACTTACCGCACTTAGGCGTAATGAGATAGGTAACGATATTAAAACTGGTGAAATAAGACACCTTTTACGAGCAAATGTGTTATAAAATACATAAAGTATCAGTTCTCCGATAGTTGTAACTATTCGAGGAAAGATTTCATGAATATTTCTGAGTAATATTTTTTTCAATATACCGACAGAAACATAGATGTGGGAATCTAAAAATAGAACTCTCTATGGAAGTTATTTTAGAGTACCGTCTGTATTTTAAATGTAGATAAGTGCCCAGGTAATATTAAAGTACCCACATGCTTCATTAATTTTCTGTTTCAACATTAACATGTAAGGTATCTATAGTAATTTTTGTTCAGACTTAAAGAAATTTTTATGATCCAAAAAGTGGAGTAGATCATTTATTTACTAGGAAACTATATCAATGGTTAATTTTCACTTGTTTTCTTTTTACAAAATGGTAAATACCGATAGAAGGTACCTACAGTTGAAAGTGTACAATAATAAAACTACGTATTGTGCTATTCAGAGCTATTAGCTAATTAGGTAGCTCCTTGCCTTTGAATATTCTTAAAACTACCTACATCTGATATTCAACACATTTTATATACAAAAGACAAAACAGCTTATGTTATTTGGGTCATTGGTAATAACATCTTTGATTAGCTTCAACCATACTGAAGTAAATCAGTAAGCGTAGTTTTGCTGAAAGCACTATTCATAAGACGTAGGTAACTTAAAGTACCTGTGGTCACTTTTGAGAGGTGTAGGCAGTAGGTATAAAGAAATATCACTGATATTTTATTATTATTATTGTTGTTGATGAAAAAATATATTTTAGTGTTTAAGAATGTGATGTAACTTGGATGACTGAACTGCTGAAGTCAATTTGCTTATCTAGTCAGTCTCATGTGCAGCAGGTGTGCGGCTAGATGACAAAATGTAATGAAATGGATAATTGGGAAAGCAAATTGACCGTTGCTATTTTGTCTGCTTAATGTGAAAAGTTAGACGGTAGCAATGAATGATTTAACTTATGTTTAAGATTTTTTGTAAATAAATAAGTTTTTTTTTATTCTTAAGAGTATATAGGTACTTCGAGAACGAAGTACTGTCAGTATGGCCGTAATAGAATATAGAAGCAATGTTATATTAATATTTTATAATATAATAAATGGGTACCGATCAATTTAACATCTAGGCCAGTGAGAATAATTCGTTATTCTTTTAATTATCATCTTTGGTTTATAGATAGATAACAAAGATAAAAAAGTAGTCACAACACACTAAAACAGTGTGTTGTGACTACTCGTGACTTTATTTAAAAAAAAAGTCCCAGTCAGGGTATATTGCTGATAGAAGTGATTATAACTTTTGAAATATGAGAATCAATAATTAATATTATCAGTTTGCCAAGCATAGCGATTGTGATGATCTATATTTATATTATAAAGAGGTAAAGTTGTTTACTAATTTTTCGTAGGATCTTTGGTAAAAAGATTCTAGAAATTCTTTCACTGAAAATTTTATACAAATTGTTTATTAATCAATGAGATAGATGACCAAATGTTATTACTAGCTTATTCGAAGGTTTAAATTTTTTTTAGATATTATATGGAACTAAAATAATTATTCTAAAGCTAAGTCTTTGAAATGAAGTAAAACGAAACGAAATAAAATGAATTTAAATTAAATTTTAGCCATATCTGTGGCCATATGTACATATCATATCATACGAAAATGTAAAAGGTATCATGATGACAATAATGACTGAACTGCTGATGTGCGACTATATGACAAAATGTAATAAAAATAAATTTACTAATGTACCTATATTGAAAATGTGATGTGTGTGATATAATTGAAATTGGAAAAGCAAAGTAAATTGACCATTGCTACCTCGTCTGCTTAATGTGAAAAATTTGGCCATAGCAATGAATAATATAACTCATGTTTAAGTTTTTTTTTGTATTTTTTTTTCTAGTACTTCGAGAGCGAAGTACATGTCAGTATGGCCGTGTTAGAATAATTGATTTATTTGTGACTTTGTTTTAACGAATACATTATATACGTAAATATCCTACTGACATTTTAAAAGGATAATATGATTAGATATATTGATTATTAGTATCCTATCACCGGTAAATAATATTATTTAGCAAAAGTGTGAAGTCGCTTGTGATTGGTCGAAATATCTCATGACACGAAATTAGCGGGAAAGGGTTTATAAATAGCAATGTCACTGTACCGGAGGTATTCATTGTATTATCATCTTACTTGTAAATTCAAAAATTCAAAAATCGTTTATTTTCTATTGGTATTAAAATATACACTTAGAAACGTCAATATTTTATAATAACAAGGCACTCTAAACTCGTCCATGAAGATTGGCTAAATGCAAACAGCAGCCCATCTCCACCGACGAGCTGCTGGTTCCGAATGCAGTACCCCGAGAAGAGCCAGCAAGAAACTCAAGGGCAGCTGTAAGTCGTTACTATGTTCATTTACCACGAGATTGTGTCCTGGCGCAGTTTATATACTACCCGAGTACCGCACGATATATAAAGATAAGTATTAGCATAATTGTTTATAATATTACTATTGTGATTTTGATATTGTGTGTCTAGTATTGTACAACGTGTAGTGATCCAAATTGTACCTAGAAATTATTATTGAGATGATATGAAAAGAAATATAGTGTTGCTGTGGAGTTTCTTGCCAATTCTTCTCCTCAGCGATAAAACACCGAATTGGCAAAATAAAAGATTGATATCAAATAGTTATTGTAGTGTTTGCTTATTACATCCCCAATAATTAGTTAAATAGTCATCCTGACATAATAATGTGAAGTAATTACATTGCAGTAGGTACATGATTCTAGTATAAACTAAACTTTTTAATATCACCTTCACCTAAATAATTAGTTTCCTTTGTACCTACCAGCATTATGTTTTATATAAGTATGCCATTCAGTTGGTAACAGTTATACAATAACAATAGTACCTATCTACCTTATCACATACCATGAGATATTATCCACCTATAACATATTATCTCTCTGTAGGTAGGTATGTTTTTAGAAGAAAAACCAATTTAACACTATAAAAATCTAACACATGCATAATATAGTAGAGAAACACTGATAATATCATATAAAACGATTCCCAATAATATAATATCGCAACTTCCGTGAATTCGTTATAAGCACCGATACTAGTAAAACAGTGAAATACCGATAATTTCCGATGACTACTTTCGGCTTCGCAAGGGTGCAATGCTACTAAAACCTTCCTCTTAAATCACTCGATCTATCAAAAAAAAACCGCATCAAAATCCGTTGCGTATTTTTAAAGATTTAAGCATACACAGGGATATAGGGACAGAAAAAGCGACTTTGTTTTATACTATGTAGTGATAAAGAAAGAAATAAAAAGACAATCACATGGTGTCATAAGGAATACGAAACCTTCATGTTTTGTCATTAACTCTATTCAGGAGTTTAGCTATGGAGGGTGTTAGAGAGGCGTTGGCGACGGCGCAGGAGGCCGCGGACGGCGCCTGCTTAGCGCACGCAGCGGCGTGGGGCGCGCTGGCAGGGGGCCGCGGCCGGCGATCGGCGTTGCTGGCCCGCGTCCCTCGCGCCCCCCGCCCTGCCGCCGCCGCCGCGCAGCTCATGGCGCAGCACGCCGCCGTCAATGGCGCCAAACCCGCTGAAGTTTTCCAGGTTCGTTAAGGCTGATTCATGTTACACCGGGCTGGGCCCCGTCCGGGGTGAATCATCCTAACAATACGCCTCGTCATGTCGACGCCGTGCCCCGTCCGGGCCAGCGCATCATATTAAAAGTATACTATAGATGTTGACCGTGCCCCGGACGGCCCGTTGTAACATGAATCAGCCTTTACACCTCATTTACAGTAAATCGATTCCTCCGGGCTTACGATGTTCCTTGAGATTTTACAAACGTAAGTCCCGTTTCTGTAGGACTGAATTTAAATTTAAAAGCATGAGTCGTTTAAAGGATTTGGATGAAGCACGAGAGATCTGCCAGGTTCGAAGCCAGTGGCAGTCTATTGTCTCTGCCTACCTCAATGGGAAATAGGCTTGAGATTATGTATGTATGTACGTATGAAATTATTTTCATGTTTGTTTTGTCATTTCCTCCCAGAGAAATTAGCTTTCCAATTGTGAAATAATTTTTAAAATTCGTCCTGTAGTTTCGAATCCTATTCATTAAAAACAAACATACAAAAAAATATATATATTTCCTCTTCATAGTATTAGTATCAGAAAACGTTCTTCTTTTAACTGCCACATAATGTTAGCTTTGATCATCTATCTATACATATTAAATCCATGATTCGTACACGCTAATCTCCGAAACCGCCCAAACATTGGTGGTTGTACAAAAATAAAAATACACAAATAAAAACAAATCCTCTATATAATATTAGTCTAGACTATCTCGACGGAAAACACCGCGTGGAAACCCGCAGGTCCCAAAATTAATTCTGAGGCATGTGTAAAACAACCCGGTCTGGCATGGGCATCACCACCTATCACGTTAAGGGGTCCAAAGAATATATTGGTGAAACGTTGGTATTTCCAAAAATGGAATACATCTCCACCTATATACTTACCTACCACGGAGATAGAAGGTGTGAGATTATTTATTTATTTCAGTTTATCATGTCTTTGTATTTTGTTACAGATCATAACTAAGGGCGACTCAATCAATTACCTACATTCCATGACGGATCTCATTATGGCTAGTCTAGCCAATACTGCGGCGCTGTGGTCTTTGTATGGGAAGACAGAAATGGCTTCTGTTAGCTGTCAGTTACTTCTAAATCTAAATACGAGTGAGTCAAAAATAATGTTTTCTTTAATATGAGGACTATAATTCAAACAAACCATCCTGCATTGGAAGTGCTAATTGTGGTGCTTTCAAAATGGAAATTTAGTCGAATGCTTGTCATGTCTGTCCACGTGATAGACAGGCGTGGTAAAATGTCTTTTAGACACACGGTGATTTACAAAACCTGCATTCGCCCCATCATGTCTTACGCTATTGCTGTGTTCATGCATCATCCAAACCTTACAGATCCGTCAAAATCGGTTCATGCGTACCTTACAGCCCCGCCCCCGTCGACTTCATTATGTATGATCTCGGGCTACCGTCGATTAGCTAGTTCTTCAAACTAGCTTCTAACCGGTACTCTATCTACATCTCAACATCCGAAGCGGTTGTTAAAGCCTCCACCTATAATGGGTTTAAGAAGTCGTAAACAATGGCGATGATCTAATTTCTCTGGACCTAGCTTTTACGGGGATTCGAGTACTGCAACCATTGCAAGGTATTGTCCATGACGGCTTTTACCTACCACCAGTGGCGGACTAAGCCTGTCGGAGGCCCGGGGCGGAAAACCTTAATGAGGCCCCCCGGTCTTAGAACTTTTGGATTTTGAGGCCACCCAGGCCCAGGGCGGGCCTCTGGTCCTTGGGGGCCTCCAAATTTAGTGTAGCTTTAATCATATTTGTATCTATGGTGCCTCCAACTAACACATAACTGCCTTGTATCCTTGTTTAGTATTTGATCAAGAGAACTTTTCGCTAAATTTGGAGGCCCCCCAGGACCAGAGGCCCAGGGCGGACCGCCCCTTCCGCCCCTACCTTAGTCCGCTAGTGCCTACTACACCACTAAAGACGCCCTAAGCCGAGTTCCGTAGCTCAGAACACCTTTAGGCCAGTCGCTTCTTTTTTTGTAGTTTGTAAGAAGTAGGGTTGAGTCCTCAGCGCTCCGGTCCGGTGAACGCTATAAAGTCATTACGGCGAACAGCACTTATGTCTTAGGTCCTAGTAATTATGGTTTACAATAATAATTATGATTAATAGCCTTACATAGCGTAGAGTCGGTTAATCCCATGCATGTTGGTCTACTAACTAGTCTGTGATTTTATAGTAGCCTTTTTTATGTAATTTTTGTCTATTGTTTTAAATTGGTCAATAGGCAATTTTTTTAATTCAATGGAAATCTTATTGTAAAAGCGCATACATTGACCCTTTTATAATTTGGTAACTGTAGATAAGCGACTAACATAAGCAGCCAGTTTATTCTTATTTCTTGCGTTTATAACAATGTCTGTCACTATTTTTTGTAAAGTGATATTGTTTTTAACATACAATATGTTTTTGTATATTAATTTCCTTGAAATTTTCCCTTAAAGACATCAAGCTGTGGAAGTAACTGAAAAAGACAAGTCTAGCTGTTTCTACGCTTGAATATTACGTATTTTATATATTAGTTTTTACGGCATATGCAGCAGAACTGAGCCTTTTAGTTAACCCTTTAACTGGAAAATGCAGTTTAAATTTGTCATTAGTTTTCAATCTTATTTCAATTACATAGAGTTCAATATTTGGTGGTAACTATTTTCCCTCTGCCCGTTAAATTGTTAACGCACCAATGTGCGGTCCGCATTGTAACTTGAGTTATTCCTAAGAATACTGTAGTGTTTACAAATTCTAATTTCTCGTTTTTAACTGTAACTGAGTTCAAGGTTCGTTTAAAATCTCCACATTTAGTTATTTTCAGAACTTTTGACTGGGTGGACCGATTTGGATGATTCTTTTTTTATTTGAAAGCTGGTGCTTCCAGATTGGTGCCATTTTAATTTCGTCCAGTTCTGAATCCATCAGAAAACCATATAACTTGAAGATTGAAGTCAGGTTTTTTTACTCTTTATGGTGGTTATCTCATTGAGAAGTAAATCATTAAGGTTAAACCAACCGACAACCCCCCCCTAAACAACCGTGTGTGAATTGTGTGCTACAATTAATTATTATTATTCCGTAGAATGCAACGTGGGCAGTGCGAACGTGTGGCACTGGACGGGGGCCTGCTCGGCAGCGGCGGCGGGCGTGGCGTGTGCGGCGGCGTGGCGTGGCGAGCCCGCGCTCACCGCCGCACTCGCCAGCCACTTCAGCTGCCCTCGGCTGCAAACCGTCGCTACACGGCACCACGCCGCGTTCGCGTTACTAGCAGGTCATTATCGAAACGCTACTGACGTCGGCGAATAGTAGAGATAATGTAGCTTGCCAACACCGATTTATTTATAATGATTTATGATCAAGTTTTGCAGTAGTTTTTATCTAAAGTTAGTTTCACCGGTTAGTATTTACTTTATAGTGCGAGACCGAAATTATACGCTAAAAATTACTACGTTGTTTCTAGAAATTTTAGACTTTTACGTTAAACATTAGTGTTCATCGATTTTTAGTGCATGGTGCACAAGCACTTGACAGGACTCTCATTAACAATCTTCTTGTGATTACAGGAAAATGGGAGGAAGCCGATCAAAGCATAAAACAATTGGCATCTTTTGATAGATGGGAAAGCCAGTTATTAAAAGCGGAGATGTATTTCCTAAAAGGTGACGCGACTGATGCCCTTGAATCTCTTCACGACATCTTAGACTTTTGCAAAACTGAAGACGACAGTTTTCATTTTATTTCTCTAAGAGTAAAAGCCATGATACTGATGTCTCAAGTCCAACATTCGTTTAGCAGTATTCAATCCACCAATATCATGTTATTGAATGAAGCTCTATCTATATCCAAGAAGTACCATTTGCATCACTTGGCAGCCACAACAGAAATGCACATAGCGAATGTGCAATTGAATATGGGATGTGCGAAAAGTGCATTAGTACTTGTGAGAAAAATCTTACCTTCAATAATGGCACATGGAAGTGCTTATGATATGGCTCGAGGTATGTAATTTATGTTACAGTTGAAACAAACACCATCTCCCAATGTGCGGTGGGCCCGCGTGGGAGCTTATGGGCCATACTTCCTCATGCGTGAGGAAGACCATTAGTTCAACTGTAGGCTGTTACAGGGTGCTGATGAAGGTTCCATTGCCAATTTTTGGGATCCGCACCAAACTGGTAAAAAAGGAAGCCGTTTCGCCCGTCTGTCAGTTGGTTTCCACAGCTGCTAATTTGTTTATTATTATCTTTCCTATTTATAATATTATTAGGTATAGACAAATGATAAAATTTGAATAACAATTTTAAAGAAAGCTTTTATGCTGTACAGTCTTCTACTTATAATTTAAAAAACCGTGTATGCAACCTTTGCTATTTTATAGATAACTTGTGTTGCGCCACTAGTTTCTCTCTCTTCAAAATTTCCCAAGAGTTCCTTTCCCGCCCAGTGTTTGCTACTTACACGCCTAACCAACTAACCTCCAATCTTTATCGCAGAAGTTTACGAAGCGGAAAATCTGATCTCTGACTATCACTTGGCCGTTTCTTTTTCATTATTTGCCGTTCACCGATTATTTGAGTTTGGATCTGCCGTGTATCAAACCCTTAATATTATTTTAGGACTTTTATTATATACGAAGTGTCGCATCGCAACAGCGCCGACATCTGGCGAACCGAGAGTACAAGTTCTGCAGTCATGCTGTGACGCACTGGAGACTGTCAAAAAGAACTTCCTTAAAATTGGTGCACAGGCGCGGCTTTTGCAGACGTGGTATTTACAGGTAATTACGTGAGTTTCATATAGAGCATAGATAAGAATATGTACTAACGTATAGATAACCAAGTCTGGGTTTCGTATTATGACGCCATCTAGTTACCACACCCAGAACTATTAAGTCCATGTAGGTGCCAGGTCGATATATATACCTAGCTAGCTATCTATATATATGTGCACTTTATTTTTTGTTTGTTTTGTTTTGTTTGTTTTAAGAGCAGTGATAGCCCGGACGGTTAAAGAGCCGGCCGAAAATCAGTGAGGCTCGGGTTCGAATCCTGGCATGTACCAATGAGTTTTTCAAAAACTTACGTACATATTTATCACTAGCTCGACGGTGAAGGAAAACATCGTGAGGAAACCCGCAGGTCTCAGAATTAATTCTGAGACATGTGTAAACAGACCCGGTCCGGCGATGGGCTCACCACCTATCACGTTTAGGGGTCCAATATATCTCGTGAAATGTGGGTATATCCAGTAATGGAATACCTCTGCCTACCCCCTCGGGGATAAAAAAGGCGTGAGATTATATTATATTATATTATTTTTTGTAATATCGCTAAGTTGCAGATACGCATTTAAAAAAGTTAAGAACACATTTTTGTATTACACTATTCATAACAAATATTGAAATTACAAAATATTGGCAGTCATTTACTAATGCGTTCCTGATACTTAAAGATTTATATAAACAGACTTAGCACTTAAATATCGTTTTTTATCATAAGCAAAATATATAAATAATGATGTATTAGTTTTGATTATGATTTTTTTAACATCTAAACTAAGCATGGAAAACATCAAAGCCAACGAATTTAAAGAGCAAGATTGGATAATAATTTAGACAATCATGAGAAGAAAAAATAAACAATTTTATTCACTTTATCTTTTTTAACGGTTTTATTAAGACAAGAGGAAACACAACAGGTTCTTTGAGGCATGGTAAAGAGTCTATATCTCACAAAATTGCACTTAAACTAGAGAACATGGAGTCCTATCTCAACACTGTCTTCTTATCGCAGTCAGGCAGTATTCCGTGAAGATTACGTCACTAAGACAGAGGAGTAGACACTCGATTCGTTTTTAGCGTAAAATCTCACGAAAAGAATGCACTGTTTAGTAAATAAAAAGCAAAATCCTTGTATGTGGAGCACAAAGTAGTATTTGAAGATTCGAATTTTGAAAAACAGTTGTATTGACAACCAGTTTTCATGTTCACGCGCCGCGGCGCCGTCTCGAATTAAGGGGCATCACGGTGTAAATAAATAGAACGATAAAAATCAAACAAAAAAGACTTTCTAATAAGTCCATAATATATTTATAATTTTACGTCAGTTAAACTGCCTTTACTAGAATAAAAAGGTAGATAAAGCATAGTGTAAAACATGTAAAGGCGTCAGAAATGTTTATTATAAGATGATTATTCCAATAAAAAGCGTTTGCACCGAATAAAATTTTACTCAATTATAGGTTTTGTGTAAAAATATTGCAACACTGAAAGACATTATTTTTTAAAGGGTGCGTTCTCTTTTAATTAATTCAGTGGTAATAACTTTTATTAATTTGTGTAATGTTTTAAAACAAAAGTGTTGTTTTTTCATTAATAGTTTAATCAATGTTATTAATTACTTCATAAAATATATATTTTGTATTTTTTTATATTACCTGAACGCATTTTAATGCTAAATTAGTACTGGGTTTAGCGGAAAGATGGCGTTATTTATAAATATTGAATATTCTATTAATGACAACCTAGCATGTTAAAGAGCAGAATGGTGCCACGGACGAGAAACTTCAACCAAAAATCGGGATGCGGGGTTACTATGAGATGACACAATAATGGCTCTCCCCCACAGGCGCGTTTTTATCGGCCGGTAATACCGGGTGCGTTATCTGTTTTCAGTACATTTGGTATTAGGACGGCCACGAAGTTACACACTGCTGCGATAATGCGGGCTTGTTGGCTCATTTGGTAGTGACCCTGCTTTCTGTGTCGGAGGTCGCGGGTTCGATCCCCGCTGTAAGCCAACATTTGTGTGCATGAACATGGCGATGCCGTTACGATGCTGATAAGTGGTAGGGAGTTTCATACAAAGAATAATGAACGGCACGAGTTGATACGGTGACGATCCTTTTATGAGTTGATAAGAGTGCTGAGACCTCAATATATAATATTTCTTTATTCAGGCACAACTTTATAATGACATCGGCAACATTGCGGCAAGGAATCAGTGCGCGTGGATGTACAGGCAACTTGAAACCCAAACCCCAGTGGAACCGTCAAATATGCTACTCATTATGTATTAGTTAATTATGTTAAAAAATATACTAGAAAAGAGAAATGTTCAATTTGGTATTTTAATTATCTTTACTCTTATCCATTTCTTATCTAATACAGTTTGTCATTCAACAATGCTTTTTCTACAATTTCTGACATAGTTATTTTTATGTCTCTACACAAAACCTCCGCAACTAGCACCTTTGTTTCAGGCTGCACATCAGAGGGCACATAAGCTCCTTCGCCCAATATCGGTGTGTCGTTCCAACAATGGCCAAGAGAAGCTTGTGACTCGCAAATCCTTCCCAGTTGTAACAATAACGAAGTAATGTCTTCCAAAAGCGATGGGAAAGCTGTGCAGATCCTTACCAGTGATTTTAAGATGGGTTGAAACAGTTCCAGTCGCAAATCGCTTGGAAGCACTGATAAAAGTGTTGAAAGGGTGTTTACACACAATCGTGCAATAGACATGGCTTTCGGAAGTGCGTACTGAATTGATAAATGAGATACGAGATCGACGGCAAATATCTGCTTCTCGAGAGATGCTTGACTTAAGAGCTCTGGAATAAAATCCAAACAAATGTGCATCGAAGGGATACCTTGGACTGTAACTGGCAGTAGCTCCCTTGGGTAGCCTTGAAAATGCACGAGTTTGGCTAATGATGGTTCAGAAATAAATATCTGATGAAGAAATGAACATATTATACTTCTAACTTCGCGTAAGGACCACATTAATTCAGGCTTGATTTTGTCTTCGTCTGTTTCTAAACATGCCTCTAGTAAAATCTGCAGAGCCGCACTTTCTTGAGCAGCAACCAAAGCATTCTTCAGTTCTTCTCTCTCAGTATCAGAAGTTAACTGTCCACTTTTTTCAAGAAGAGGTTTGTCTAACAAATGTCGGCTCAACTGACTTCTTGATGCAGCTAAACTGGCTTCCAAGATCCTTAAGATAATTTTCAAAATTGGTCCACATCTAAAAACCCTGATATCGCATCTTAAAACTTGGAGGGGGTCGACTAACACGTTTTCTTGTGTGATGGTTACACTTTTCGTGCTTCCATTAATGTCAAGTAAAGCATTGATAGTCATTATCCAGAGGCAGCGCGGAAGGACGGTATTAAGTCGTAACCACACTTCACGGAACAGCTCTTGTATATGCCGTGGTACTTGATCTCCAAGCACGTTTTTGAAATATCTAACAAATGTTTCAGCAAAAGGCCATATATCAGTTGGATTTTTATTGAGCATAGCTTTTAATATTTTGCCTGTTTTGTAGGGATTTTCTTCGATACATTGGAAAGCTTCGTTAATAGAAATTTCTGATAAAGTAACATCTACTTGATGACGACAAGCATCTCCGAAGACTTGGTCGTCCATCCAATCATCTACAAGTGATAATTGCGGGAAGTGAGTCGCTAGTAGACGTAAAAGAGGGCTAAATAGACCTCCGTAACTCATTTGATCTTTTTGGGCTTGATGTAAAAGATATTTAATGGGCAGTTCGGATAGAAAAGCCGCAGAATAACTCTTTACTTTTCTTCCGTTCGCTATAAGAGTAGCAGCATTAGACAGTCTAACGTCTTCATATAACAGGAGGTAGTAAATCAATAATAATTGAGATGCTAGAGTTGGCTTGTCCAAATTAATTTCTATTGATGATTCTCCATTGTCTGTTTCCATCGGAGTAAATGGTTTCTTTGGTACATCAAAGTTCGCACCAAAAATGGAATTCCGAAAGACTCTCCTTATTTCTTCTTCTGTTATTGGCTTGTTGACATATTCGATGGACCCCTTATTGTTAATAACAAGGATCGAGTTCACATAGACCTCTACTAAAGCTGGCATGACAGGGTGCAAAGGTGCAGTGCAGTTACAAATTTGACGATAAATCCAATTTTTAATAGGAACCTTGTGTTTAGAAAATGCTCTTGATTTGAGGAGCTGATGTATACAATGAACTGGCAAATAACCAGGAACATTATTGTTAAGATTTACAGTCACAGGTACTTTTACTGCATGGGCTGTCACAACCTAGAACAAAATATTAATTTTTTTTGAGACCCATCTTCATACCTATAATTTATATACTTAAGTATTTTGTTAATATAGTAAAGAGTGACTAACGGCGTTGGGCAACGCCCGCGCGGATACAGTTTATTCCCGTTTCCGTGGGAATTTCTGAAAATCCCTTTATAGTAATTGCCTACGACATACAAGACACTACTACATACCACATATCCCAAATACCAAAAATATCATGTACATACACGGCCTTGTTACAGTTTTATTATAATATGTACAGATAAAAATGAAATACCACTGACTCATGCAGTCATAACGAAAATTCCGAATTTTTAACAGCTAGAAACATGAAATCCTACGGCAACGCCGCCGCTGGGCAACTAATGTCTAATATATATATATATATATATATATATATTTTAAATAGCTTTTACCCGTGTCTTTGCTCGCGCCCGTTTTTCACCCCCTTAGGGATTGAATTTTTCAAAATCCTTTTTAGTGGATGCCTACACTGTATAAGCTAAGCTATCTATGTGCAAAATTTCAAGTCTCTAGACCCAGCGGTTTAGGCTGTGCAACAATCAGTCAGTCAGTTTATCATTTTATATCTATCTAGATAGACAGTAGGTACTGTAAATCATTAATAAATATGTACCTGCTCAGTGAAAATTTCTTGAGTGAATGCTTGTTTGATACGAGCGAGGCCATTCGGACGAACAGGCACGCGCATTCCTAATGTGGCACAGACCAGCTCACCCACAGCTGCTAGTTGGCCCGAATGGAAGTGAATCGCTATCAATAGCAACATTTCTCCAAAAGAAGCCGTAACACCAGAATTGCTGTAAAAAAATCTCATTTTTAGTATTCCATATCAATATCAAATAAAGACATTAACTTGACTGCCTATGATGCCTTGACTGAATACGTGGAGGTCATGCATCAGCAATCAGCATGGACATAGGTCCATGAGTATCAGTAGCCCATAGGCCGTCAAGGTAGCTTTTATATAGGGGAGGAGGAAGATAAAGTAGTTGTTGTAAGCTCAAATAGAATCAGTCAATAGAATATAACAACAGCATACGAGTATCACCCATATATATCACAAACAAGTAAAGCTTCAACGAAACACTAGTACTCGAATCCTACTAATATTATAAACGTGAAAGTTTGTATGGATGGATGTCTGGATGTATGGATATCTGGATGGATGTTTGTTCCTCTTTCACGCATAAACTACCGAACGGATTTTGATGAAACTTTGCAGTTATATAGCTTATACATCAGAATAACACATAGGCTACATTTTATCCCCGTGTTCCTTCGGTAACGGGAACTACGCGGGTGAAACCGCGGGGAGCTGCTAGTACTGAATAAATTATAAAATATTAAGCTTTTTAACAGACTTCAAAAAAGGAGGAGGTTACTCAATTCGACCGTATTTTTTTTAAAGGACAATGCTGAAACCTAAAACATAACATGGAACATCTATTTTTGTATGTATGTTCGTGGATAACTTCGTCGTTTATAAACCGATTTTGATGATTATTTTTTTATTGGAAAAGAGATATCCCAAGGTTGGTACCATGATAAACCAGAATCTGATGTTGGGGTGTGCATCTGGATTGAGGGCCCACTTTTTAAATTATTGCGAAACGAAATGATACTTACAGGGCATTTACTTAAAATTTTGTAAAACCTAAAGCAAAGATTCTTAAATTTCTTAAACGTGAATCAAAAGAGTTATGGTCAAATAGCTTGGGCCCTCAATCCTGACGCCTGCATAAAACGGCATAGTCGAATCTCAGAAAGTACTATCCCTGGGATAATAATTATTATTCGAGTATTTAGTTAGGAATTTGTTAAATACATTAAGAAATTGTCAAGTCTTAAGAATGCGACAATACAGATTTATGGCGGTTTAGCTTGGGCCCTCAATTCAGCAATTTTGATATTGTAGAATCAGCAAAAAATATGAGTTTTTCTAAGGAAAGATATTAATACGACTATAATATATTTGAGTTCCATATCTCGGAAAATTTGTTAAAAAGAAATAACGACACAAAAGTTAATTGTTAAAAAGTTATTGAAATTCGTATTTTTTCAAAACGTCTGAACTGAGGGCCCAAGGTTTTTGTCAGTATTGACTAGGCTAAGCCTTCTACACTACCGCACTTTAGGCTAAGTATTTTAACAAATTTTTAACTAAAAGGCTATAAAGCGTCCATTCTTCTAAATGCCGTACTTTAGGAGAAAATTGATTTTCGATGTTTTATATGAGAAAATTCAGTAGGATGTATATGATTTTGTTACTTTTTTGAGACAAATCAGCATGTATCCTCATATAAGATATTTCATAAGCGAATAGTTGTTGTCGGAAGCGATTACGTTTTGTGTGATCCAATAATTATTATAGGGTGTTATTTAAATGGTTATCATAGTATTCGTATTGTTGACGCCTGACGTACGCGCGTTCCCGTCATGTTTTTTGTTTAATTTTCATTTTGCTGTGTATTTCGGGTTTTGACTCATATTAGTGATAGTATAATATAATTATATACATACAATTTCATATGTTTTAGCAGATTATAATGTAAAATAATAAAGATTTTGGCAGGGTTTCATATTATTTTTATTTTCTTGTTAAAAACAAATTAAGGTTAAAGTATGTAAAAATGTTATCTATACATAAAACAAAACTCTAACGGGGCCGTGGCTGTATATGAAATGTTTTTGAAAATTTTAACGAGTCTATTTTATCTAGTCTATATAATTATCGATATAGATACCAAAACAACATCTTTTTAAATTTGTGTCTGTCTGTCTGTCCGTCTGTCTATATATGTCTGTCTGTCTGTCTGGTTGTGCACGAATCACGCAAAAACTGCTAGACGGATTTTGATGAAATTTGGTATGGATATAACTGAGTACCCGGGTCAACATCTAGGGTACTCTTTATTCCAGAAAAATATCTCATTCCCACGGGAAAATATAAAAACAGGTGAAAAAAGAAATCGATAACACCAAGAAACTTGAAATATAGGTGTCTTGTATATCTTAGCCAACCGCTATGAAGAGATTTTTGGAAATTTCCACGGGAACGGGAATAAACCGGATCCGCGCAGGAAACGCCGATGGGCACCCGCAATTTCTAATATGTTATGTAGGCGTCTTATATTATGTCGTAGGCAACCGCTATGAAGGGATTTTTTGATATTCCCACGGGAACTGGAATATATTGGATTGAGGAATTTTTTGATTTTTTGTATTGATTTACCGATTTAAAAAAAATGTTTTGCCAGTGGAAAGCGTACTTTTCTGGGAGTAACATGTGCTATAATTTTCCCACGGGAACATGCCTAAACCACGTTACCGATTTAAAAAGTTCTTTTACCAATGGAAAGATACATTACCAGGGAGTAACAAAGGCTATATTTTATTCCCGTATTTTCACGGGAACGGGAACTACGCGGATGAAACCGCAAGGCACTGCTAGTTGTTAATATACAGGGTTATAATTTTAATACGTCCAATACATAATTTCATTGATTATTGGCACTTTCTTATTTTATTTTTCCACGCATACGTAGGTGAGGGCACAGCACAGCTAGGCGTATATAATTATATCGAGCTTTATATATTATATACAATATGTAACAGAATAAGCGCAATTCCTGAAATTAGTTTGTTCAGTATCGACTACTTATTCGATTTCATCTATTTTTAATGTGTTAAATTTTTCCGAAAAATTAATTAGCATAGCTGAATTCAGTGCTATCTATGGAAATCGTGCTATTATTGATCGATATTTAAGAAAATTGGTTAGACACAACTAAAGTTCGATTGCATCTTTTTTTTAGTATATTAATTTACTAACCGGGGTGTATGAGGAATTGCGCTTTTTCTGTTACGCGTTGTATAATTATATATATTGTATCTGCGCTTTACAAAATACTACTTACATGATCACGACGAATACTTGTTTATACTTACGATAAACATTATGGTCACCCTACTGAATTTTCTCATATAAAACATCGAAAATCAATTTTTTTCCTAAAGTACGGCATTTAGAAGAATGGACGCTTTGTAGCCTTTTAGTTAAAAATTTGTTAAAATACTTAGCCTAAAGTGCGGTAGTGTAGAAGGCTTAGCCTAGTCAATACTGACAAAAACCTTGGGCCCTCAGTTCAGACGTTTTGAAAAAATACGAATTTCAATAACTTTTTAACAATTAACTTTTGTGTCGTTATTTCTTTTTAACAAATTTTCCGAGATATGGAACTCAAATATATTATAGTCGTATTAATATCTTTCCTTAGAAAAACTCATATTTTTTGCTGATTCTACAATATCAAAATTGCTGAATTGAGGGCCCAAGCTAAACCGCCATAAATCTGTATTGTCGCATTCTTAAGACTTGACAATTTCTTAATGTATTTAACAAATTCCTAACTAAATACTCGAATAATAATTATTATCCCAGGGATAGTACTTTCTGAGATTCGACTATGCCGTTTTATGCAGGCGTCAGGATTGAGGGCCCAAGCTATTTGACCATAACTCTTTTGATTCACGTTTAAGAAATTTAAGAATCTTTGCTTTAGGTTTTACAAAATTTTAAGTAAATGCCCTGTAAGTATCATTTCGTTTTGCAATAATTTAAAAAGTGGGCCCTCAATCCAGATGCACACGATGTTGGGAGCCCAGAGTAATCGAAGGAAACCTTTGATTATTTTTTCTTTTAGTTTCATGTTGGAAGTAGTTTTTTTTGTTTAAAATTATTATCTTATTTACCATATTCATTTTTAAGCACAAGGCGGATATTAAGGGGAAATTAACGGGGGGATTCAGACCACCCCTTTACAACCCTCTTAGCCTAAGATCCAGCTGCAGAATTAGTGTAGGGATCGAGTATATGCTACAAGCAAAATTTTTACGCATATTTATGATTAGGAGAATATATATATCTACCAGGGTGCCCCATCGAAATATGGCCGCTAGTATTTTTAATAAAAAAAAAAGATATTTGGGACGAAATTTCATTCACTTGTTTTTTACTTAAAATATCGTCCACTTCACTGCATTGTACATAAAAACTCTGAAAAATCAGCAGAGTTATGTAAATTGCAGTGAAGTGGACGATATTGGGTTACGTATCTAAATGTCGAAAATTAAAAAACCTAATGTTAAATAACCTAAGTTCAAAATACCTAAAATCAAAATACCTTATGTTTTAATATACCTAATAAAATAATACATACCCACGAAATACCTAAGATTACAATACCGATTGGACTAAATACCTAAAATTTAAAATGTCTATAGTTATATCACCTAATTTTGATATACCAAAATTTTTAATAACAAATGGTCAAAATACCTAAAGTAATGCACCACTTGCGCGATATTTGTTTGAAATAGTGGATCACCTTCCGAAAGCGTAAAAGTGGGTAGATTGATAAAGTTTGTCGTTTTCTATTTTTAATATATTTTGTGTCAGGAAAATATATGTTCATTTACAATAATTACAGATAAAAAATGTCCTCCAAATAGGAACCATGTCGGCCAGTGCCCAGAAGACTGGCCGTATTCCCTCTCTGGATAGCTAGGCTGATCCTTTGACAGAGATAGCCGCCAGCCCTCTAGTCACCTGAAGCCTCGACCAAACGCACTGACAGCTCTTTGAGGAGCTGCCGCCCCTCCGGCCCCACTGTCCCATGGTCTCCACCCCAAACGGCACAAATATGTAGCCCTCATTGAGGTCGGCATACTTGCGCCGCTTCAGGAGCTCCGCGGCCGCAGCCGCCGCGCCAGCACCCACAGAGGTGGCATCGATGTGGAATGGGGCCAATGTGTCGGCGGCATATGTGGCATCCCACACCAGCGACCTGCCATGTCTCCATGGCCCGACAGTCATACCATCAATCCTCCCGCCACCCATGGTTACGTGTACTGCTGTCTCAGAATTAATTCTGAGACCTGCGGGTTTCCTCACGATGTTTTCCTTCACCGTCGAGCTAGTGACAAATATGTGCGTAAGTTTTTGAAAAACTCATTGGTACATGCCAGGATTCGAACCCGAGCCTCACTGATTTTCGGCCAGCTCTTTAACCGTCCGGGCTATCATTGCTCTCTTGTTATTTCTTGTTACTACTTGTTATTTCTACTAGTAAAATAATTAAGGATACCTTTTTTTTTCTTTTTGTTAGCAACAAATTTTGTTGCACAATAATTGAATAAGTATGATTAAAAATTTAAAATATTACTTGTGTTTTTATTTAGATTTCGAACATTAATAATAACAATAATAATTTATTTGCTAACACCATGTTACACAATATTACGTAGGTTTTGGCAATCTGTACTAGAAAAAATTCTGTATCACAGACCGCCCTTTTGTGACATTAATATCTATATCTATGAAAAAATGAAAATGAAAAATGAAAAAAATATTTATTTCAAATATTTATATATATATACCTACTAGCGACCCGCCCCGGCATCGCACGGGTCCAATGCTAACACTAAAACCTTCCTCTTGAATCACTCTATCTATTAAAAAAAACCGCATCAAAATCCGTTGCGTAGTTTTAAAGATTTAAGCATACATAGGGATATAGGGACATAGGGATATAGGGACAGAGAAAGCGACCTTGTTTTATACTATGTAGTGATATATATAATCTCTACTATATAAAAATAAGTCGGGTTTTCCTTCCTGACGCTATAACTCCAGAACGCACGAACCGATTTCCACGGTTTTGCATTCGTTGGAAAGGTCTCGGGCTCCGTGATGTTTATAGCAAAGAAAATTCAGGAAAAATTTCAACAGAAAAGCGGGAAAATTTTATAAGCATTGCACCCGTGCGAAGACGGGGCGGGTCGCTAGTATATAATATATATCTATTTATATTTATATTAATACATTACGTCGGTATTTGTCACTTCGGTCAATTAACGTGAGGTAAATCAATTTCAGGGACTTTGTACATAGGTATTTCAAGTTTTATCCTTTTGAACTTCAGTATTATATCCATTTGACATTTTAAACTTTCGGTATTTTAACTTTATGTCAAACAACCATTAGGTATTTTGATTTTAGGTATTTTGAACTTAGGTTATTTAACGTTAGGTTTTTTAATTTTCGACATTTAGATACGTAACCCGATATTGATATAAAAAACAAGTGAATGAAATTTCGTCCCAAAAATCAATAAAAAAAAAAAATACTAGCGGCCATATTTTGATAGGCACCCAGGTACTATCAAACCAAATTTGGTTTGTAGCAAATACTAGATTCCTACAGTAATTCTGCAGCCGGATCTCGTACTATCTTATACAATATTTAACGGAAAAAGCGCAATTTCTGAAATAAGTTTGTTAAGTATCGACTACTTAATTGATTTCAGCTATTTTTAATGTGTAAAATTTTTCCGAAAATTGAATTAGCATCTCTGAATATAGTGCTACCTATGGAAATCGTACTATTATTGCTCTTTATTTAAGAAAATTGGTTAGACACAACTAAAGTAAGGCATCATATTTTTTTATATTAATATACTAATTGGGTCGTATAAGAAATTGCGCTTATTCTGTTACGCGTTGTATATGCCCGTGAATGAATAAATAATATACAACTTACCTTTCAAAATAGGCTTCCTCTTTGACAAGCCACTGCACCCATTCTATTGCCTTCTTCTCATGCTCTTGTGCAGCTGAAAATACAGAATTTTAATAAAGTATGTAACTTATACAATTTTGAAATTAAATACCTACTCATTTTGTGATAACTTACCCATTAATGACGGACAAGCCAAGATCATGCAAAGGCTTAAGGATACAAATCGAACCCCAGCTGGTGTCGGTGGAGGTTTTTGTGTGACCAATCTTAAGAGGCCGGAAACTTCATCATCTTGGAACTTTATTCCTGCAATGCCTCTAAGAGCACAGTACAATCTGAGTAAAGCAGAAGCATCTACACCAGCAGCTGCATCTTTTAACCTTTTCAGTAGTTCTTGGCGCAGTTTGGTCAAAGCTACATATCCATCGCCTTTGCCTCTTTTATGAGAATTTCTCAAAAAAGTGGCAAACCATGCTCTGGTGGATTGATCAGAGCCTAGTAAAAGACCTGACATGAATGAAACCTGCAAAACATGAGATTTCAATTAACATCATAATAAAAATAATATTTAACATTGTATTTTTTTAAAGTTTTGTAGACAGATAGTAATAAATTATTTAACTCGATGTATGGGTAATTTATAATATAAACTTTTTCCTCTTTACCAAGTCATTTTGATGATGTGTCAAAGTAAGGTTGATAACTAATGCTGGCTGTCTTGCTGCTGAAGCTGCTTTCGCTCTGACTGAAGCCGCTAGGTATGGACAGGCAGTACAAAGGGTGGCTAATGCCTTAGCTCTTATACCTCCCTCTTCTCCTCTTTCAGAATTTAACACAAGTGATTCTGCCACTGAAATGAATAACTGAAAGTTATTGATTTAATATTTACATAATTTAACCCTTAATCAGACACAAGCATGTAAAATTTTTCATTGGTTTTGGATTCTATTATTATATTTAATTAGTTTAATTACATAGAGTTCAAATTGTGGTGGGAACTATTTTTCCTATATTCGATTAAGGGTTACATTTGATTATTATTTTCAAAATTTCTTACCATCATACAATGTGTCAGGCATGTTCGCAGTTACCCAGGATATTATGATGGGCCCTTTATTAACATAAAGTAGAACTTCAACTACATCACATATATTTAGTAAGTTTGGTAGCTCTGCTAAACTTATGCAAATCACATCAGTAATTTCCTCCAAATAAACATCATTGTCAAATAGCTCTGAAGGCTTTACGGAACATTCTATGTTTGTGTTTTTATTTTGGTTGTATTCTGTTAATTGTGCTTGCATCTGCAGTATTTCAGAGAGTACAAGCCTCACACGGCGAGCTGAATCTGACTGTTCAAAGTCATTAGCAATCCCATTAACTATGTTTGGGACTAGAAAAGATTCAGTGCATTGTGATCCATTTTTTTGACTGAAAATACAAAAATTGGTGTTAAAGAATTATTATTATTAATCCAGCTAGCAGTTTACAATTGATAAATGCCTGTATTCAGTTGTTCTCTAATATACCAACAATAATTATTCAATTATGTACATTTAAATCTCACCGCATTTGCTGCTCTTTCTTTAGATCAACTTCCAAAGCATGAAACTCTATTGACAATAGTGAAACAATGAAGTTCACCAAGTCTATTCCTGATAATAAAGTAAGTACATCTTTCTTTGCCTCGGCACAGTACTTTGTAACATCTAGCGGTGATATTAATGCCATCCGAACTAGACATGGAATAATAGGTCGGATTTCATCAGGTGTGTAAGTCATTAAAGCATCAACATCTAAATCTTTAATAGCTTTAAATACATGAGGTTGAACAGGTTTCATTGATGTTGTCTCCATGATTTATTCATACAGAGGTTATTTTATTCTATAAATGGAGTAGCTGTAAATAGAAAAACATAGGATATAGAGGTAAAATGAAATTATAAATTATTTCTGTATAGCAATAAAATAATTGATCATGTACACCAAATAAAATACCTTGCTACAATTATAGCTGACATATAGCTAAAATGTATATCTAATGCAGCAGCATTTGTGCTTTACTTCAATATGGTCCAGGGGAGGACATATTTTATCTTGTTTGTAAATAAATGAATGTTTTGTAATTACACAATGTACAATTTTATTCTAGATACATTATCATGTAGGAAATCAAATACATAATAATAAATCATTATACATAAATAGATGCTTCAGTGGCACTGGATTGTTGTATGACTCAAAAAACAGTATGATTTTCAAGTTCGTTGGACTGCCATTTAGTTGTAGTGGCCACAGATATCTTTAACTAGTCGGAGAGTAGTGGCACACACTGGATCAATGTAAATGTTTTTAAGGCGCATCCCATAAAATAAGCTACATATAATAGGTAGGTATAATAACTCAAGCAAGGGTACACGTACGACTTACATGCGGTCCTAAACCAGGCAAAGCCTGTAACAACTAATACCTATGCAGTTACAAATTTATGGGGCAAAGCAATGCATATTATGTACCTACGATTGTTTTTTGTCGTGTTACTGTAGGTATTCAGTACCAGACTAGTCTACCAGTAAATCCATAAATAAGTCCATTCTCTGAATTTCAATAAATAGGTAGGTAATTCACTATTTGGATTTATAGTCTATTTCACACCAAATGGGTTCGGTGACAGTTCGTTCACTCTTGACAATTGAAGTGATGTGTCCCAATGAAATCCAATCGATTTTTCTAAAGTTTCGAGTAAGTTTGTAAAGGAAATGGAATCGATTTTATACTTGATTGATAGAATGATTTTTCAAGTTTACTTTTTATTGAATATGTTTAAATTTCACAGGTTATAAATAAGGGAAAAACATGGTAAAATAAAAAAAATGTCATCGACTTTTTGATGCAATACGAAAATAATCATACATTATCAAATCTAAAAATCACTGCACACTTTCAGAGAGAGATATGTATATATATATATATATATACTTTTTTTCGGATTCCCGCCAAAAAGCTTCGATTCATCGATTTAATGTAGATTATGTTGTTTCGATCCCTATGAGTAAAAGTTCCGTTCCACGCAATACGTATTTTTAGGATATCTTTTTTATCTATTGTTTTTTTATATTTTTCTTGATTTATAGTCTGAGATTTTAATTTAGAATTTTAGAGGCGACAATTATTGTATCTTAGCAATGACATAATAATAAATTATTCATTATTTTTGGAACCATATATTTTTCTTACTAGAAAGTTGTATGCGTAAAAAGGAAAAATGTGAACTGTCACCGAACTCATTTGGCGTGAAATAGACTATAGTAGGATGTACCTATGTATATGACAACTTTTACCGGCGCAGCTACCCCAAAAATGCTGCCAGTAAGATTCCAATAAATCTTGTTCCCATAGACTCAAAATCAAAAATAAATGTTTACTAGCCAATTAGGGGAGAGGAAGGCAAAACGTAGCACATAAGAACAAACCAGCATAGAAATGAAACTATTCGTTTTATTAAACTTCTTCTAGGTCAAAATTAATCTAAATTGTTAACTCTATATTACTTACGAATATGACTTTGATAAAATCACAGACAAAGAAGATATTAAATGATTTCTAATACCTTCGATAAGTCCGTTTTACCTTCATGATTGAGGCAAAATGGACTTACAGAGAATTAATCAGTGAGCACATAAAAATACGGTTTCATCATCCTCATCCTCTACTCCTGCGTAAGAGCAGTGCCCATAAACGATATTATTTTGAACATTGCATCCAACCTTCGTTTGATTCTGAGTAGGTACAAATAACAGAACAGTACAGCATACTCAGCGGCATCATCCTCAGACGAACTATCATTTTTCTCCTATTTTTTTTAAGTACCATACTTCTTACTTGCCTTCCCTTTTTTTAAAATGTTTAGTCTATTTTGACTTTCTTCCTTCATAATTTTCTTACTTTCGGTCGTATTTTTTGCTTTTTCTTAAACCGGTAACAAAAAAGCAAAACGGCCATCAGTTTTGCTTTTTTGCTATAAACAACAAAAAAAGCGGTTTTATGTTCACATACACACACCGGCACAATTAGCGGAACAGAAAAAAAAGGGAGTATTTACGCATTTTTGCGTGTTACTGGCCGGCTAAACAAGCTTTTTTTAAATTTGGGTTTTAATTTAAAAATGGAATACTAAGCGACTGCCCTTTTTTTCATTCTTTTGTTTTAATTTTCATTGATTCATTTTTTCCACCGCTTGTCCGTTTTTAGAAGGTTCGTGAATTCCATTTGAAAAGCTTTGAATTGCAGTTTTTGAGGCTTTTGAGTTTTTTCGCATATTGATAATTTACGAGCATCTAATTATGCCTGATTTAACGCCATCAGAAATCATTAGGGCAGATCAAATGAGGAGAAATGGTCAAACCTACAGATCGATTGCCAGAAGCCTTCGTCGATCGTTATCAACGATTTATCGTAGCATCCAACGATACAGATTGACGAATGCTCTAGTGAGAAGGAGAGGACAAGGCCGGAAAAGGTGTACTTTAAGGAGGGATGACCGTTTTCTCCAACTTCAAGTCCGACGGAACACGAGACTAACGGCGGTGCAGGCTCGAAATTTACTGGAAGAGGTACGAGCAGTAAGGATGAGTGAGCGGACAGTTCGTAGAAGATTCGAAGAAGTGGGTATAGGCTCGTATGTGCCCGCCAAAGCCCCAAAACTTTAGAGACATCATCGCACAAACCGTCTACACTTTGGTCGTGAACATCGTGATTGGGACTTCGACGACTGGGGACAGGTTCTTTTTACTGATGAATGCAGAGTTATGTTAAATCAAATTGATGGAAGGCAGCGAGTATGGAGACGCAAAGGAGAACGGTATATCCAGTCTAATTTTGAAAATACAGTTGCATATGGCGGCGGTTCAATTATGGTCTGGGGAGGAATATGTTTAGGAGCTCGTACGGAGTTAGTAGTGGTCGATGGCGGGAATCTGAATGCTGATCGGTATATCAGGGAGATTTTAGAAGAACATGTTGTGCCATTTGCCCCCTTTATTGGTAACAACTTCATTCTAATGCAGGATAATGCTCGGGCTCACAGTGCTCGCACAGTACAGACATACCTAAACCATGTTGGTATAACGGTGATGGAGTGGCCAGCACGGTCCCCCGATATGAACCCTATAGAACACGTCTGGGACTTGCTAAAGAGGAGTGTAAAGTCAAGAATGCCCCCTCCCAATAATCACAACGAGTTGCGAAACGCATTACTTGAAGAATGGCAGAGGTTGCCCCAAGAAACCATTGATAACATCATCCGCAGCATGCCCAGACGGATGGAAACCCTCATCAGAGCACGAGGAGGAAACACTCGATATTGAACAGTCATTGAAATTGTTGTTAAACTTTGGAAAATCTTGAATTTTCTGCTGTTTCTCTATAATTAAAAATCGAAGAAAAATGCATTTTGTTTAATTTAATTTTTATTTTTATAAAATTTTAAGTATGGTGTTACAAATGAATGTCAAAACATGTTAATTTAATTGTTGTTTCATTTTAAATAATATATTGTTTAAAAATTACATTCATTGTTCTAAATTCCCTCTTTTTTCTCCTTTTTTTTTCTGTTCCGCTAATTGTGCCGGTGTGTGTATTATAGTCGGTATAGTAATCTATAACTAAACTAATATTATAAAGAGAATCTTCTTCAAACTCAAAAACCGCTAGACCGATTTTAAAAATTCTTTCATCAATGGAAAGCTACATTATCTCTGAGTAACATAGGCTACCTATCTGGGGGCACGGCAGTGCCCCCGCCAAGTCAAGCAACAAGCGGCAGGGCCGTACCAAGATTTTCTCGAAGCCATTCACACCATTTTCGACCCCTTATAACTTCGTTTTAGATAAACCTAGAAGCCTGAATTTTCAGCAACCAAGCTGGCATTGTATAAACACAGTACATTTCAAATTTCATCCAATTTGAACCAGTAGTTTTAGAATTATAAATAGTCAAACGTTCCTAATTTTGCCACTTACTGACTGTCTGACTCACTCACTCACTGACCGATCATCAATACTCTAAGGCACTTCTAGAAGTCGTAGAACCTTCAAATTTAGAATCCAATTAGGGTTTAGTGTATAAATCAAGTAAAAACTCAAACATTTTGCAATTTCGGTTTAGGTTTCTAGATACACCAACTGCCAAGTCAATCTATTTATTTAATACATAAAAGATTTTTAATAATGATATGGTCACTATAATATGTTGTTAGGTTAGCTAATTACATTATTACTTAAGACAGAAAGTCCCTTAGTAAGGACTGAATAAATTAACCGACTTGGTATTACATGGATCTCACAACTTTTTACGGTAGAAGAACTGAGTTGCGAGACTTGGGTTTTTTGACAAGTTTTGTTTTTGATGGCTATTTATTTCTAGAAAAGAAATAGGGATGCCTAGTAAAATTAAATAACGTAACCCAAGTTATAAAATGTTTTGCCATAACATGTCTTTCAATATTAAAGAAAATATCAATATCTACAACAAACTTCCCGATGCCATATTTCCAATAATTGTAGTTATGTCGCTATAACTACTTTTTTACATTTTAAAACTTATTAGAATTGTTTCAAGACTGTTTCAATACCTGCAGATTACTTTTGAATTATTCAAATCCAAATATGTTAAGTAAGAATTTATTTTTCACTTCTCATGCTCTAAAAGTACGCCAATAGACTACGCCTAGAGACTAAAGTTTTTTTTTTTTTTTTTTTTTTTGGCGTTTGCACATTTTGTGCTTTATGCCAGTGTCGAGTAAAAACGGGGAAACGAAATAAATTAAAAAAAAAGGAGAATTTGGAATTTGGATTGGAAAAAGGATCGGTTGAGTAATAAGATAATATAACTTACATAAAATATCATATAGATACAAACAAATAATATAATAATGTGCTTGCTATAATAAATAAATTTATTATATTTTGATATTATTAAACAAAATAAAACGAGCTATAATTTTATAAATACACATATCTAAATTATATAGCAGACAGGATACGGATGAGGGTAAAGGAACTTCAAGGAGTATGAGTTCTGTATAAAAGGAAGAATGATCGTATAGGGGACAGGAAAACAAAATGTGATTCAAATTTCCCACGTCAGTACCACAAGCACAGGCAGGACTGTCCAGTATATTCAGCTTAGCAAGGTGGACTGGAGTGCAAGTATGTCCCAAACGCATACGGATTAAAATTGAGGTGACAATCTTACAAAATTTTACCCTATGGAACCAAGGTTTTACCGGAATAGTTGGTTGAATATTCCGATAAAATTTCCCCTTCGAAGTACTTCCCTCCCACAATCTATTCCAGGACTCCTGTAAATAAATTTTGGGTAAGGTAGCCAGATCATGCCAATAGTTCTTATACGGAAAAATGTCACCACATCTCACTGCGTCCTTTGCCAGAAGGTCAGCTCTTTCATTACCCGAAATGCCACAGTGGGCTGGTACCCAAACAAAGTTTATTGAAAAGCCCCTTAACGAACATTTGCGAAGTAACTGGCGAATATGAAAAATTATTGGTTGGTTTTGACAATAAAAAGGAAACTTTGCCAATGACTGTAAAGAACTCTTTGAGTCCGTTATAATTAATGATCTTTGTAAGCCCATTAACAAAATATATTCTACAGCTTTATATAATCCGTAACACTCCCCGGTAAAAACCGAAGACTCTGGAGGAAGTTTAATTTTTTGAACAATATTATATTGGAGGTGCACCACTCCAACACCCACGCAACTAGAACCCTGCTTAGAGGCGTCGGTAAATAAGTAGTGCCATCCCTGCCAATCTTTGTCTATGATATAGTTGAAGTTATGGTTTTGACATATGTCATCTTTAAAAATACCAAGGTTAAATTGAATGTTGGGGGACAAAATTAATTCATTATAATTGCAATGGAAAATAGGCAATAGTTCGGATTGATGAGCTGGAGCTTCAATAGCTTTCCATTTTGAGAAGCTCTCAACTAGACAAGGGACAGTTTTTCTAGACCAGTAACCAGGCAAGGTAACTTCTTCAGAGAGGCGCGCTATTCTATTCGATAAAGGGTGATTTAGGAACTGCTGGCATCGAAATAAAAATCTATCTGACAAATATTGGCGTCTTAAACGGAGTGGAGGGTCTCCACATTCCACTTGTAAGCAGTTAATAGGACTTGACTTCATTGCACCTGAAATGACTCTCAGAGCCTTCGACTGCACTCCATCCAATTTCCCGAACCCAGCAACACTACCAGGCTCCAACAAAAAGGTTCCGTAGTCAAGAACACTTCGTATCAGGGCATTGTAAAGCAACTTCATTGAAAATGGATGGGCACCCCACCAAACCCCCGAGAGACATCTCAAAATGTTTATATTCCGTTCACATTTAGCTGCTATATATTCACAGTGAGGGAGTCCTGTAAGATGAGAATCTAAAATTACACCCAAAAACTTGACTTGATTTTGAACAGGTATTGGTTTGTTATCGTACTGTACATTAATTACTGGTGGTTTACGCATTCTAGTAAATAATACAACATTACTTTTACTTACAGATAAATCCAAACCATTTCTAAATAACCATGACTTTAATAACGAAAGGGATGAAGATAAATTATCACAAATACTGTTGACAGAATGCCCACAGCAGTATAATACTAAATCATCAGCATACTGAAGCACCTGCACCGCTTCATTGAGAGAAGATTCTAAGTCATGAGTGTATATGTTATAGAGAAGTGGACTTATAACAGATCCCTGAGGAAGACCCCTCCATACCAGTCTGGTTATCCTAGTGTCATTGATAGGAAGACTAATAGACCTTTCAGATAACATATTTATAATAAAGTTAGAAAGCATAGTGGGAACTTTCAATGCATGAAGTTTCTGTTTCAGTACTGACAGTAAGACACTGTCATATGCTGAACTAATGTCCAAAAAAGCTGCAATTACCGATTCATTTCCAGAAAAGGCCAAACGCACATCAGTAACAAATACACTTAAGCTATCCAGAGTACCCCTTCCCTTTCTGAAGCCAAATTGGGAGGGAGCCATTAGTTTTCTACTTTCTATAAACCATTCTAAACGGATTTTAATAAGATGTTCTGCAATCTTGGCAAGAACAGATGAAAGAGCAATAGGGCGATAAGAAGAAGCTTCACAAGAAGGTTTATTCGGTTTTAATATTGGGATTATATTCTGAAATTTCCAAGAATAAGGTATATTACCAGAAGTCATGACAGTATTAATAAGATCAAGATATTTTTTTAGAACTGAATCACTCAAATTTGCTATGAAAGAATAAGGAATGCCATCGTCACCTGGAGCAGAATCCTTAACATGGGTCAGAACTCCCTTTAATTCTTGCAAAGAAAAAGGTGAATTAAGTCCTGTGGGACCATCATCCAAAGAGATGCACAATGGTGAAACAGAACTATATTCAGGAACAGAAGGGGGAGCAAGACGGTCCATAAATTGGTTAGCCAATTCTAGTGGAATTTTAGTGGACGAGGAGTCGTTAAAAGCAGATCTAAATCGCCTTATATTCCGCCAAACAACAGATGGGCTCACATCAGGGCAAATTGAGGCACAAAATTTTTGCCAGCCATCAAATTTCTTTTTTTTAAGAAGTTTCCTTGTATCGCGGGAAATTTGCAGGAATATTTCAAAATTTTCAGCAGTCATCACAATGGTGTAATTCCTTTCTGCCTCCTTTCTGCTTTTGATAGCCTGTGTGCATTCAGCATCCCACCATGGTGGAGAAGGTATTTTGCCAGAAGCTCCGTTTTTGATGGGGAATGTTTCATCTGCAGCATCTATTAGAATCTTTGTCAAAGCATCAGAACACTGTGTCTCATGCCCTTGACAAATATCAGGTATGGCATGCATTTTATGTTCCACACACTGTCTATAAGAATCCCAGTCTGCATTTGAAAGTCTATATTTAAGGCGGGGGGCAGAAATGATACTTCTTGCTTTATTATAGGGAAATGAAATTATCAAAGGGAAATGATCACTACCGTGAGAGGAGGATAAGGGCGACCATGACAAAGATGATGCCAGATCGGGTGTGCAGATGGATAAGTCTGGGGAACTTATACCTTCATCAGGATTTGTGTGACGAGTGGGAAGGCAAGTGTTTAAAATACACAAATTATTTGAATCTAAGATTTCTAAAAGGCGTTCTCCATAATAATTTGTACTGGAGCTACCCCAGGATTGGTGCTGAGAGTTGAAGTCTCCCATCACCAGAAATGGTTTAGGTAATACAGAAAAAATTTGATTTATTTCAGAAAAAATATTTACAGAAGGACGAGAAAAATATACAGATACTATACACAGATTATTTACAACAGCAGCAACGACAGACATGTCATCGCCATGGGGGGGAACAGATAGAGATTTAAAAGAGAGGCTATTTTTAATGAGTATGGCGACACCACCATACCCATCAGCTCTGTCATCTCTTAAACAGGCATAGCCAGGGATTCTAAAGGAGAATCCTGGTTTTAGCCATGTTTCCGACAGGGCAAATGCAAAAGGTTCAAATTTATTTAATAAATGTATCAATTCACTTTTCTTGTTGACTATGCTTCTGCAGTTCCATTGCATGATCTTTGCTAGATCCATTATTGTAAAATAATTGAATAAAAGTTTCAAAAAGTGAAGCAACGTTGGACGGTAATTGGTTTGTTTCAGAAAGGGATTTAAATAAAGCTATTATAACTTCTAATATTTGGTCATTATTATTCCTTGTATCATTATTTTGTAAGGCACATCCATTAGAAGGAGATGGACCATCATAATCTTTTATGAGAGACTGATGAGCCTCCACATCATAACCTTTCGTGAATTTTGGGGGTGTTCGTGGCTTTAAAAAGACAGTTTTTTTATAGGATTTGGTGTTTGGTGGAGAAGAAAGTGTTAATAAATTTGGTGGCGATCTTACATGGTTAAATGTGTTTGTAGGAGAGGAAATTAACACATCTGCATATGATTTGGATGGAGCGGGGTGTAGTTTTAAGGCTTCAATGTAGGAAACACAATTTTGGGCCATATAAGCTTTAATTCTTGTCTGCCTTTCAAATTCTTGGCAAGTTCTCCTGGTAGCAAAATGAGAGCCACCACATAGGAAACAGGATGCACTGTCTTCCTCAATATCACAAGTGTCAGCAGAATGACTCTGCCCGCACTTGTAGCAACGAGGAGCAGACCTACACTGTGTTTTAGTGTGACCGAATCTACAGCAATTAAAACACTGAATCGTTGGGAAAGTGTACAATTCGACAGGAAGAGAATTATAGCATAAAAAGACTCGCTTAGGTAGCACTTGTCCATCAAAAGTTAGAACGACTGTTTGTGATGGTTTCCAAATAGGAGTTGTACCATGTACTTTATAGTTCAACCTCCTCGCTTTTATCACTTTTCCACATCCTATGGGACCAGAGATGTTCTCAATTAAATCCTCCATGGACCATTCAGTAGGCACACCACGGACTAGACCCATCCGTGTTATGCTGAATGTAGGGATGAAAGCCTTGAAACTTTGCTTTTTCAAACAAGGATCATTAATAAAAGAATTCGCATCTAAATGATTGTTGAAAGACAGTGTTAGACGGTTCCTTCCTATACGCTTCAAACTACCATTAATAATGTTTTTAAAGGAGCTTTTCTTTAAGAAATGGCCAAAAGCAACTGGGTGAAGTGTGGTAGCATTATCAACAGATTCTCTCTGAATGTGCACAATGAATGGGGAAATATCAGTTGATTCATACAGAGTCCTGCCTACATGAGATGACTGGTTGGAATTTGGATCATTGTTAATAGTACTGGGAATTGTTGGTTGAGAAATTTCATTAAAAATCGGAATAGGAGATCTTTCCCTATGAAAGTTACGACTTTCACTATCACAGTGGCAGTCAGACAATTTAAGTTTTCCTGAATCCTGAGTATGGTTTTTCCTTCTTTTATTACAATGTTTGCATAACTTCCGGGGAGCCCGAATTCTCTTTCTATCTGCTCTTATAGAGCCATCGGTATCCATACTGGAGTCATTGGTAGAAAAAATTGTAACATTTTCACCGACCGGGGGGACTGTGCCCCCCGGGTCGGGCGGCTCGTCCATGAACAAACAAAACAAAAATTTGTAACTTACCGAATAAGCGAAAATATATGTACAAAAACAAATAATAAAAACAAATCTACGAATATATACACAAATTTACACAACTGATCTATGTTTATCCAATATTAAATAAAATAAATTTCCAAAACACGAAAAAACACTCCCGCCAAACTCAACGTTTCCCGCGCTTTTCGAGACTAAAGTTACCACTTTAGTCTCTAGGGAGTGAAAAGTAATAATTTTTTAAATTTTCTTAATGAGACATACCTAGTTAAACTTAAACAGCCAGTAAATATCTGTGGAGTGTGGACCATCTTCATTGCGAAAATGTTATGAGTTTTAGTTCCATGGTTTTTCCACAAAGAAGGTGGCGCCATGTGTTTTAAATTGTTAACCTGCAAATAGATTTAAATCTCTTTGTTAATCTGTGACAGGTTTAGAAGAAAAAACTGACCGCGAAAATTTCTCAATTTTTGTCTTGTGTTTTGTTCGGTTTTAAATAAATTTGTACTAAATTGACAATTTTTCTCGCACTCAAAGCGAAAATGTACTGGTATACAATAAAGAGTTAACCAACCATTCCTCTCAACCCTCTACTCTGCACTCACCCCTCACCATTCACGATACACATACACACAACTCCCACACCCCTCATACACACACGTATAACACAAAATTACAAGCTTTATGTACCTAGTTAGTTAGGGAGCAGTGATAGCTCGAACGGTTAAAGAGTCGGCCGAAAATCAGTGAGGCTCGGGTTCGAATCCTGGCATGTACCTACAGTCAACAAAGTTGTTAGCGTTACATGGCCAAAAATTGAGATTCACTTTTCTCTTAAAGCCAGCCAATGTATTTATAGTATTTTTTTGGTAAGTTATAGGGATCAAAGATACCTTTCGAAATAAACATTAATCAATAAGATTTATTTATGACTTCCCCAGAAAAATTAATTCTTAGTTACTGGCCATGTAACCCTAACAACTTTGTTGACTGTACCAATGAGTTTTTCAAAAAACTTACGTACATACATATTTATCACTAGCTCGAAGGTGAAGGAAAACATCGTGAGGAAACCAGCAGGTCTCAGAATTAATTCTGAGACATGTGTAAACAGACCCGGTCCGGCGATGGGCTCACCACCTATCACGTTTAGGGGTCCAATATATCTCGAGAAATGTGGGTATATCCAGTAATGGAATACCTCTGCCTACCCCCTCGGGGATAAAAGGCGTGGGATTATATTATTATTATAATATTATGTAGGTACCTAGTTAAATTTTCTAAAATTCTTTCTCAAGTAAATAATTAAATTAATATTTTGTAAATGAGCTCTCAAAGCGTCTCATCGAGGCGACAAAAGATCCAAGAGCTGGCAGCTACTTTTGTCAAAGAGTCTGCATAGCCGTTCAAAGGGGCAATGCTGTCGTTTGGGTACGCTGCCTCTTTAGAGGAGGTTTTTAATTTATAGTCTAAAATTTTGTTTGTCAAAGAAAATATATTATTTCTGGACTTAATGTTGTATGTACCTTACCGACCGTTGGATGGGAGACCAGCAGGCGTATTCACGGAGCTTCGATATTCGACTCGGAATCAGAAAATCTGTCGAGAAGGGGCTATTTACAGATGTCGGTATCGAAAACGAATGTCAAATTTAATTTTGACATAAGGATTCGGTAAATTTTCGGTGGCTGTCAGAAACGCCTAGAATACAGTTTCCGAAGTCGATAGATTCGACTTCGGTGTCGAGCCTCCGTGAATAGGGGAAGGGGGGGCATGATGGGGTAGCTAAGGAAAATAACAAAAATACAGCATAACTACTATATTTATTACTCTTATTTATTTATGGCACGTTATGTTATTAATCTAACTATGATTTGGCGCAGTTTTTGAAAAATCAACTTATCGCATTTTTTAATAATAAATTATTAAATAGGACCATCCGAAAAACCATCTTGCCCCATACTATGGGGTATGATGGGGTTATGAAATTGGGGCATGATGAGGACGGCTAATTATTCTCGCAAACAAACAAATTGTATTTCCTCCAGATCATCATTGTCCACGCCAGCACAAGCATTGTCAGCCCAACATCCATAGAGCTGGCAGGCTACCCAAGTTTACCCCACACCCAATACACCGTCTTGCCTCATAGGGTAACTTTGAGCAAAAAAAATTTTTAATAATAAAATGTTAAACGCATTCATACAAACAACATACAATATCAAAATAAACAACACTAGTAAACTAAGATAAAAAATATATAAATGGAGTGATCATGGTTAGTTTAAAATAATGACGTTTGACCTTACACAAAATTAGATCGACGAAACGTTAAAACAGCTTTCCGTTTGTAAACAAAAGACGCGTGCACCCCAACTCACAGTTTCTCTCGCATTGACCGTTGGTCGACTGAGGCTTCCTATTGGCTTATTGCTTTCAATTCACAAACTTCTAGTTTCTTGTATATGTGCGGTACCCCATCTTACCTCGATACCCCATCATGCCCCCCCTTCCCCTACGCCTGGATCCCAAGAGACAGGATTTACCTAGTTTTGACTTTTGTCTTCACTAATGTTCATCGTGACATCATAAAAGATGTAATTCTTTAATTTGAACACTAACGACTGTGTGGAGAAAATAAAGATTTTTTCATTTTCATTTTTTCAGTTCTTATAGATAAAAACTATTGCGTTGTAATATTCTAAAGGGTAGGTACTTATTCGATCATGTTCAAAGACTGGTTACGTTCAGGTTTCTACCTATCTAAAAATATTTTGTACTGTTTTCATTTCCTGTAACATTTTCCAGGACGCCAATTAAAATCAAATTTACTATTCTGGAATCGTCCCGCCTACTACAGGTCAGTTGTAGGAACATAAGAACATACGAAATAGAAGTACTTACCTACTAGAATCAATGTGATGAGTCGGGTGAGAGTGGGTCGGCTGGGGTGCCGGCGCGCGGCGACGACGCGGAGGCCAGCGCGGCGCGTCGGCCGGCGCGGCAGTCGCACGCGGGCACGTGCGCGCACCGCCTCCGCGCCGCCGCCTCGCCTGGCCGCCTCTTCGCAAGTCCACCGTCCGCGCCCTATGAAACCCCTCGCTCAATATTCCGAGACATAACCATTTATTTCATCAGGGAAGTTAGACCTTGTGGTAGCAAGCGGTCCCATCCTCCACGTTATAGTAATTCCCCGGTTCCTGTTTTGCAAAAGAAAACGCATGGGTCAATAGTTAAATTTACAGATATTGCTTACATCATCAGCACCAATATTTCGGCGGGAAAAATATTATGCTCATGATGTGAATAATCTGTTAGGTATCTATCTATTTGAATAGTAAGTACAATAATTATGATTAAAGTTACTTAGCTATAAATTCTGTAAATATGAAAATATGAAGGATTTCTGAAAATATTGTGAAAATATGAAGGAGAGGAGTATAAAATAGATTCAGTGGTGTTAATTATTCCCTACTGTGTTCGTAATAACTTTAAATTTTATAACCTAGGTAGCTACCTATACCTATTACCTGTTGGTTGTTGGATCTTTATAGGTAGATTATTAGGTACAACACTTTACAGAAATAAATATCTATTATCAAAATAATCGAAATAAATTTATTACACGGCTGTAGGTTACAATAAAAGTTCTTAGGATAAAATATATTTAAACTATGTACAGTCTAACATATTATGATGGTATAAGTACAAGAGAAGTAATTAAATGGGCAGCAATTAAAAAATTTGGTTAGCCACAAAAAATCAGCATTTAAATCATTTGGTCGGCATACAAAGATTTTGTTCGCAAATAAAAAAATCAGGCAGCAATCCTTGTTCGGCAAATAATTTTGATAATGGTCAAAAATTAAATCAGAAATAGGCAGCTTACAATAACATGGGTTTGCATAATAAACATTCAGTCCGCAAAATAGTTACTTGGTCCGCAAAATAACTACTTGGTCAGCAAGACTTCATGATTGAACAGCAGAGAAAACATGTCGTAAAAATTATACCACTCCCACTCTTACTCCCACGCTCCCACTCCCACGCTCCCACACTCTCCCACACGCTTCCACACGCTCCCACACGCTCACACACGCTCCCACACGCTCTCACACGCCCCAGCACGCTCCCACACGCCCCAGCACGCTCCCACACACCCCCACACGCTCCCACATGCCCCCACACGATCCCAAGCGCTCCCACACGTTCCCATAAGCTCCCACACGCTCTCACACGCCCCAGCACGCTCCCACACGCCCCAGCACGCTCCCACACGCTCCCAAACGCCCCCACACGCCCCAGCACGCTCCCAAGCGCTCCCACACGCTCCCATAAGCTCCCACACGCTCCCACAGGCGCCCACACGCTCCCACACGCTCACACACGCTCGCACACGCCCCAGAACGCTCCCACACGCCCCAGCACGCTCCCACACACCCCCAAACACCCACACGCTCCCAAACGCTCCCACACGCCCCAGCACGCTCCTAAACGCCCTCACACGCACCCAAGCGCTCCCATAAGCTCCCAACGCTCACACACGCTCCCACACGCTCTCACACGCCCCAGCTCTCTCCCACACGCCCCCACACGCTCCCACACGCCCCAGCACGCTCCCACACGCCCCCACACGCTCCCAAGCGCTCCCACACGCTCACACACGCTCCCACACGCTCTCACACGCCACAGCACGCTCCCACACGCCCCAGCACGCTCCCACACGCTCCCACACGCCCCAGCACGCTCCCACACGCTCCCAAGCGCTCACACACGCTCCCACACGCTCCCATAAGCTCCCACAGGCGCCCACACGCTCCCACAGGCTCCCACACGCTCCCACACACTCCCACACCCTCCTACACCCTCATACCTCCCACACACTCCCACATCCTCCCACACACTCCCACACCCTCCTACACCCTCATACCTCCCACACCCTCATACCCCCCACTCCTACCCCCCACTCCTACCCCCCACTCCTACCCCCCACTCCACCCCCCACTCCTAACCCCCACTCCTACCCCCCACTCCTACCCCCCACTCCTACCCCGCACTCCTACCCGCCACTCCTACCCCCCACTCCTACCCCTACTCCTACACCCACTCCTCCCCCAATCTTACCCCCCACCCCTACACCCCACCCCTACAACCCCACCACTACCACCCACCTCTACCCCCCACTCCAACCCCCCACTATTACCCCCCTCCTACCCCCCACTCCTAACCCCCACTCCTACCCCCCACTCCTTACTCCCACTCCTACCCGGACTGCTACCCCCACTCCTACCCCCACTCCTACCCCCCACTCCTACCCCCACTTTACCACGCTCACACCACTACCACCAACACCACCACAACCACCACCACTACTTGTAAACGTAATAATAATCATAATCATTTATCATAAATGTTGCTTAGTCCAAAGTCCTTCCTAATCTATGTAAGAAATGCGCCCATTTTGCGCATGACAAGTTTGCTGAGATTTTTGCTACTTTTATATGAAGCTCAAAAAATTTTTTTTGGCTTCCCCACTGAGTGCTTACCAAAATTTTATTAAACAGTAGCAGCTCATTGCAGCTCAAAAATAATTACAGCCATCCAGAATGACATAAATTGCTGATAGGTTTTGTAATGTTTGCTGGCCATGAGTTGCTGACCAATTAGCTATTTCTGCTTACAGATTATATTTTTTTGCTCACAAAAATACGAATACTCTGCTAACCATTTAAATAACACCCTAAGTACAATATTAAGACGGTATAAACTCTTAGATCTAAATATGTATTAAGGTATCATCTTTTCTAATAACTTACCTACTTGCTTAACAACTGATAATTAGGTCCTTTGTTCCCCATACAAAGTTCGCCTTAGTACAATTCTCGTATTAATTATGTATACCTAGTAGGTACCTGGGCTTCGCTCGTCCTAACATCAGTGGGTATCGCTAACGCCGCACAGTGGTTCGTCCTCATACAAGAGGTTGGACATAGGATCCTAAAAAAATAAAATACGATATTCACGAAAATTTACCGGCGCGCCGGTGAGTGGCCGTATTATTTAAAACATATTTTTTTTGTGTAAAATTGCTTTTTAAAGAAAATAAGGTAAACGCATCTATTACCGACCCCCTTAAGCAAGTTTTGAAATTGATTATTAGAATTAAGGGTAGTGGTTGCAAACACACCAGATTTTTTTATTTTATATTTAAATATAGATTGTATATTTTATATTTATATTTTCACTTGTTTATAAATATCATGTTTTCATTGAAAAAATAATCAAAGGATTGTTGAAGTCAATTGTTTCTATCACCGACCCACCCGAAACGCTTTGAAGCTATTACCGATTTTTATGAATCTAACACCGACCGTAAGTAAATAAAACATACTTTTTTTTACAGAATACCTACCTACACGTTCGATTCTCAAAATAATTATTAATTTGAGCGAAATATCCCTTTCCCAAAATATCCCGTTTCGAAATGTCCCGTTTACTTTTATTTGCTTCTCATTTTTGTACTTGATTCATTACAATAATTATAGTTACTAAAATAATCTGAAAATGGAGATAAACTTGACTTTAAACTTTTTGGCGGGAATCCGAAGAGGGACGTCATGTTTTTTGTATAATTTTCATTTTGCTGTGTATTTCGGGTTTTGACTCATCATAATAGTGATAGTTTATTATGTGGCAAGTGTCCGTGAAAGTGTGCAGTGAATGGGAAATTCGATAAAATGCGAGATATGGACATTTTTGGATTGCCTCAAGAAGTCACAATGAAGTCTTCAGTAAAAATGCTATTATTTTACTGTTGATAACCAAGTTAAGGATGTAGAAAGTGTTGAAGACACTGTATTTTTGTGCATGGACTCTGAAGCAGAGTCATTTACTCAAGGATATCATTAAGTAATGACGAGGCTGCATGGCGTAATGCCTTTGACTACCCTGTAAGGGGTGAAAAAAAAATTTATATAACCAACGTGAAATTCATTGTTATGTAGATTTCTTCTTCTAGTGCCCATGCTTTCTAACTAATCGCAGTGAACCTCGGAATGCTTGTGGATTCTTTAAAAGATTGTTTTCACATTTGGACCTAAATAAAAAATAAAGGTATTGATTTCTCGGTGGACATAAATGAAATTTTAGTAATATAAGAAAATAGACTTTAATAGAAATGGTAAATAGAATAACATTCATTAAATCAAATTGAGAACATAGGTCATGTATTGTTATCTTGCGCCCCCGGAAACCTGCTGCTTGGCCAGGTAGTGCAAACCATAGTTACCATAGCCTTTCTTTCTAATTGATTAGCCTGCTTAATAGTAATTACTTTTTAAAACAATGTCAATGCTGTTACTTCACAATGCAGTTCCATGTAGTGTCAATTGTGTTTGACATAGGGGATAACTGAATCACCTGAAACATAAATATTCACTATCAAAATTCAGATATAATTTTGTAAATGTGTAGATGTTAATAAAATAAAAACAAACTGTTTTATTTTCAGCACAGATTTTTTCAAGTTGGGATAGTGGCTGGTGCTTCTACACACATGAATCATGATTTGCTCCACCGTGACTAGCACTAATACTTTATATCTACTATTTAAGTCAGAGTCACAAACCTGAAAATAAAAGTAAAAAATATTATAAATATATAATTTACATGTTTTGAATAAAAATAATTAGACAATTTTATTTCAAAATTACTTAAACCCTTTGTTTTATTTCCCAAAAAACCTATAAATTTTCTTCGAACTTCCCAAGTTTAGCGCAGCCGAAGGTAAGGGTTGACTGTCGGAACAAGTTGCAATGACGGTTCCGCACGTGTACTTAATAACTATTTTTAATACAGTTGCCGAAAAATTAAGCAATTTAATAAAATAATAAAAATACAATAAACTCGACTAACATTTTTGGAAAATCGCGCCAACCGTAAAAGATTAAAAGCAGAGTTTTTTTTGTTTTCTTCACCCATTCTGGGTAGGCAAAGGGAACTATACATACAGCCAAGTCTTCAGTATTTTTTTTTTATGGATATGAAATGAAAATGAAATTTATCTAAAATGAAATTAAACCGAACCTAACTTATTGAATCAAATCATTATATTATTGAAACAAATTAGTAGCTTTACTTTTAGACATTACATACCGTTAATCCAAAAATACCAATTATTCGGTATAGAATCGGTGATAGCTTCTCTTTGTTGCAATCACCGATTCATATGGATCGGTAATTAGTGTTCAATAAAAAAGTGAACAAATCTTTTAACGAGCCACGAAAAATAATCGATATTTATTGTTTTTTATTTCCCCATCCGATTTAATACAATAATTTGTTGATTTAGTCCTAAACTATAAAAAAATACACCATTTTCATATAAATACGAAGAAAAGTGTAAGTAGTTTCTTTCATATCCCACGTCTAAATGTTTAATAATGCGTGGCAGTTTATCGTGGAAAAACAAGTTTATAATATAACATTGTGTATGTCGCTAATAGATGCTTATAATTTTAGAATACTTAAGATTGAAATGGTGTTATAAAAACTTGTTAATTTATTATAAGCATTAACGAAAAATTATAAAAATAAAGCATAACCTCTTAGCCATTGCCGATCCATGGGTCGGCAATGACTGCACTACTAAAATGCACTGCAGCTATTGCCGTTCTATTTTAATTTCAAAAATACTTTTTAAAATTCCTTTAAACATAATAATTTAGTTGCGAAATGTGGAATATACAAATAAAGGAATATGTTGAGTTATTCAGAATAAATTTAACGTAAATATTTATTTATAAAATATCTTAAGCAAAAAAATCGAGTACTTACCTGAGGAAGTAAGGGTTAGTATGACACGATCGGCGCACTCGCTACGTTCACAGAAACTAACGTATTTGGTCACATTCCCGTGAACCTATGTACACTAACACCAGTAATTTTATTAGAAAACATACAAACATGTGTGTATATTATACTCTCTTGTGACTCAAATCGTTCCAAACCGATAAAAATAAGAATAAGCAGAATGGGTCGGCAATACCTGCAGATTTTCGATGGGTCGTTAATAGCTGCGTTTACCTTACATCAATTGTACATAAAATGCAAAAGTATATACAAAGGTTAGGTACCTACCTACTTACTTACCTAACTTTTTTAAAAGGTAAAGGTAAGTGATATAAATGTATAGGTTCAAGTACGAGTAGGTAGACAACAAGATGCTATGCGCAATGTGTAATGAAAATATAGAATTTAGGTAGAGTACTTATGTAGATACTTTTAAATAATAAAAATAGCATGTTGCATAATTAAATCGTGAACCGCGAGATTAATTGTCTTCTAACTTCTGCCTACGACTTCGTCGGTATTAATATTAAATAATAGAAATGATAATTTTTACATACTTTAAAACGTATTTTATTATTTTATCGTAGAGTAAATAATTAGATAGGTATATATTTACTACACAAACTTCAATCCTCTATTTCAAACACATAATTAATAATTATATTGTTTTCTCGCTGATTCTTAGGGCCAGACCACACAGAGGCGAGAAAAGCGGTAAAGCGGTCGCGATACCTGATTTTTTGTAATGTTCGAGTTTGTATGCAACCTGTCCCACTTTCGCTCCCCTCTTAATGTAGTAATTGTTTAGATAGAAAAATTTAAGATAATTGTCAAAATTTCCCATTTTCTATAATTCTTTAACAAAATCGGTTAGTTCAGCATTTTAGTCTAGGCAATGAAGCGGATTTTTGTATGAAGACCCCAACATTAATTCCTCAGTCGATGAAACTTTGCAGGATTGTAGTATAGTATGCGACAATACTTGCATAAAAAAATCCAAAAAAAAAACCTAACCGAAGTTAGGTATTTTTACTGAAATACTTATTTATTTGATATCTTTGTTGGGAAAAATGCTCAGTCAAAATTTTCTTCTCCAGCAATATTCATGTGTGTTAAGAAAGCTATATGCGAAATATCCAAAAAAATCTCCTGGTAGAAACAACAAAACTCAGACGTTTATGTACCTTGCTCGGGAAAATTGCTCAGTCCATTTTTTAACTGGAATGTCATTTAATGGTCGCTGTGGACTTACAATAGGAAAATCCAAAATAAAAACCTTCTCGCTACATTATTTTTAGAAATGATCAAATAATCAACAAAAAAAAAATATTTTTTTAGTAAGAAAACCTAACTTCGGTTAGGTTTTTTTTTTGGATTTTTTTATGCAAGTATTGTCTCATACTATACTACAATCCTGCAAAGTTTAATCGACTGAGGAATTAATGTTGGGGTCCACTACCTTTATTGCCTAGACTATTTAGAGTTGTTAACTGCCCAGTCAAATGAGTAACTGTTTATGATCTGTCATTACGAAATTTTACTATGGAAAATATGGGTACCTACTGAGATGTAGAACGTAACGTCATCGTTTTCACTTTTTTTATTATTTTATATTTCGATTATTTTAATTTGCTATAATTGAAAAATTAAAATCGAAATATTTTAGAGGTGTTTTGGGATAAGTAAGTAATCTTTTTAATTAATGATTTTTGATTACTCACTCGCTATTTACTTTCGATATAGGCAACTACCCTATTATACCTACTTATGTTACTTCAGATTATTATTTAAGTAGGTACCTACTTAGGTTCGATTTCCGGCTAAGTAACAGATTATTCAAAAATGAAAATACCCAACAAAGTTTTTTCTCTTTGTAGTTACTTACTAGTTACAACATATTTTCTTATAAGTATGTCATAATTTTGGCTTCGGCTATAATGTTGTCCCATTTGCGGAAGGAATAGTACAGATTACTTACTAAATTATTACCGAATAGCGTGTAGGTACATACATAATGAACTACCATTCTGAAGTGAATCAAGCACGTTATTAAATTCCTAAAGAGCTTAGATAACCATCATCGTTTTATGGCTAGGTATACTAGCTGTTCCGCTCAGTTTCACCCGCGTAGTTCCTTTCATTTAAAATTGGTAGGTACCTATTAGTTTTTGAGTTTACTTGTAGTAGGTAAATATAATAAGAGCAGTGATAGCCCGGACGGTTAAAGAGCCTGTCGAAAATCAGTGAGGCTCGGGTTCGAATCCTGGCATGTACCAATGAGTTTTTCAAAAACTTACGTACATATTTATCACTAGCTCGACGGTGAAGGAAAACATCGTGAGGAAACCCGCAGGTCTCAGAATTAAGTCTGAGACATGTGTAAACAGACCCGGTCCGGCGATGGGCTCACCACCTATCACGTTTAGGGGTCCAATGTATCTCGTGAAATGTGGGTATATCCAGTAATGGAATACCTCTGCCTACCCCCTCGGGGATGCAAGGCGTGAGATTATAGGTAAACATAAAAAAAATACAAATCTTTCCTCTTTATAATAATAGTGAAGATTTATTTTTGAGTCGCAATGAACCGGACGAGAAATGATAAGTATGTTTCTGTTATTTGTTAGGTACTTTTAAATTGAATTGAAATTGATGATTTTTCTAGGAATGTTATCTCAATGTTATCTCAGATGATTAAAACCTACCTACTTAGTTATTTCTGCAATTTACAATTTATTAGGAAAAATGACCTTCGGCCTTCAATTTAACATTTTTCATGTAATAATAATAACAGAGAAGTTTTGTTGTGAAATCACCTGAAGTGACAGCGAGTAGGAACAAGTGAAACAAATAACTTGCCATTTATGAGAGTGGAGTTTCACGGTCACGCTACTCATGTACGTCGTAACTATTGTCAATATTGAAATGAGTATTACCTAGCTTGTACCTATGTATCTAGTGAACCATAAACGGGCTACCAACGTCCAGTAGACGATGAGTTAATGAACGGGTATCGGACAATGTTTCAGCGTGTAATTTATTCATTACACAACTCACATGCGTCCTCGATCAGTCGTCGCTAGCGGAAAGTCTCTCCGCCTGCTGATGATCTCCGACGCGTCAGATATACGTTCGTAAACTTTTAACCGATATTCCCATAACACGAAGTAGACTTTACTAAATAGTGGCAATAATACCTAGCTATTTAGATTCATGCGTATTTTATCTGCATTTCTTGAGAATTGGTATTGGGTAGTCATTTCGATAAACCTGAATTCGTTGTGTGTGATCTATTTTCTATCTTTTATTTGTAGACTCGTCTTTGTAAATAATAAAGCTTTGATTCTTTACTGTGATGTTGCAAATGGATTAATAAATAAATAAATAAATAATAGATATCGTATTAACTAAGCTAAGAAAGCGCCCAGACTGTGGTAAACGCGGGAGTGTGATAAAATAATTTTGTAGAAATATATTATTTTCTTTATATGATGACGAAGTTTGTAGGTACGGTAAAGTCGGTGATAAAATATGATAAAATAATCATCAAAGTGCCATAATTAAACCAGTGCCATATAAATGTAGGAAATCTATTTGTAGTGGTGTTCACTAAATAAGTTAGTTTAAGAAGTTGAAAAATGAACATTCCTTATCCTTAAGAACAATGGAGAAGTCGATGCAGGCTCGAGTGTTAAACAAATGTACCTGTTGGATATGCCTAATACCACCATGGGGTTTTACAGACCTGGAAGAAGAAAAATTGTATAATGCGTATACGCAGCGTCAGAGGCACCGTGCCGTGCCACGCCTTCTAGCCACCGGTGCATTACTGCAGGCATTTGCGGCGGTGGTGCCAGGGGAGCGCGACTTGCGTTTCGCCTACACATCTGTCATTATGGCAATGCTGACTAACCTGACTCTGGCAGCTGTGTACGCTTTCGTACGCCGAGTGCGTCCTGTTCTTAATCATATCGCGTGGCTGGCGCTATGGGTCCAGCTCTTAGTGAGCGCGTCTCGGCGTCTTGGGGACTCCTACAACGAGTTGCTCGGCTGGGCTGTTGTTTTGCAGTACTTCACGCTAGCTACACTACCATTCCATCATTTGCTATTAATGTTCTATAGCACAGTCTCATTCACAGCGTATCTACTTGTACAATACTATAACGCCTCCTCGTCGGAAAGCAGACTTCCAGATGATTTTTATTTCCAGGTAAAATTTATTTCTTCTTTCTAGTTCTATCCAAACTCAAAATGAGGTGGTATCATTGGTGTTTTTGATATCTTTTACAGCAAATAGCAAATGGTGCATTATTGATCGGGGCTACATTATTGGGAGCTACGGCATACGCTGTTGGAGAACGACAACAACGGTGCTCGTTTCAGGAGACCAAACGAAGCCTTCGTGATAAGCTGACCATTGAGCAACAAAGTAAAGAACAGGTGTGTAGGTATTTGGATTTATTGTACGTTAAAACTTTATATCCGAAATAAACGTTTAAAAAATATATATTTTTATTGTTTAAGGAACGATTGCTGCTATCTGTTCTTCCGGAACACGTAGCAGTTCAAATGAGAAAAGATTTAGGTCTTATTGACACTCAATTCAAAAAGATCTATATGTCACGTCACGAAAATGTTAGGTAAGTATGTAAACTTTATTATATGTAGGTAACGTGAACTTTGTTAAGAATAAAATCAGTGTTTCCTTTCCATTTTACCAGTATCCTGTATGCCGACATCGTTGGTTTTACCGCTATATCTTCAACTTATTCAGCTCAAGATCTCGTAGCGATTCTCAACGAACTATTTGCACGTTTCGATCGGCTTTCAGAGGTAAATATATTAAGGGAAAAAATAATCGTACCTACATATTGTGATACTTGTTAGGAAAGTCAAATATATATGTCCTTTTTGTACAGAAATACCAACAGCTTCGTATTAAAATCCTAGGGGATTGTTACTACTGCATCAGCGGCGCTCCCGTGGAACGGCCGGACCATGCCGTGCTTTCTGTGCATATGGGTTTATCCATGGTAAAAGCAATCAAGTAAGTTTGGAGTAGCTAATCTTAATAACTAATTTTGTTAGTCATTTTATTTTTGTGTTGTTGTTGCTTATTTATTACCTAATAATGAGATACATTAAGACATTCTAGGCCGATGTCAGATTACAGACTCAATTAGATTTTTTTACCCTATACGACCTACACAGTTTTGAGTTTATGAAGGAAATTACCTATATTATATGAGTGTTTTAGGAAGACGGTATGGTACTTAGACAACAGAAAATTTAAAAAACGCTCTTTTTGTGAAAAAATTGACAAGACCACAATCAAAATTTCGCATTGTTGCGGTAGCTACTTGTACTTGTAAGAACAGCCACAATGCGTTTTGGCTTCCTAAAACAGAGACTATTCGAAATTCGGGTCGTGGTTCCCTTGTGGTTGTCATAAAAGAACAGAACGCGCTCTGTTCTTTAGTTGATTGATGCTGTCACAATGCGGTGAACTTTAAGGTCTAGTAATTAGTTTCATAATCAAGCCATAACAGCCTATTGCTAAGCCATGGGTCTTTCAGAAGGTACTTAGGTACATTAGAAAAAATGTATACCTAATCTACTACGCAAGCCTACTACGGCAAGATGGTGTTACTGTGCTTGTTTACTGGGCCCGATACAACCAAATCTGAGAAATGAGGGTATTTGTATGATGATATCAGTGATAGCTTTACGGTTAAAGAGCCTGCTTCACATGATGATAATCAGTGAGGCTCGGGTTCGAATCCTGGCGTGTACCCAGTTGCGTAGCGTGCAGTGCCCTGTATGAAAATTTGTTTAGGGCCGTTATAAAGGGTAAAGATTTCTCACAAAAGAAAAAAAAAATGTTTGTTTAAAATTAAAAGTATATTTATTCATCATTATTATCTATCAGTCATTTTTTCCAAAATTTTTACAAACAATTCAAATTAAATATACACTCTCCTTGCCTATTTCTCCGGTAAACTGATATAGCTGATGATGACTTTAGTTTTTCTAAAGTTTCTGCCTCTATGGACAATAATGACATGTTTGACAGGCGTTCATATCAGGAGTAAAAGTGTTCTGTGTTCATATCCCATCGAAGTTCTTAGGTAATTTTTTATTAGTTGTAAAGTTTTTATTAAATTTTGCTTACGCACGTCGGGGCCCCCGTAGCCCGGGGGCCCCGTATAATTTATACGGCTGATACGGCGGTAGCTACGTACGTACATATTATAGACCTATTAACACACTACATATTTATCACTAGCTCGACGGTGAAGGAAAACATCGTGAGGAAACCCCCAGGTCCCAAAAATAATTCTGAGACATGTGTAAAAGCCCCGGTCCAGTGATGGGCTCACCTATCACGTTTAGGGGTCCAAAAAACATCTCTTGAAACGTGGGTAGGTACACCTAGAAATGGAATACCTCTGCTTACCCCATCGTGAGTAAAAGGCGTGAGATTATTTATTTATATTATTTTGTATGATGATTTGGATGACGCAGCTCGGATCTATAGCACATCCACTCATACAACGACTATATTTTGGAAGAGTGTTAGATATCTCCGATTCGATCTAGGGTCGGGTGCACTGTAACAACCTGTTACATGCCTTTTTTTAGAGTGGGTAGTCACCACCTAAATGTCAGTATTTTTCAAGCCTCATCGTTTCCAAAGACCGCTGAAACGTGGGTATTTCCAGAAATAGAAATCCTCTGCCTACCCCTCGGGGATAAAAGGCGTGAGATTATTTTTCTCGAGTATGTGACAAATACTGGAAGAACGGGACTAAGGAAGAAAGAAAAGAAAAATTTCTAAGACGTTTTCAATCTCTATCAAACTAGTGATAATTGTGTACAATTATAAATTGATTTTTCTCTAGATACGTGCAGCAGACGACTAAGTCACCAGTGGACATGCGCGTGGGCATACACACGGGCGCAGTGCTGGCGGGCGTGCTGGGGCAGCGGCAGTGGCAGTTTGATGTGTACTCGCGTGACGTCGAACTCGCCAACAAGATGGAGAGCAGTGGGATGGCTGGGTGAGTCAGCAGTTTACCACTATAAGCGGCGTATACTCGAACGCTTGTAAATTTTAGAACGGCTCAATAAAAAGTATTTAATTGATATTTTTTTAATTTAGAACGATATTTAAAGTGTTAGCTATAAGTGTTTAAGTATTTTGGGGATGCTGTTAAAATTTATCCCAAATTCTATTAATATACTGCAGATTAAGTACTGCACTGTAGCCAAAACTCGAAAGGTAATACACTTATAAAAATACACATTAGATACTCATAGGGATATCAATCCCGGTTGTTGCGAGATTGGAAGTCCTTTAGTCCCGCGGAATCCCGCAAAAAAAGATAAAAATAATTATTTATGTACAAAAAACATAATTTTGCGATGTACAAAAAAAAATTAAGAAACTCTAGATAAAGTATTGGTAGTTTTAACCGCTGCACGGTTGCTCAGTATTAAGCTAGGTAACAGGCTCGCTCTGATTCTGGGTAGGTAGGAACTATTGTCATTATAGGCGAATAGGAGTCTCGGACCAAATGAAATACAGAATTCAGGCCCGAATGCACAAACCATTCAACAATTTGCACAAATCACATGTTGTACCAAAGTCCGGATAAAAATCTAGGAGTATCTTTCTATACACTTACATGTGGAAATGGTGGAATGCTACTCCATCGTGAAAAGGGAAGATCTTCCGCCAGCCGAGGTGATCGTGCCTGGGGACCGCGGTCCAACGGTTGATGTTGAACAGTTGTTTTTATACAAGCTCATTAGAAAACTTCGATAGCGCGGTTTATTTAGGGGTCGGCCGTCTATTGGCGCCTTCTATGTAGTGTCGCTACACACTTTAACCCTGTAAAATTACTATATACCTAGGTGGCATACATGAAACACTGCTTATAATAACAAAGTCAGGTTATAAAGTGTTACCTTCTTCCTAGAGTGGTTACACGAATATCAATCAACAGATATTTTAAAAAAACGAGGTTCCTTTTTCATTTTGTAAATAGGTCTCAGTCAATATATTCAGCTCAAAATTAGTCGTTTTGCGTAAGTTGCTCATCTTCAGCTCTGTTATGAACCACTATTCATGACCTAGACTCATATTCGGGAATACTAGCACATAGTAGGTGTCACAACGATATAGGGTCAACCACTTCCAAACCATAGTGAACCAAGATTTACATAATTGGTCTCGTGTTAACTATAATCTAACTATACGAGCGACTCTATGAGAGTCAGAATTTAAACATAATTGCAACTATTTATCTTGTAACTCATAACTATGGTTTATTCTACGACGGTTTTATTGCTGTTATTTGTTATTTTGTCTCTGACAATCGATTAGCCCTTGCGATTGGGTATCATGGGAGGAACTTGTGTGTCGTTATTTTAATAAATCATAATAAACAGAGGTTATCTAAATTCCATGAAGCCGTGTACACATATCGGAGGTGACGCTGAGTTTCTTGAACGATGAGTTCGAGGTGGAGCCGGCGCACGGGGAGCGCCGCGAAGAGATGCTGCGCCAAGCCGGCATCAAGACCTACTTCATCGTGCGAGTGTTGAAACCTGTAAGCGAAAACATTTTTTTCTCTCAATATGTAAAGGGTGTCCGGTGGCAGATTTATGTTTTTTAAAGCTAATAAAAGAAAAACTTATACTCGTGTGGCTTAAATACAGGGATAATGCAGATTTCAATTTTAAAAAGTTATTTCATTCAAGTGTTGTCTATTGAGACGCAAACACTGTTGAAAACGATCAACCGTGTTACGTGCAATGCGCTGAAACAGGCTTGGCTGGATTTGCTGATTTTCATTGCGGATATTTTCCTTCAACAACTTACACCACAGACTGAGGATTACTAGCGTAGACCTTGCTTTTAAGAATAAAAAAAAGTCCATGGGAGTCAAATCTCGTGACCTCGGTGGCTACGACGGGATATCCCCAAAGCGGCTTATAAATTTTTGAGCAAAGAGATTCTTAGAAGGCGTAAGAATCACTACTCTTTTAAAACGCCTCAGTAATTTACGCACGGTGCTGCCCCGTCCACTTGGGCATAGCGGCTAACAAATCCGCACTCTCGGAGCGTCGAATGACACCGCTCTCCCCCGCACAGTTAATAACTTTTTCATATCTCATACTCGGAAAGTAGTGTATGTTTGATCTGAGTACTGGGTCGGAAGCGATGATTCCCACCACAGAAAGATTCAGGGCTGTGATTCTCGCCCTCGGTCGGGAAAGACTCATAGTACCTAATTGCTTCCGGCCTTAGGGCGGGAATGAATTAAAAAAAATAGTACTATATTTGGCAAAGACTTTTAAGGAAAAAGTTTCTCTAGGAAAGAGAATGACTTTCTTCCAACCTCTTTGGGTACTTAGTAGGGATACGAAACTTTTTACATCAATTAGAAAAAGAAAAAAAGGTGCGGCCTTGTGAGTGTAGGTATAAACAACAGAAAATAGCCCGTGCGCGGGGCGGTACTCGTTCCATATTTAAAATTAAAAAAAGAGTAATAATTTGGTAAGCTGTTCCGAAATTCAAAATCTTGTTTTTCATCGACACTAATAAGCACAGAACACTATTACTCGGCTAAAAGTACATATTATTTTAAAGAGGAAGGATTTGTATATTATTTTTGTAATGTTATTTAGGTTAGGTACTCTATGATGTAGTATTCAAAGACGTTTAAAAGAAAAAGTTTCTCTTTCTTCCAACCTCTTTGGTTGTATTGTTGACAAATTTGTTTTTTTTTTGTAGGTATTATTGCGTTTTTGCATGTGTGAATTTTTGCAAAATTGTAATTTTTTTTGTTAACTTTCCTTGAATTCGAAATGAAAAGTAGAGTGTTTAACGCGGGTGGAAGTTATCAATTCCTACTCGAACTATATCCGCCCTCGCTGCGCTCGGGCGTCTAAATACCTCGTATGGAAATTGATTCCTTCCGACCCTTGTATAACAATCTACTATTTCACCTTTATCACCGAGGGGGTCGGCGGTGGTATTCCATTCCTGGATATACCCACTTATAACCAGTAGGTACCTATATTTTTTTGATGAACTAAATTTTACGGGTGGTGTGCCAATCGCTAGACAAGTTTGCTATCACATATGCCTTAGAATGAATTCTGTAAATTCGCAGGTTTCCCCGCGATGTTTTGTTTAACCGACTCGATCCCTAAGCATAAGAGGCGGCGGGCTTATCTACTAACCACAGGACTCCTCTCACCACTGCTATGAATATGCTATAACTTTTTTGATATTTTCGTATTTTATTATGAATAAGAACTACTTCAGGCGCACGTAAGATATAATAAAAATAGTGTTTTAGAAGTATAAGCTTATTTTTAACTGTTTTTAAGTATGTCTCAAGCTATTTGTGTTGCTAATTTTCACTAGGTAACTGTTTATGCGATTAGGCAATTATTTTAAAATCACTAATGCAGCGAAATTTAAGCGCAGAAATAACCGATTTTAGCCACAAATTGCTAATTCACTGACGCCTAAACCTCGAAACCAATTATTATACCTGTAAATATGGAATCTTCAACGCACGTTAGCCACCCGTCTTCCACAGTCGCGGTATAGGTTAGATTTTATGTAGGTACAATAGTTTCACCCGCTTCTGCCACAGTTGAGATATGTTTGAATGAATAGTTTATAATACCACTTTCGTAAAATCCTTTTACTTTATAAATTGAGAAATATCTTTTTATCTAGTACACACTGTAAATCAAAGCACTTTATAAAACGGAAAAGGTATTTGAAAGCAAAGTTACCAGATGTCCGGGAAACATGGACTGCTATTAATTTATACCTACTCGTACACATCTTTAAAATCTTTATTATTTTATCTGGATACAGTTTAAAATTTCGGCGAGTTAATAAATAGCTACAGGCAATTTATGGCTTATGCTATCTTGGCGGGTAGATCAAGGACTATTGTGGGTACTAGTCACGACACCTTTTTTGTGAGGTGTCGATTCCTACTACGAATATGTTTATGTGATCGTTATATTGTTTTATAGTACCAGGGAAGTGAAGAAAAGAGTGCGCCTGAGGGCGAAGCTGGAGAAGGGCACGCGGATGACACTCTCTCCGATCTCAGAGACGACGATGAGGACTCGGTGAGTGCACTAGTGGCCGACGCCGGTGCCTGTCTCCGCCCGCTCGGGGCGAATAAATAGGACACTGGGGCACTAGCTCGTGGCCTCTTTAGTTCGTGCAGCTAGATAACAACCAAGGGTGCGCTGCAGGAACGTACCTACAATTATCGAGAAGTTTACCTATTAGACTCACTTAGATTTATTTTATTTATAATACACGTCATATAGTCATACGTATGATGTACCGATATAACGAACACTAATAAATTTTTGACGTGTATCTACCTACAAGTTCGCCTGATATGGTACGAATCTTACACAATCTATTGTTTCTTCCTGCAACGTAACCCTATAGGTAGTTCTCATCAAAATTACTCATTATATATTTTTCGTACACGTATCTACCTGTATCATGAGCGCTCATCGATATCTGCTTGTTTATTTAGAAAGCTTCCTACGTTTATTCGTAGGTTCTGTCGCCGCAAGACGAACACAAGGACAGTGAAGAATTGAAAATACACGCAATGTTACAAGAAGAATTGGTCAATAGAGACGACGACAAGTAAGTTATTGATTTTTTGTTTAGGTGTTGTGAAGCTATTTCTATAGAAACACCTGTACTGTTAGCTTTTTCCATCTGCTTTACAGATATGGTTTCGTTAGGTACCTACCCATCGTTAGTTAGTGCTAACGGGGTGTGACGCCAGCGCTGCTGCATTTGGTTTCTCTAACCATCAACAAAATAATAAAGTAAATAATAATAATAATAATAATAATAATTTTATGTCGGACAATAAATACATCAAAATAAAAACTTTTGAGCTAATGTTATTAAAATAGTTATATTAATAGTCTTAAATTTAACCTTTTTGTGGAGGTCCATCCAGATATTTAGCACGAGGGAGTCCCCTATGCTACCTAGTAAAGCATACTAGGTACCAGTCTGAAGAAAATTTTAATGCAACTTCAAAATAAGTAACGATAAAGAGACCGTGGTTAATACCGAATGAAACTGTGTCAGTAAATCACTTCATTATGCCATTTTCCACTGAAGTCATTGTAGAACTTTCGTTTGGCTTGGTACGTTTGGCGGTCTACTCTAGTACTGGGCATCGGATTGACTGAGGTGTTTACTTTTTACTTTGTCCAGGGAACTAGCGGATGCTACTAACTGCTGCCTGACGTTTAACTCTTCGGAGGCGGAGGCGGCGTACGCCCGGCGGAGCGACCCGTGCCCTCTGGCGGTGGCCGCGCCGCCGCTGATGCTGCTGCCCGCCGTGGTGGTGCTCGCCAGCTTTGCAGTCCCGCCAGCCTGGTCTCTGCACGCCGTCTACCTGGCCCTCATCCTTGAAACCGGCCTCATTAATGTCGTTTACTACGCTTGCTTCAGATATGCCCAATATAAGGTATAAACCCAACTTAATTTGCACACTTACATCATAGTCAATGCATTGTAAATATGGATAATAATATCTAGTTGCTAATTTTAGAGCAAAATTTATATTAATGACTTTACAAGAATCAATATTGCTCTTTTTCTTATTTGTCTCAGAAAAAGTTGGTCAGTCCTTATTGGAGACTGACCTGTGGGACATTCAACATAGCCATGTTTGTAGCTGCGAACGTGGCGCCGTTAGTAAGTAACTACGAATTTTATTTAGTTTCGTATCTCTTTCCTCCCACTCATTCTTTCCATCAGTCCGTATGTCAGAGCTATTTTACTGTGAGATCATTGACACTATACAGATAAATTTTAGGAGAGGTAAGAGCTGTGAACTGCTACACAATAGTGTAGAGAAAATATATGAAAAATAATAATATTGGAGGGGTGGCACTCCATACATGGTACTAAGGGATGAAACAATTCATATAGGCGTGCGGGGTGTTTGATAGAGAGCGCTCATAAATTTTAATCATATCGGGGTTAAAAATTACCTTTTAATTAACCCAATAGTAGCAGTGAGATGCGCTTCTTAAGTCTTAAAAAGGATGTAGGAAATTGTGATATGCAGCGTATATTCCGCTTCATAAATTTTAGAATAAACTATTAGGTAATGTCACCTATGAACTATTTTTTAGTTACTTATCAGTCTTCTCAGGTTTTATACTTAACTATAAAAATAGGGGGTGAACAAATCCATTTCTTTTCTAGATCATCTGCGGTAATTACGAAACCTTGTTGCGCGAAGATGGGTTACGGGAAGATGCGCCGGCGCACGGCGGCGCTCGTCGTTGTATACACCCTTCGTATTACTACCATGTAAGACTACACCTTCACATTCTATTTTATGATAGAGGTTTGATGAGAACTAGCAGACATGTGAGAAAATAAGCTGCAATAGAATCGCTCAAATACATACGCTCTTACATAATTTAAACTAAGTACCTAAGTAGTACTATAGTAAGAAAGTATTCGTTATCATATCATTTACAATATAAAATAAGTATACCTACTCATGTACTTTAGTACAAAAACGTCCCTTTCTGAACAGTCCCAAGTAGAGATCAGTAATTAAGTTACCTTCTGTAATGCGACCCTTGGACAATTACATTCATATAAAAGGCACGGGTTTCATATTATACATTAGATTGTCACTAGGGTATGTCCTACTACCTTTGAGTCAAGCCTATAACGGATAGGCGGCGCAGGTTATCCCAGCCCCGTCATCCCGTCTGCTCGGTAGAGATTGAAAATCTCTGACGTCGCTTATAAGTACGTCGTTTACATTGTACTTTAGAATCATTTCCATTTTTATGAAATTATGTATATGAAATTTCACAGGGATTGATTTTTAATTACGACGAAAACTCACACTTCTTACTGGAAATGAAACATGAAAATTTCAATAAAGTTAGCACGATTTGCGATTTCATAAGTAGTAGGCTAGGTGAAGGACAGTAACAGGTGCCTCGTATAAGAATTTGTTTGATATCATTTTTTAGACGCTACTCATGAAATAGCCCATATCTAGTTTCGATACAGTTTTATACGATTACTAGCGACCCGCCCCGGCTTCGCACGGGTGCAATGCTTATAAGATTTTCCCGCTTTTCTGTTTAAATTTTTCCTGAATTTTCTTTGCTATAAAGTTCACGGAGCCCAAGACCTTTCCAACGAATCCAAAACCGTGGAAATCGGTTCGTGCGTTCTGGAGTTATAGCGTCAGGAAGGAAAACCCGACTTATTTTTATATAGTAGATGCAATTAATTTGCCCTTATTTTAAATACTGACTTATATCCTTGTTGGATTAAGCTAGACATGTGCAATGGGCGCCTTATGTATGCCATCCTTGACTATTTAGACTAGTTTTTTGGTCGTTTTGAAATGGGCTCATAATATGTAACTTCAGGTAGGAGCAGGGGCGGCGTGTGGCGCGCTATGGGTGTCCCCGCTGAGCGGTGGCGCGCGCACAGCGCTGATGCTGGCGCTAGCGGGAGCGCACGCAGCCCCGGCCGTGCTGCACCCCTCACTGCTAGCATCACGGGCCTCACTCGATCGTGACCCCTACCGAGAGCCCTTCAATGCCACCGCTGATTATGATGAGGACACCTTCAATGTACTGTAAGTACGAGTAGGATAGAGCCATTTTGCTCAGTTACATTAGCACTATATTTCTAGATGTCGATATTTTATCTAGTCAAGTGAATATAAACCTGTAGTAAAATTAGGAAAAAAAATAGGGTCTGCATTACAAATAACACAGAGTCATTGCATTACAAAGAATAAACACTAAGGGATGAAAAAAAGGTACTGGTGAGACATACTCTACATACATACATACATAATCTTACGCCTATTTCCCATTGGGGTAGGCAGAGACAACAGACCGCCACTTGCTCTCGTCGGTTTCGGGTACTCTTTATCTGGCTTTTCTTCAACACATCACCGATCTGGTCGATGTAGGTACGCCTAGGTCGTCCTCTACCGACTCGCCCATTCACAACACCCTTGTATATTTGTCTCGTTAGACGACTTTCATTCATCCGCTCAATGTGACCAAACCACCTGAGCATTCCTCTTTCAATCCTAGTCACTATATCATCTTTCAAGCCGCAACGCTCTCGGATCACACTATTTTTCACTCTATCTATCAATCTTACTCCACTAATGCTTCTTAATGAACGCATTTCGACTGCATTTATTCTGCTTTCGTGTTTCTTCTGCCATACCCAACACTCACTGCCATACTACAACGTAGGCACTAACACACCATCATGTACAGCCAGACGTGCTTTATTTGTCACATTCTGGCTCCTCATAAAGGAGTGCAAAGCTCCGTTAATCATGTTCCCTGCATTCACCCTCCTTTCAATATCACTGTCACACTTTCCGTCTCTTGTAAACTTACTTCCCAAATAAACAAACTCTGACACTTGTTCTACTTTCTCGCCTTCAATCATAATATCACATTCAGACATGTCCCTATCTTTCTCCAGAACCATTACCTTCGTCTTGCTTACATTCACTTTTATGCCTATCTTCTTAAGAGCCTCATTCACAAGAGTTACAGTGTCCTGCAACTTACACGCCGATGGTTCAAGTATTACTTGATCATCGGCGTATAACAGGCATTTGACACGTACCTCTCCCATTCGTACTCCACAATCTCGCTCTTTCAAATCTGTCAAACAGCTATCCATGAAAAGGTTGAAAAGCCATGGCGATGCTACACAACCCTGTCTAACACCCACAGAGATGTCAAACCAGTCCGTGTAGGCGCCATTAATTCTGACACAGGCTCTAGAATCCCTATAGAGGGATTTCAGACCCTGTACCAAAATAGGGTTCAACCCATGCATGGCCAGTGTTGACCATAGCTCATTCCTTCTCACTCTATCGTAAGCCTTTTCCAGGTCTATAAAGGCGCAGAATATTTTTTGGTCTTTTGCCAAAAATTTCTCAGTGACGCACCGTAAGGAAAAGACTTGATCCATGCATCCCATCCCCCTTCTAAAGCCTGCCTGAACATCCCACATCCTCTCATTCGTTTCACTCACGACCCTATCAATCAATATCCTCGCATATAGTTTGCCGACCACACTTAAGAGACTAATGCCACGATTGTTTCCTACAGTCCTGTTGCGACCCCTTTCCTTTATATAGTGGTACAATTACCGCCTTAGTCCAGTCATCTGGTACTCGGCCATGTTCCAAACACAGGTTAAAGAGTCTTTGCAGCAGGCCTGTTACCAACGTGTCACCAGCCCTTAACATTTCTACCGTCACGCTATCATATCCTGCAGCTTTACCTAGTTTCATACTTTTTAGCGCTTCCACAATCTCTTTCATACTTATTTCGAAATCTTCCGCTGGAACTGATATCTCACAAATTTCACTCTCATGCTCATCCTCTTGCTTTTCAAACAGACTTTCAAAGTATCTTTTCCACCGCTCTAGTACATATACACATACTCTACTTAAGTCGTAAAAAGTAGGACTTCAAAGATAGGTACTTTCAAAGACTTTTTAATCAAAATGTGAAACAAAAATACAAACCGACTTTAACAAGTAGCACTAAAACACTAGGTAAGTATATATATAGCTACCTATTGTTTGGAATATCATATTATATTACCTATATAATAGCGAGTGATTTACTGATGTCCGTTGAGGAGTTCCGTTCTCCACCTGAAGTTCTTCATCAGATATTCACAAAACTTATATGGGACCAACCTTTACCTATGCCTACTCGATCAAACGAAAAATAATAATTTCGAAATCGGTTCAGATATGAGGGAGTTCTGGATTAACATACGACTGACTTTGACATACCAAAAAAAACATGTACGCGACGAATTGAGAACCTGCTCCTTTTTTGAAGTCGGTTCAAATGGTTTGGATAAGATATGCTATGTAATTTTTGAGATATGGGATATTTTTGGTTGCACGTTAAATAGAGTTCAGCCCTCGCTTCGTTTAGTTTTATCAAAATAAAATAGGCGTATTTTCTGAACCTTGCAAGATATCGAAATACACTTGAGTAACTCAAATCCTGTGATCTGTTTCGATGTAAACTTTTAAACAGATAGAAACACAGACAAAAATCATAAATACCGTCATTTATGATTAGGGTTCGTATAAATAACAGCTTAAACACCATTTTTTTTTATTTCATTGCAAAAATAAATAAATAAATTTGCTGTGTCCGTTGAGAAGTTTCGTTCTCTACCTAAAGTTGTTAATTAGATTTTTACAAAACTTATATGGGACCACCCATAAGATATACCAGTCCAAACAAAAAATAATAATTTCAAAGTCAGTTCAAAGATGGTAATATGGATTAACATACAAAACAAAACATACGTGACGAATCGAGAACCTCCTCCTTTTTTAAAGTCGGTTAAAAATAAATTAATACCACTTAATTTTTTGCCTTTATTTTGAAATGATAGTCGGACACTTCAATTTTATTGTTATAAAATAATAGATAGGTACTTAATAGATTACTATTTGTTAAAATAAAATAAACACTGTGTATTCCTAATCCTATTTGTGCCGATTACGGAACCCAAATGCGTGGTGTGACGGTTGGCCGTCGTTTTTTAAATCAAATCATCTTTATTTCGCATAAAATGAGGTAACTTACAACAGAAGATGGTTAATAAAATAATATTTCTCTTAATTTTTTTATTAGTACACCAGGATATGGGATGCAAAATTAATAAAATAATTAAATCCTTAATTCATTACAATTCATTACAATTATTAATATTTTAAACAAATAATTTATCCACGCACGCCGAGTACTTTTGCTATACAATTTCGTTGTTCTAGTATCTAAGTACGTTTTCCTTTAACAGGGCCCAGATTCACAGCACTCGGAACATCATAATGCTGTTTTTCATTGTGTTTGCGCTACTCATATTTAACAGATATGTAAGTATATAATTGCATCTATATTTAGGTAGAGCAGCTATTACTGTTATCTCGCAGAGATGCAACTTGTGTATTCCGTGCTATTTTGAAACTGTTTACATTTCAGAGTGAAGCGCTGGAGCGAGCGCGGCATTCCCGCGGGGAACGCATGCGGGCTCAGGTACGAGTAACTACCATCGTAAACTTAATTTTAATAGTCAACGTTTTTACCCACCGCAATAGCAAATAAATAACCCTGTGTTGACAGATATTCCACGTTGCTTATATAAAACTGCTCTGTAGACATCATGAGTCATTATCAAGTTCCTAATGTTTTGTACCGTCGCGTCCCCAGGCAGAGCAGGCAGCAGATCTGCGCCGGCGCAACCAGGCGCTGATCCACAATGTGCTTCCGCCGCATGTGGCGCGGCACTTCATGGGCGCGCGCCACCACCACCGCGATCTCTATAGTCAGAGCTACGCGGAGGTCGGCGTACTATTCGCCTCAATGCCCAATTTTTCTGGTAAATACTACATGATTATTACTTACTTGTATATTGACTGACTGTTAGTAGGTAATCACTAATCAAACAAAATTATTTTTCACCTCACTAGCTCGGAAAGATGCAAAAGTGCATTTTGTCCGCTAGTGTCAAAAGAGTTTTTTAAATTCGAATCTTTCTGCCAGCTCACTGAAAAGGACTTAATATTTTATATCAGTGCGACAACTTTGTTTTTAGAATAATCGTATCTACCTACTGATCAGCACGACGATACAATGAATAAAAAAATTTGTTCAAAGAATTCTCAGGGCTTTCCTTACTTTAACAAAACAGCTGTAAATGAATAGTTCCGTCCGACACAATTTTAAAGGAGGAAACTTTGTATTGTTTTTGGTGTACAATAATTATGCCTTGTCCAATGAGTAAATAGGTGCTCATGTGGCCTAACTCTCATACTAATCGCCTAACAATAGTTTTCTAAAAATATCTTACCTGTTACAGAATTCTACTCGGAAGAAACGGTTAACAATCAAGGCTTGGAATGCCTCCGATTTCTTAACGAAGTTATATCGGATTTCGATTTGGTAATTGCTTACTTATTAACTAAGTATATACATAGTAGTGCGCATTATTTATCGTGACGGATAATCATGATTTATTACGAATTTCGTATGGTACGTAACTAAGTTTTCGTAACAATACATAATTTGACGTTTTCTTCTTTTAGCTACTGGAAGATGCGAAGTTTAGCAAGGATATCATTAAAATAAAAACTATCAGTTCCACCTATATGGCTGCGTCGGGTCTAAATCCTACTCGACAGATGCAGGTAATTATGCACATTAGTATATCTCAAAAACTGCTGAAATATTAGGATTAAGCAAGCACCTCACTAAACTATGAGTAAATAATAAAATTTTGAACAATTCGGTCGAGTGCGAGTAAGAATTGCTGAGAGGGTTCAGTTAGTAGGTACCGTTGTAGTAGGAAGGTAGGATTGGATGTATTTCAATATGACGGACCTGTTGGCTCAGTTAGTACTGACCCTCCCTTCGGAGATCGATATTGCGGGTTCGATTCCCGTCCAGCGCTAACTGTTGTACAATGTGCTTAACCATACCTACACGTAACTGCGTAATTAAAGAGGTTAACGATTCCAATTAGAAATGAACAATAAGGCTCCAGGTTATATTGGTACACAGATATTTATTGTAAGACAGATTCAGGTTTGTGTATTGGCAGCATTCTAATTGTTAGAAATTCTAATAATTAGAAATTAATAATTTGTTATGGCAAAAAAGGGTCTTCTTCGAGCCAAATTTCAATATTGTAGGTCACGTGAATTTCTGCGATGATCAGTTTCAGCTTGTTACTCAAGCGTTTCTGATACAAATGGCCTTGACACACGGATGGACAAATAGAAGGTCAAAAAATGCTCCTAGAAGGCTTTCGTTTTTGCATCATAAAAGCGTAACCTTCAATTAGCTAACTTAAAAGGTTCCGTATGTACAACAATCCACATAAGTATTTTTTTTATTTGCTTGGTAGGTACGTAATAATCTACTTGTTTAGCCATCAGATGGTGTGTTGGTCCGATGGGCGCACCTAGCATGCCTAGTGGAGTTCGCGCTGGAGCTGCAGCGTGTGCTGGCGGCCATCAACGAGCAGTCTTTCAACCACTTCGTGCTGCGCATGGGCGTCAACCATGGACCCATCACGGCCGGCGTGATAGGCGCGCGCAAGCCGCACTACGATATATGGGGCAACACGGTTAACGTTGCCTCGCGTATGGAGAGCACTGGCAAAGCTGGCTGTATACAGGTATGGAACCAGTGCCGGATTTATACCTTTCTTAAGTATAGGCTACTTCTGATCATAAATGCCGCCCCATGAAGAAAGAAAATTATTTATTTGAGCAACTTGTTTGAGCATTACGTTCATAGTCTCAAACGAACTTGACGGCTTACCAAAGCGAGAGAGGTCACTGAGAAATCTGCCGCCGCTATACCTATACCGCTGCCACCCCTAGGCCGTGGCATATACGGCTTATTGGGACATCCAGGGCTGTATAGAACAGTTTAGTAGGTACCAACTCTTACAGCAGGACGTTTTCCACAAGAAAACAATTGAATTAATGTCATCGTAACAAACATTCTGCTAAGTTTCATCTATCATCTCTTTACATCTGTATTATCACATACCAGAAACTAGTCTGTGGTACTCTGTAGTTCACTCGATTAGATTCGAGTTCTAATATACGACAAGTGTACCTACCTATACTCGTACTACTCATCTTCAGTCTGCACTACAGGTGGGTATCGTACGGAAAAATGTTATTAAAGAACGTAAATCAGAGCAGACTGGTCTTATATTAAAAAGTTCTAGATAAACTATTGGTTTCCTGAAAATGTGTATGACGTACATTTTGTCTAGGTGACCGAGGAAACGTGTCAGATCTTGCAGAGCTTCGGCTACTACTTTGAGCAGCGTGGCCTAGTCGCGGTGAAGGGCAAGGGGCAGTTGATGACCTACTATCTCCAGGGCAAGCATGACTCGGTGAGCCAGCCGCATGGCAAACTCGCCGCCATAGCCAACGCCGTGAGTACAAAAAGTACCTATACCTACGCAGCAACTTAGGTGTCATTACTAATGAACTTTCCTTTACGGAAATATACGTACTAGTAAATATGTATAATTACGAGACAGTACCTACTTAATTGCGTATTTAAGTAAGTAGTTAAGTCATTGCATAATGTTGTGGATGGGTAAAAATTATGAAGCCAGTGGTTCCAAGGTCACACTTTTTGTACTTTGCATATACCTACTCATAACAACGACGTGTATCATACTTTGTAACCAACTTTTTTTTTTAAAAAAGAGGAGGTGATCAATTTAAGTAAGTTATTGCCCGATATAACAACAATCAGCTGCGTGGGTAGCGGTGGAAAAAACAGTCAGCTAATGCAGTAAAGATTAAAAATATTGGAGTATTGCCGCTGTTTCCTTTTAAACATATATTTCGAGATAGATTTTGGCCTTGAGCCCATAACACGACCTCCGGGCTACTTAAACTTCTCCCCTTAAAATTTCAAAGCAGCATCTGCGTCTGCGTGTCTCTTTGTACTAGGGGAAGGTGGCCTGAAGCGGGTATGTTAACATAGAAAACTCATAAAATTCAGTTTTTGTTTGATTATGATAAATTGATAACAGATTTCATTTTATTCGATAAGAGAGTTATCGAACTTAATGAAACAATATACTTGTTAGAGGTCATACAGGCAGGGCTATACTGGATGTCTAATAGTAATCGTATTTCATATTTAGAACCATATTGTCATTGCCCTAGTTACTGTTGTCGTTTATTTCATTATCTCGGATATGGATCGGAGTATTGCTGTAATAATTTTGTTTTATTTATAAACTCACGCCTTTTTATTCCCTAAGGGGTAGGCAGAGGTATTTCTTTTCGGGATATACCCCCTTTTCACGAGATGTTCTTTGGACCCCTAAACGTGATAAGGTGGTGAGCCCATCGCCGGACCGGGTCTGTTACACATGCCTCAGAATTAATTCTGGGACCTGCGGGTTTTCCCACGATGTTTCCTTCACCGTCGAGCTAGTAGAGCGAGAACCTCATTTGTACCTGCCAGGATTTAGTACCCGAGCCTCACTGATTATCATCATGCTGAGAAGCGGCCCTTTACCGTAAGGCTATCACTTCTCTCTCTCTCTCTGCTCACTGTTAAAAAATAAAGTAATAGCATAATTATAGCGCAATTCCTGAAATTAGGTTGTTCAGTATTGATAATCTATTTCAGCTATTTTTAATATGTGTTAAATTTTTCAAAAAATTATACTTACCTGAATTTAGGGATTAGTATGGAAACCGTACTATTATGCCTTTTTATTTAAGAAATTTGATTAGAAAAACTAAAGTATGAATGCATCATATTTTTTTTAATAATATTAATATACTAATTGAGGTGTATGAGGAATTACGCTTATCCTGTTACGCATTGTATTATATCTTTCTGCCACCACTGCAGCACTGCCACTGCTACTCTGTAAAAATGATGGTGTCATTTTGTAGCAAATTATTATTTATTATTAAAAATACATAGAGACTCATCTAAGACCCGCTTTGCCCTACAAAGCGGGTTTTAGTAGACTCTCCTACCGAATAAAATGAAATCTGTTATGAATTTATCATAGAAAAGTTAAGAGCTAGTTACATTAAACCAAAACTGAATTTTATGCTATTACTTTATTTTTTAACAGTGAGCAGAGAGAGAGAGAGAGAGAGAGAGAGAGAGAGATAGAGAGAGAAGTGATAGCCTTACGGTAAAGGGCCGCTTCTCAGCATGATGATAATCAGTGAGGCTCGGGTATTAAATCCTGGCAGGTACAAATGAGGTTCTCGCTCTACTAGCTCGACGGTGAAGGAAACATAGTGGGAAAACCCGCAGGTCCCAGAATTAATTCTGAGGCATGTGTAACAGCATCTCGATCTGGCGATAGGCGGCTCAACACCTATCAAAGTTTAGCAAAGAATATACTGGTGAAACGTGGGTATTTCCAGAAATGTAAATACCTCTGGCTAAAATGCGTGAGATTTATTATTAATTAATTTTATTATTAATGTGCAATACTTATTGCGAATATGGTATGCCACACTAATCATACCTACCCTACGATATTGTAAAACCCCAAAGGAAGTTCAATTTGAAAACTGTCAAGCATCAGTGAGTTTTGATTAATGTGTGTGCAGCTTGACACAACTTTGCGCTTTCTTATATGTATATAAATAGCTCTTACTAGTATAATTCTTCATTGAAACTTAATTATTACATTTAAGTATTTATATCACTATAATTGTTTGTATGTACTTTAATTATTAAATACTAGCAGTTTCGCGCGGTTTCACCCCCGTAGTTTCCGTTCCCGTGGGTATACGGGAATAGTATATAGCTTATGTGAGTTCAATAAGTCTGGCCTGGCAGCATAATATAACATATAATTAGTAGGTTATTGGGTTTGGCTAGCTTATTTTTATTATTAAAATATTAATGACCTAATTCTTTTAAACAGGATTTCTCAATAAAAATGGTTAATTAAATGATATGTGCGTCAAATGGTCCGGACGTCCGGCGAAGCGATCTGGACAGTCTACCCGGACAGGCCGAGCGTCCCTCCGTCGGCCTGATCGGGCAGGCCGCCTAGGCCGTCTTGCGCCTCTCAGCAACAACATAAATCGCATGTGTTACAATACAACTCTACTAAACCGTCTTGTAATAAGTAGTTACCTTTTATCTTTATGTCCAGGTCAACTAATCTGCTGCTTTTCAAAACTACAATATTGACAACATTTTTCTTTGCCATAATTCCACAGTCCACAGCTATGATTGTAAAAACGTAATTCAGAAAATTATACCTACACATCCTTTTTTTTTCTGTCAGCCCGATGCAATAAACAAATTACAATCACTGACCTATGCGTTACAACATCTTAAATAGTGATGCTAACCGCGGTGGCCTCTGACCCCGGATATTATGTATGTAGCTTCATTTCCTATAAAAGTTGGAAGCAGATTTTTGAGCCTATGGGCTGCATGCTGCATGCTACGTGCGGGACAAATAAAACCGCTTAGTGTTTTATATACCTAATGTAACTGCTAATTGGATTAATGAGGATGGTTCGTTAGGTGGAGGACAGCGGGTGCGAGCCGAGTGCCGTCGACGCGTTGCTGGCGAACGGTGGCGGTAGCGGCGGCGCATCAGCTGCCCCGTTCGTTGCGCGCCGCTCCCCGCGTCATCCCGCTGATGTCGACGCTGCCGCCGCTGCCACAGATCGCCCTCTATTACCAACATAAGCTAGATTTCTTGCAATCTAAATAATACAATTTCACCTTATACATACTGAAACAATAAAAACAGTAACTTTAATCTATTTCGGAAGTGTGTATTTTATTTTACATATTCTCCAAAAGTATTGGCACTTACCTACAAACATTGTATTTCCATTATTACCTACCTAACTTATGTAATTAGTTCAAAACGGACGAAGTACAAAACTTTTATACGTATAACTACGGAATTGTGTCCTCTTTTAAACCTATTACGAGTACAAGATTACAACTTACTACATGAATTAATAAATTACAAGCGCGGAAGTACCTAGCCTTGTATCCCTCAAAGATCTCTTTACTAGGTATAATAGCAATAATGGATTTAAGATAAGAATCAATGAATGTGAATTTTACTAGGCTTAACTTCACTAATTAGTAGCTACAATATAAATATTTTTCTAACAATCTTATGTACCGTTATTTTCATTGGTATTAGCGAATAAACTATGCGCAAAGTTTTGTTACATATTTTGGAAGAACGATACACTGAATAACCAGCATTCGACTGATAATGCGATGCGCAGTTATGCGCGCGCGACGCTTATTATGTATATTATTATTACATAATTTCAGTGATGTGCGGATAAATCTGTAAGTAGTTGTTGTTGCCTCATCGCACATCATGTATTTTAAGTAGGTAGCAATATTGTGATATTCATTATTAGGTCTCTAGGTGTATTAGAGTCGATGTTGCTTACAATTGTTTAGGCCGTGTAATGTTCGTAATTAGATGTGTATGAGTAACGGTGACAAGAGTCTCTGCAGGCAGGGCTACTTAATGATTTAACCTGAGTTTTGAAAACAGAGGTGGCCTACACCCTTCACACCTACCTACAACATCCTGTAGGAATTTTTAATCAGTTGTCTAATATAATGTAACTGTAATTAGTATTACAGTAAATTGACGAGAAGATGACTAATATATGATATGTTCTTAAGTTAGCCTATAACATCAATACCTCCTGAGTTCATTATTAATCCCTTGCTGAATGTTAATGTTTTCTATTGAGAGTTATACTTAGTAACTATTAATTTTAAGTTTTTAAAATAAACTTATGAAATGTGGGTGTATTTCCAGGAATGGAATTCCTTTGCTACCCCGAAGTGCTAAATTCGTAAGCATTTTTTTAATATAATGGGTAAATACCTAAGGTACCTCTTAATTTATCGAAAAAAAAACATTTTTATTTAAGTACACCGAATTCTGGAAGTACCTACCTACTTACTTATTTAAAATTTTATTGTTTCTCAAAAATTAAAGAGTTTTTGATGATTTTTTTATTTGATTAGGTAACATGATTTTGTTTTTTCAAGCTTTTCCACGAATACTAACGCGTAATTAAAATTTTAGAAAATGTGCTTTCATTCGTCGCCTAGAATACTTTAGCCTAAGTAATAATTATTTATTTAAATGGAATGTAATTATGTACTTCATTGTTAGAAAAGAAACTTGTAATAAAAAGTATCATTATAGAATAATAATTGTAAGAGTAGCTTGCGCAGAAAGATGTCCTATTTTTAATTGAAAATAAGCATTTTGTAGGATTGTCAATGGTGATATTATTAAGTATGAGTTTATTTTATTTATCTAGGACTACTTAACTATGTAGAAAGATGTTTTAATTTTTCTCTCTAGTGATAATATCTTCCTGTGATTTGTGACTACTTATTAATAATTTTATACATGTTTTAGCTCAATCATTCTGATGGTTGAAGCTATTGTGGCTATAATTTTATTGAATAAAAGCAATAATCATAAACTTAAGTGTACTTTACTCTCTCGATGCTTCCCAAGATAACGTAAATTAAATATAAGTTCTGTTAGCCTCATTGCATAACTCAAATAAACTCGTATGCAGTGCTTGTACTAATAAAATATTGCAGATACCTAAGTACCTACCTATAAAAACCAACACCCTGGATGGTCCCTCGTAAGATACAACAACAACCATCATTGATATGCAACAACTAAGCTTACATGAGCAAGTGTTTTGTTTAGTTGTGCTTGTTCTAATTCTGATAATAGAAAATTGCATAATAAAACCTAATTTTGTAACTAAGCGTGTGCGGTGTGACTCAAATTACATTCGCGTTTGCATTGTGCGCCGTGCATCCCGTAGAGAGGAATTTAATGCTTGCACCTTGTAATAATTGTGGCATTCCACGCAGGTGCTGAATACTTAAGCATAACTTTTATTTAACTTTGCTCTAAATACCTTTATTCTTCTATCTACAGAGGCGTCTAGCACAATATTTAGTATACCTATATGTAGCAGAAACATTCCATCGTCGGAAGTTTAAAAGACGTTTATTATCTACTAGCGGTTCTGCGCGGTTTCACCCTTGTAGTTCCCGTTTCCGTGGGAATACGGGAATGAAATATAGCCTATGTTACTCAAGGATATTTTAGCTTACCATTGATGAAATAATTTTTAAAATCGGTCCTCTAGTTTTTGAGTTTATTCGTAACAAAGATACAAACCTTTCCTCTTTATAATATTACTAGCGACCCGCCCCGGCTTCGCACGGGTGCAATGCTAATACTAAAACCTTCCTCTTGAATCACTCTCTCTATTAAAAAAAAACACATCTAAATCCGTTGCGTAGTTTTAAAGATTTAAGCATACAAAGGGACATAGGGATATAGGGACAGGGAAAGCGACTTTGTTTTATACTATGTAGTGATAGTGATAGTGACTAGAGGTTCTGCGCGGTTTTACCCGCGTAGTTCCCGTTCTTGTGGGACTAAGGGAATAAAATATAGCCTATGTTACCTACTCCAAGATCTTCTAGCTTTCCATTGGTAAAAGAATTTAAAAAATCGGTCCAGTAGTTTTTGAGTTTATTGTAACAAACATACAAAAATACAAATCTTTCCTCTTTATAATCTATATATATAAAGAGAGAAGTCCTGACTCACTGACTCATAAACGCCCAGCCTAAACCCTTAGACCTAGAAAGCTGTTTTATTTTACAGCTATTGTTTTTAAGACGTAAGCTAGCACTAAGAAAGGATTTTTCGAAATTCAACCCTTAAGGGGGTGAAAAAGTGGTTGAACGTTTGTATGGATAACCTTCATTTTTGAGTGTATCAATTCAAAAATTTGTAAAAATACTCTATAAAACAAACGACAAGAAACGTATTTCTTAATTTTTCAAAAAATACCCCATAAAGGGGTGAAAGAGGGGGATGGAGTTTGTATGGAGACGTGTTGTTTTTTACGTCTATCAACTTGAAATTTGGCACAAATACTTTTAGAAATAAATGAGTAAGTAAATACGTGTTTTCGGATTTTCCGAAAATCCTCCCCTAATGGAGTGAAAGTAGGGGTTGAGTTTGGAATGTATAGAAAACCTTCATTTTTAGGTGTATCAATTCGAATCTTTCTTGAAATACTCCTCAAAACAAACAACAAGACGCGTATTTCTGGGTTTTGTAAAAAATACCCCCTAGGGGGGCGAACCTGGGATGGGATTTTGTATGGAGACGTGTTATGATGATGACACACGTTTTTTTGGATTTTTCGAAAATCGTCCCCTAAAATGGGGAAAGTAGGGGGTTGAGTTTGGTATATATGGAAAACCTTCAGTTTAGGATGTATCAATTCAAAACTTTGTAGAAATACTCCTCAAATTAAGCAACAAGACACGTATTTCCTTATTTTCAACTTGAAACTTGGCACAAATATTCTCCAATAGTCTCCATACAAATTCCACTTCTTTTTTTGAGAATTCACTTTCACTATGGGTTCCTTGAGGAAATTTGTTTGTTATTATGAGCACATGCATAGCCATTGATATGAAGAACTAATTCAAAAATCATAATCCAGAGAGTGTCCTAGGCTTTACAACACGTCAGAGAATAAGCGCAATTCCTGAAATTAGTATCGACTACTTAATTGATTCCAGCTATTTTTAATATGTGTAATGTTTTTCCGAAAAATGAATTTGCATATCTAAATTTAGGACTACCTATGGAAACCGTACTGTTATCGCTCTTTAATTAAGCAATTTGGTTAGACAAAACTAAAGTACGAATGCATCACCATTTTTTTATGTTAGTGTACTAATCGGGGTACGTATAATATACTCATATTATGAGGAATTGCGCTTATTCTGTGACGCGTTGTATAAAGGGTGTTTTTAATAACAAAAATATAAAAAGCAATGATAGCCCAGTGGCTAAAGAGCGAGCTTCTCATTCGTGAGGCTCGGGTTCCAATCCCGGCATGTACAGTCAAGTTTTAGTAAGGATCCCTAATTCTTTTTCGTCATAAATATAGCCTATGTTACTCAGAGATAATTTATCATTTTAATAGTAAAAGAATTTTTGAAATCGGTACAGTAGTTTTTGAGTTTATTCGTTACTCGCGACCCGCCCCGACTTCGCACGGGTGCAATGCTTATACTAAAACCTTCCTCTTGAATCACTCTATCTATAAAAAAAAACCGCATCAAAATCAGCTTCGTAGTTTTAAAGATTTAAGCATACATAGGGACATAGGGATATAGGGACAGAGAAAGCGACTTTTTTTTATACTATGTAGTCATAGTGATGATTAGCATACAAAAATACAAATCTTTCCTCTGTATAATATTAGTGTAGATAGATAGATAGAGTAGATTATCCTTCTTGGTATATTTTCTAAACGCAAAGGAATAACAAATTCCACGCGGACGAAGTCGCGGGCATCAGCTAGTATTATATATACGAGTAGATATTATATTACGATCTTCCTTTCATTTAAGATGCTTTGTTGTTTAAGAAAAAATTACCCTTATGACCCTTAGGATCTTTACCATAAAATAGATGTGTTTTATTTTTTCACATTTGGCGGGTTCGATTCCCGGTTGAGGCGTGCGCTTTAAAAAAAACTGTGAATGCAGTTCTACTTATTATTAAAAATCAAATTAAGTCTTCTCTCACTAAAATATCCTATCTTCAATATTTAATGTACTTTCCCTCCGTGTGGCATGTGCGTGGGACGCCCTGTATATTTTCTACGATACATTGCGAGAGAATGGGGTGTATGGAGCATGTGGTGTGTGAAACGTGTGGAGAACTGGAAATGACAACTATTATCTAATAACTCGATTCCCAAGAAGGTAGTTCCAAGTAGGTAATTATGATCGATATTTTAAATAGGTTTAAATCAGTTAAATAAAAAATAAAATAAATAAATAAATAAGACGTTTATTCATTCACACAATGCTACACTAGACTTTACTAAAAACTTAGTTACTAGAGTAATAGTAACACAATGTGAATGAAACGGCTAGAGTCTCAGCACAACTGCTGCTTTTCAGACCCTGCCCTAATTTAAAATTATTCTAAGTATACTTTATAGTTGTCGAAACCGTTGAAGTTGAAGACTTAAAAATAAAAATAAGGTCACGCCTTTTATTACCGGGAGGGTAGGCAGAAGTATTCCATTTCTGGATATACCCACTTTTCATGAGATACTTTGGACCCCTAAACGTGATAGGTAACTTAAAAATATTCTTTTATTTTAAAATTTATCTCATGTGTGAGTGATTACATACCAACCTATTTAATACTTCTTTAAGGAATTACAATAATAAAAAAATGCTCACGCCTCATCCCTACGGCTGTAGGCAAAGGCATTCCATTCTTGGAAATATTTACTTCCTTTTTACAAATATTCTGGGTATGTCTCAAATCCCATAGCGTGACAGCTGGTAAGCCCATTGCCGAACCGGGGTGCTGTTTGTAGCATAGTTTGTGGTTTGTAGACATGCGCACCGAGGGTTTCGGACATTTTCTAGTGCTATTAGCACGCAATCAAGTTCAATTGTGCTGCATAACTCACATTGTATCAGATTTTTGCAGATATCTACAAAACTGAGATATCGTCGTTTTATTTTATCTGCATTATTTACATAAACTCCTAATTCCGAAACCAACCTTTGAACAAATGAAGCCCTTTCATATGCCCCACTTGGCCCAGCAAGCCCACTTTATAATTTCAGCTTTATTATTTTCTTTTTCATTTTATTATTTTAGCGTGGTACGAACCAAAGCGGTAAAAACGAAACCGCTACGGTGCAATTCGGTCTGTCTGTCACAAAGGTTTATCTCAGCAACTACTATTGATTTGAAATTTAAAATTTGAAAAATATCAAATACATTAATATTCTTAACTTCTGAGCAAAAGGGGACGAAATGGAGGGTTAACATTTTCAAAGAGCACAAAAGGTGTGCTACATAAAATGTCTTTATTTGTAATTACAAAATATCATTTTATGCCATTAAAATTAAAAATCACAAAAAATTTAGGTACAATTCTCCTTTTCTATTTTACAATTATGTATAGCAAATTACGATTTTATAAAAAAAAACAAGAGGCAATTGAGTACTGAAAATAATGACGTCATAAACCAATATTCAGTAGTAAGTAGATACATTTTCTCCAAAGTCCATTTGCAATTTCATCATCATCATCATCATCTTCTGCATTTGCAATTTGACAGACGATAAATAAATATATAAGTGTTATGCAAGGCTGAAAAGAAAAAAAAAAATCAAGTGTCAAAAAAGAAATCACTAACATTGAATTTAATATTCGTTGCAGTAAAATAAGCCAAATGTACAAAATAACTTTCAACTAGTACCTATCATTATAAAAAAAAATCTATAAAGTAGGTAATTAGGTAAAGACAATTTTCTAACTTTTAATGCAGGCGTTAACTAACGCCTTATTAGAATTGTCAAATAATCGTTACATTATAACACAATTACCTTCAGATTAAAAATTAATTATTAACATTAATTGTAATGCAATATTTCACTTTGGTTTACCACTTTTTCAGCCTTAAATTTAAAACAAGGGTTTCATTTTAAGTTATTAACGGTTTTATTTAAAATTATGTCATTATTGAAAATTAAGCTCTACTATGAATTTATGCCCTGAAGCCCCTAGGAGAAAAAAAAATTAAAGTGCTACCTAGTCTTTCACCGCCTGGCTAAGGGTTAAGGTCTTTGAAAATCTTACATTTATCATAAAATAGCTGATGGCCGCGACTTCCTCCACGTGGAATTTGTAATTACTTTGCGTTTTTTGAAAATATATCAAGAAGGATAATCTACACTGTCTATCTATCTACACTAATATTATAAAGAGGAAAGATTTGTATTTTTGTATGTTTGTAACGAATAACCTCAAAAACTACTTGACCGATTTTAAAAATTCTTTCAACATTAGAATGCTACATTATCCCTGAGTAACATAGGCTATATCTATGATTAAAAAGAATTAGGGGTCGTTACTAAAACTTCAATAATGTAACCCAAGGGGTAAAAAATGTACCAATAAAATATCTTTCATCGCATACGCTGCGAAAATATTGATGATAGAACAAAGAAAAATTCTAAAATATTAAAGAACATATCAATATCTACAAAAAACTTAACGATACCATAGTACATACATACATAAAGCTCACGCCATTGTCCCACAGGGGTAGACAGAGACGATTGATCGCCACTTTTCTCGATCTCTGCGTACTGCTTTCGCTTCCTTCACATCCATAAGCTTTTTCATGCACGCTCTTGTATTCTTCGCACTCCCGGACCCCAGCTTTTTGAAGGACGTCACTTATTTGATCCGTGAACGTGCTTCTGGGGCGTTCCCTTTCCTTGCATCCTTCAACATTAGCACCATAAATCTCTTTCGTTACTCTTCTTTTATCCATACGTTCTAAATGACCAAACCAAGGTAACATACCCTTGTCTATCCTTGTCACTACATTTTATTTTAAACCACACTTCTCTCGTATGTCCGCATTCCTCACACTATCACACAAGTTCACTCCACACATTTTCCTCAATGATATCACCTCCACGGCGTTCACTTTGCTTTTATGCTTCTTCTGCCACACCCAACATTCAATCGCAAACATCAACGTCGGGACCAGAACCGCGTTATGCATAGCCATGCTTGCCTTCACACTGCCGCCTGGCTACTCACAAGGCTTTCAGGGCCCCATTCACTGCATTTCCTTTCATTACTCTTCTTTCAATATCTTTCTCAAACTTACCATCCCTTGTTAACACGCCCAAATAAACGAACTCTAACTTGCTCACCATCGATCTTTATATCACACTCTGTCATACACTCTTCTCTTTCAAAAATCATCACTTTCGTTTTTGCAACATTCACTTTCATGCCCTTCTTCTCAAATTCTGCATTCATTATATCCACCATCTTTTGCAGCTCGGACGCCGACATTGCAAAGATGACTTGGTTGTCGGCGTACAAGAGGCATTTGATGGTGGTTTCACTCATTTTCAATCCACAATCACTCTCACGTAAATCATCCAAACAGCTGTCCATGAATAGGTTGAAGAGCCACGGCGATGGCTGCAGACCCCGAAGGAGATATAAAATTTAATAACAAAAATATAAATAGCAGTGATAGCCTAGTGGATAAAGAGCCCGCTTCTCATTCGTGAGGCTCGGGTTCGAATCCTGGCATGTACGTACAGTCAAGAGCACGTAGAGCTGGACACATTGGACTTTGGGAACACATAGTGAATTCTCAAATTAAATTGGACTTTGTACGGAGACTTTTAAAGAATATTTGTGCCAATTTTCAAGTTGATAGACGCAAAAAACCACACTTCTCCATACCAACTTCAACTCCTACTTTTACCCCTTTAGGGGATGATTTTCAATAAATCCAAAAACACGCGTCTCACCATTTATTTCTAAAAGTATTTGTGCAAAGTTTTAAGTTGATAGACGTAAAAAACAACGCGTCTCCATACAAACTCCAACCCCCTGTTTCACCCCCTTAGGGAGTGTTTTTTGGAAAATCCAGAAATACGTGTCTTGTTGTTTGTTTTGAGGAGTATTTCTAGAAAGTTTCGACTTGATAACCACAAAAATGAAGGTTTTCCTTACATACCAAACTCAACCCCTACTTTCACCTCTAAGGGGACGATTTTTGATACTCCTCCTCCTCCTCCTCCTGTATCAATTAGAAGATGATTTTCGAAAAATCCAAAAACACGTGTCTCATTATTTATTTTTAAGAGTATTTATGCCAAGTTTCAAGTTGATAGACGTAAAAAACAACACGTCTCCATACAAACTCCATCCCCCTTTTTCACCCCCTTAAGGGTTGAATTTCGAAAAATCATTTCTTAGTGCTAGCCTACGTCTTAAAAACAATAGCTGTAAAACAAAACAGCTTTCTAGGTCTAAGGGCTGGGCGTTGATGAGTCAGTAAGTCAGGACTTCTCTCTTTATATATATAGAAGATGAAGGTTTTGCATACAATCTCTCAACCCCTTTTTCACCGCCTTAAAGGTTGAATTTGGAAAATTCCTTTCTTATTCCTAGTCTACGTCTTCAAAATAATATATGTGAAAAAAATCTGCTTTCTAGGTGTAAGGGTTTAGGCTGGGCGTTGATGGGTCAGTCAGTCAGGACTTCTCTCTTTATATATATTGATAAATGTGTAAGAGTGTTTTATTTGTTAGCTTGTCTTTCTTTCATTTGGTAACGGAAGGAATCGATGGCGATTGCATAGAGATTTCCAGGGTTCGTTCGAGTAGGGAGAGTTCGAGGGTTGGGAAGTGACAGCTACTATTTATCCGGGAAAGCGGGCGAAGTCACAGGAAAAAGTACTAATACAATTTATATGATTCAAGTTGAGAACATTAAAGTAAGGCTTCCTTATTTGCACAGTACAACTACAGTAACCCTCTTTCCTGTTTTTCAAAACACTGTAGGTACCTACTTAGTATGCCTCGTAAGGATATCTAAGATCTAATTTCAATATTTTATTTTTTTATGATTCTGTTGAACAGTTAATTAAATAATATTGTTGTGTAATAAGAATAAATTATAGCTTGTAGCTTTTATAAGAGATTAGCGGTTACGCAGCGACTTTGTCCGCATGGCCCCTTTTTTCTCGATCCCTTGGAAACTTTGAAAAATCCCTTTGATTTATATGAGACACCTCCATACCATATTTCAAGTTTCTAGGTGTTATCGTTTCGAAATAGTACCTACGTATTTCTCCTTTTAACCAGTTTTAGGGTTCCGTAACAGTTTAATGATGTATATAGATGTAAGGATAATTACTCGTCATCATGTTTTGTTAAATTTTCTTGAAATAGATGAAAAAGAAAATAAATAATCTCACGCCTTTTATTCCCGAGGGGGTAGGCAGAGGTATTCCATTTCTGGATATACCCATTTTTCACTAGATCTTCTTTGGGCCCTAAACGTGATAGGTGGTGAGCCCATCGTCGGACCGGGCCTTTTACACATGTCTCAGAATTAATTCTGGGACCTGCGGGTTTCCTCACGATGTTTTCCTTCACCGTCGAGCTAGTGATAAATATGTATGTAAGTTTTGAAAAACTCATTGTTACATGCCAGGATTCGAACCCGTGCATCACTGATTATCATCATGTGAAGCAGTAAGGCTCACTGCTAATTGAAATAGATGGTTGCTGAGATTTAAAGTCAAACTGTGAATATAGTACCTACAATTTTTTCAATGTAAATAAAATTAAAGCAACAAGACTAACAAGCAATAATCATAATCATTGTGACCCACAATTTATTATTTATTTATTATAATGCGAATAGATTATCTACATTTACTTGTTATTATTCGAACCTTTATTTACTTTATTATGCAGAACAGGTGATTAATATATCATCATCATCAGCAACCCGTCACAGCCCACTGCTGAGCTAAGGGTATTTCCTCTCACATGAGGAAGTATGGGCAATAATCTCCCACGCGAGCTCACTGCAAATTGGGAGACGATGGTGCAAGGTTAGTTGCCTCCCAACTGTCAGAATTTTTCAAGCCATTCAAAGGTATCTGACATGGCTTAAGAACTTCCTGTGTATGTCCAAACACAACGAAAATCATTAATATAGGTATATTCATAACTAGCGACCCGCCCCGGCTTCGCACGGGTGCAATGCTACTACTAAAACCTTCCTCTTGAATCACTCTATCTATAAAAAAAACCGCATCAAAATCCGTTGCGTAGTTTTAAAGATTTAAGCATACATGGGGACATAGGGATATATGGACTTAGGGACAGAGAAAGCGAATTTTTTTATACTATCTAGTGATGATATAATAATATTTTAAAGCTTTAAAATATTATTATATAAGTATAGTATACTTAAACTATACTATACTTATATAATAATACTTTAAAGCTTTTTCTCTCATCTGTAAAAATTATATTTAAGAGACTTAAAACTGACTTCGAAAAAATATTTAATTTACTACAGCGCTTTCCGGTGCTTACAGATAGTAGGAAATAAATAACATTTCCTGTATTTTTTTGTGATTTAATGTCCTACAACTTGACGAAAACGTTTTACAGCCAACGACAATATTCAGAATATTTTATACAATACTAGCGACCCGCCCCGGCTTTACACGGATGCAATGCTAATACTAAAACCTTCCTCTTGAATCACTCTATCTATTAAAAAAAACCGCATCAAAATCCGTTGCATAGTTTTAAAGATTTAAGCATACATAGGGACATAGGGATATAGGGACAGAGAAAGCGACTTGGATTTATTTATACTTTGACCACGAAGCCGATGTAATAGAATAAGCGCAATTCCTGAAATTAGTTTGTTCAGTATCGACAACTTAATCGATTTCAGCTATTTTTAATGTGTGTAAAATTTTTCGGATAAATGAATTATCATCGCTGAATTTAGTGCTAACTTTGGAAATTGTGCTATTATTGCTCTTTATTTAAGAAAATTGGTTAGACTTAACTATTTTTTTTTATATTAGTGCACTAATTGGGGTCTATGAGGAATTGCGCTCATTCTGTTACGCGTTGTATTGTATCATTTTACTATATGCTTACGAATATGATGTTAATCCAACAGGCCGCGGTCTATAAAATGAAATATCGGTGAAGAATGACACGGCCTAATCAAGCGTTAATGTTCAACAGTCATAACTATAACATAGGATTGCCGTGTCATGGAAACTATTAAGACAAATATTTACAAATGAAAAAGGTCCACTTAAGTGACCCCAAAACTATATGGCACTTTTCGACCAGGAAATTTTCATTTTTTCTTAACCAAAAGTGAAACAATTATGTTTATCCAAGTAACTGCGACTATTCTGAGATGATGCGACTTTGCCGATTTTCCTGATGGATGACGCGGGTGATTCACAGCTGATGTGTGCGAAGGGTGCTAGATGGCAGAGGTGTAAGCGCCGTGGGCGAGCGGGGCGGGCGGGGCGCAGATTGAGGCCACTATTTAACAGCACGGCCGCCGCGCAACGACCTGTTGTGATCCCGTCATGGCGCGCTACGCCCGTGTCGCTACTTTGGCCGCGTGTCTCTTGTTCGCCTGCGGTGAGTCCTAACCTTTATCTTACGTTCCAGGCCCCATCCATCTCGCGACGTCACGAGTGACGCGAACTCACATCTGCTAAAATTCAGTGATTGCGTCAATACAAAGTGCTGCACATAAGTGAACAGTGAAGTTGCTCGAAGCTCGACCGTCGCGAGATAGACCCGTGTTTGCATAAAGTTCACAAATGAATGCAGCCGAATGTGATCTCTTTGCGCCGTTCGTCGCGGTAAGCGACAGCGGAGTATCGTTGCGAATTTGCTGCAAGCCTTTCAAGGATAGTCTTAAATGGCATACCCCTTCTGGCAAATATTGAGCCGTATGCAAGTATGCCATTGTGTTGTGAAAAACTAAAAAAAAATCACTTTATTAGTATTTTAAAACTAGTGTTTTAAACATTTTATTTCATTGCTTTAATTCTTACCTAATTGAGAAAAGGTTATATTGTTGCGAAAAGTATCAGTCTAGTCAAGTATATTATTTGGCAACAGTTGTTGAACATTCGGCACATTTGTAAATGACGTGATACCAAGATACCGAATTTAGGTACTGCATTGGCAATGAAATCTGTGGAATATTTATTTACACTCCAACATTAAGCAATGTTCGTAAAAAAAAGTAAAACTACTGTTTAACACCTGTTGCGGGTGCACACTGCGGTCGCAAAGAACTTTCACATTCGATTCGTGGAGTGTTGCGCGGCGCCGCCGCTGACTACACGCGCGCTCCTCGTGGGGACGGGGGACTATCGTCCTAAAAATATTAGTGTACATTATCTGCTGGTATTTTTTTCACAAACCGCTATCTACGAGTGATTCTGTTTCACCCACATTTAAAAGGGGGGTGTTTAGACGGAAATAGAAATAAACTCAAAAATCTATATATTCTTAGTAAAATTTACATTGGCAATGGAACAGGTTAAAAAAAATGCAAAAGAGACAAAAAAACATGAAGCATGAAATCAAAAATAATCATTTAGTCGACCTTGGGAATCGGTCATTAAGACAGACGATAACCCACTTAATAAAATTAGTAATTTCATAATAATTAACTAGTTGCCTTACTCACCTACGTTTTTAGTAATAAAACACAATTCATGCTAAGTCTTCAAGCTTGGGTTATACATTCCTATGCGGTATTTGCATTACGTACCTATGTGTTAAGCTAATATGCGGTAACCTGTAGTTGATCATTGCTTAATTAATGAGTGTTAAAATGAACCAGTAAATGGCTTTTCGGAATAATTATTTATCTATTTACATATTTACGAACTATATGTATAAATGTTACAGTTTGGTTAATTTTTGAAATTTTAATCTAAAAGATCTTGAGATATTTATCATGTATATCTATTCAATATTGTTTATGAAATCAAACAAAACTCGTGAACCGCTTAGAGATCATTAAATCAATCAACCATTTAACTAAATATTTTTTAGTTAAAAGGTGCTGATAGTTATGAGGAATTACAAAACGTATTAATTAACGATACTGTTCTCTTGCAATTTCAAAATCAGAAAGAAATATATTATTAGTTGCTCGTTAATACCAAGTTTCTTTTATAAAGTACTACTTCCTATATTTTTGTTTCATATTATTATAATAGATAATTGAGAACCAAAAACAGATTAGCTACGCCGCGGCCGCTTCACGTTTTTCCTTAGAATATTGTCAAAAAAGAGAAACTCAACCTTCTTGAATATTAATAAGGTTATCCAATCGTAACAATATTTTTTATTCCAAAATTTATAATAATTAATGAATTTGTATAACCATATTTTAGCATATCCCTGTTTGACCTTGACCTTAACATTGGAATTTAATTTATGTCTAAGGTACTTACAATCTATTGCGGTTAAAGTTGTATTATTGAATTGGATATAGATAAACGTTGCTTATTACTAAATCAACGATAAAATGACAAGTGATTTCAACATTATCATATAAACAGTAGTTTCAATATTTGAATTAACTTCCTAAATTGATTCCTACATTTATAGAATACCTCTGTTTTCGACTAAACGTACCTTGGAGTTCTGACCATCATCTCTCTCTTTGTAAAAAATTTCTCCCACTAGACTTAAGAAGAAAAACAGCCGATTTAGTTTACCTTCATAAAATTGTTACATCTGCAATTGATTGTTCAGACCTATTGAGTAAATACCGGGCAGGGTGCGTCGTAAGCCTTTGTTCGCACTGCCACATGCCTCAACGAACTATAGGCAAAATAGCTTTTTATGCCGGGCCGGCCAGAACTTCAACACTCTTCTTGAAGATCATGACGTAGATCTGTTTAACACCGGGATCCCAAATTTGCGAAGATTAATTAGCAATCCGTTCTTTGCAACGGAGCCAGGTGCACTTAATGTTTAATTTTAAAAATATATTTTGTCAGTTATATATAGGTAAGTTAGCGTAGCGCAAACATGAGACTCGGGCTCATTCATAGTTTTAGCATAATATAAATCTATCGGCGGGAATCTGTTATTAGCTTTTAAGAAGTTATTTAAGTTTGTTAGATTTTGTAACGTGTAGCTGATGATTCTCCTATCACAAATAAATAAATAAATTGATAAAAAAAGTTTTTAAGGTGCGTAATTCTGCCAAAACGTTGTTGCGCATTTATAATTACCACTGTCAGTAGGTATGTACCTACCTACCATCTGAGCGCAAGCTTTTAATACTCGCACGACAAAAGCTCGCGGGAGCACATACTAACATATTGAAAGTTGACACTGACCCGTTACATTTCATTATCTACGTTCGAGTTCTCGGTCAATACGCACGCCGCAAGCTGTAACTTTGTCCCTTTTATTCAATGGAATTAGTCATGTTTGAAGAAAAGCTATAATTTAACTCCAACTAATCAATATTTTTTCCGTTATAAGAAAAATGTGACTTGAAGGGAACATGACCAAAGAAGGAAAGTCGAGAGGCAGTACGTAGGTACTGCTGCTGCATATTCATAAGGTCGCACTGCTGGTACTTCGGTATGCGTGGCGGCACGCCCGGTCGACGCCCGCGCCTCCGCATGGCTGCCGGCGGTTACCCCATTCGTATTCTTAAAACTATTTCGAAAACACTTCAGAAAATTGCCTTTAGTTTTCAATACCGATTGGCTTCCAAATGCCACTTTGAGCAATCAATGCAACTGACCCCCATTACATTTTGGGTATTCAAGTATTAAACAAACAATAGAGACACTGAGAGATTTTAAATTACTTACACCATGGCATCATAATACTTTTCAAGACCTCAAAGTAAAGGTTACGTATTGAATTTCTTCTTTATAGAATAAAATAAAAATTACAATAGTTTAGAGAAATTTTAATTTGTCTCGAGAAAAGACATCAACGCGAAACACAAACTGCTACGAATTGTGTTAAAGGCTTTGTTACATGCATGCAAGCTTAGCACTTAATAATTAGTGGATTGGTATCTATATATTTTATAATTCCTATAAAATTTCGGAATACTCGAACTAGTATGTAACTAAAGTAATATGAAATTACCTATTTAATGCCACGCGATGTTTGACTACGTCCCCTTCCTGATATTATCGCGGCTGTGTGTGGGGTACTGGGACACCTCATTATTCCTATATTATTATATGAACTAATGGACTACGCTTTTCATTTTATGCCGGGGAAAGTTAAAGAGACGTGCGTGAATTGTCCAAATCAACATATTAATGTACTTATTTAATATTTATGCATAATAAAGGCAAACACGTGGTAGATCCGGGTCAAAGAGAACTAGTTCTTATTTGTCATTCAGACTGGTGACAAATATTTTCTAAGGCATGAATTTATCTGTTTCATTACCTATTCATGTGTTGAAATCGGTGAGCTTCAATTTCCGCAACCATTCGAAGTTCGAATCGAATTCACTACTTAATTTATTTCTGGTTGACTGGGTATAATAATTTCACTTTCTCTTACTTGTCAGTGCATCTGTACTTTAACAGATTTATCGAAGCCCCGACAGTATTTGTAGCATCTTACCGGTTTTCTCGAATTTTCTCGATTTTACTATAAATATTTTCTCATTTGAAAATTACATTAAATCGAGTTCAAACAATTCCGACATAAATTCGTAGATTATTCCATATTAAACACAGCATATTTGAACTTTGCAATGCAGGTACTAGTATTATAAGACAGAGGTTGAAACACAATGTTTTGCAATCACAATATACGACAGAAAAGAGAGAACAATGAAATAGTCACATGTGAATATATCGTAGGTATACTATTAATAAGATTTGTGATCGTGAGTAAAGAAAGTAGAACCTATTTCATTTACCTGTAGGTACAGGTAAATTAACTTGGCTTTTATTATATTATAGCAGCGTCCCGTGGTTTCACCCGCGTCAGTCCCGTTCCCGTTGAAAAATTATAGTCCATTTTACTCCCAGAAAACGAAGGTTTCCATTTCCCACATTTCTTTATAGTGGTTGCCTACGACATTTTATAAGACACCAAAATTTTTCAAGTTTCTATAGGTGTTATTGTTTCGGAGTGGGGCGTATTTATCTTTATAACCAGTTTTTTTTATTTTCCCGAGGGAATGAGAAATTTTTCCGCTATCACTACCACACCAAAGTCCCTTTAGAGTTTTATTGTTTGTATAGATGTTACAATATTTATTCAGTATAACATTAAATAAAAAACATTACAAAATGGGTTACAATTGTTTAGTGCCTCGTTGTCTCAAATGTTTATTACTTTACGTCACAGTATCATCTGTCAGCAGACGCCTGTAGATCGCGAGTCTGGGGTGCAAGCTAACTAAATCTCGCAAGCGAGATAGTTAGATAATATTGCGAGAGCTCTGTTTCCTCGTGTTACGTGCTCACTGCGCTCGCGCACACAACCCGCATCTATTTCTTATTACTTGTTAGCAAATATTACCTAAGCAACATTTTTAATTGGCAAAAAAGGACAATACATGAAGTACCTACGCATATAATACAGTGGGAATGTGATTTCAGCAATCCATTGGCATTACTAGATAAATACACTACTACCAGTAGGTAGGTATTGCTTTTCATTTTAAGTAATACATAGTATAAATTTAGTTAATTATTAGGTATTTTTGAAATCGGTTTAACATTATTATGAAACAGATTTTTACCGAAATGAAGTCGACTCAAGGAAATCAACTTTTTATAGCCTTTATAAATTATAATAATTTCTACAACCTAACCCCGCGTACAAACGAATTTAATGCCAGGCATAATATACGATTTGGTAGACAGAAGAACATAGAAAGAGTCGTCCTTGTCGCTTGCCCAAGCGCTGACATTTAGATTCGAGTCAAATGTCACGGTGCGCTCACTTCACCTTTGACATTTACGTACGCTTCTACGTGACATTTTACTTCTGACGTAAAATTCTAATAATACAAGTACCGCTCAATTGATTGATTGTGCGCACCCTTATCTGATATTATGGAGTTGATCTAATTTAAGACAGTAAATCCATTGGCAACTATAGTAATGTACGTCCGGGTTTGTTATTTGTTAGCCTTGATAAACCTATATCTTAAACTGTTTATGTTATGGAAGTGTACTATGATGATTGTTTGTTGGTGCAGCGATTGCTGACGCGCACCGATGGCGGCGGCAGGCTGACGAATCCGCCAAGAAAGACGACAGCCTGGAGCAAGAGCTATGCAAGGACAAGGACGCCGGCGAGTGGTTCCGGCTGGTGGCCGGTGAGAGTGATAACTGTCGCGACGTCATCCAGTGCACTGCCTCGGTACGTATACCTACTATTAGTACATTTAAAGATTTTATACCCACTCACACTATCTAAGCCCTATACGGATTATAATATCTCGAAAGGGTGTGGTAATGGACCTTCATATCCTAAAAAAGACTGCTTTTATTTGCACTCAGAAGCAAAATAGACATACCAAATATCTATTCTATTTATTATTAATAGATAGAATAGATATTTGGTAAACGTATTCTCAAGAGATTCCTTTTGAAAATTTATACAGATGATGAAAAGATGCAATGTCGTATATGTTAAGCCTTCATCTATTGCTCATTTCATAACGATATCCCAACTATGTCTCTAGATTTGTCTTACTGTAGCTTTATTTAAAAAATATTAAAACGGTAGATAATTTTCAAAGGTGGTATTAATAATGACAATGTCCATTCCTCGTAAGAATATTATTCCTCATGGCAACAAATTTGAAATTAGTGTTTTTATTTATATTCATATTTAACAAAACGTTACTGTACCTAGGTGAACTTTAAATCGAATCAAAATGATACCGCTATATAAAACATATTTACTTCGATGCGATACAAATCCTTCGAAATCTATAATTTGTTTGTGAAAACAGTCTCAGTACAGAAGATCACAAAAGGTCGCCTAAGCCAAGGTACAAAATAGTGAGACTAAAAGTTTAATTATGGTATATATTTATATTTACAACGTGTTGTCAAGGATACCAAGATACTTGTATAATCAACCATCGTACTTGTAGTGCGTTTATCGGCAGCGTAGATATTGCTAAAGTTTAAATATTATACTATTATAAGTTTAATTAAATTCAACATTTCTTGCCTCTTTTACAACAGGGTATACAAGCTATTCGATGCCCCGCCGGGTTATACTTCGACATTGAGAAGCAGACCTGTGACTGGAAAGACGCAGTAAAGAACTGCAAACTAAAGAACAAGGAGCGCAAAGTGAAGCCTCTTCTTTACACTGAAGAGCCTCTGTGCCAGGACGGTTTCTTGGCCTGTGGGGACTCCAGCTGCGTGGAGCGAGGACTGTTCTGTAACGGTGAAAAGGATTGCGCCGACGGATCTGACGAAAACTCTTGTGGTAAGTAATTTCTCATCATTTATTTCTGTTTATTCGACAAATATGAGGACTAATATACGCTACTGAACTTGAACGTATTTTTCAAATAAGAACTGGTTTCCGAACCGTGACGAACGAGCTACCTGAAATGCCAATCACTTGGCCTAAAAAACAATCCAATGCTATGTCGCAACACACCTTAAACAAATGGGGTGATATTTTCTTTGCATTACATTGAATACGACGCCATAGAAAGTTAGGATTTCTTATAAAGTATTTTGTAGGGCATTTTAGAAATAATCTATTTAAAGTTATTTATAAATAAGACATTGTTTTAATTGATCAGCTTTTATATAGTATTGATCCAATAGCTGAAATGCAACTGTCGTTGATAGATCATAATAAAAATACCATAGATAATTTTATATTAAAAAAACTATATATACATAAACAGTCAACTTAGACTTTGTTTTTTCTTATTTATACTGTGTACCTATATATGCTATATTTTTGTAATTTAATATAAAATTAGAAAGCTCAAAAAAATAAACAGTAGTTCACCTCGGCCACAAGAGGTAGTCAGTATGCAACGTATCTCACACTAGTCACGCACGGAGTACGTACAAAATTATAAATAGGTAGGTACTTTTGCGTCGTCGTATATGGCTTCAAATTAAAATGTACATCACTTTGAATTCAAGGTACTTATTGAATATAAACTTGAGGAGAATATAAAGTTCCATTCTCCCACTGAGACCCTGGCTGGATCCAATGAAATAGACGCTAGTGAGAACTTAATATCCGTATTTTATATTTATTTTAGTTGTTTCTTTAATATTGGTGTCAAACGAAAACTTAGATAGAGGAAGGCACCAATTAAAAATAATACTAATTTAATTTTGACTTTTGATAACACATTTTGATGAATGCTTAAATATTTCTCATAAAACTTGGAAAATGTCATAAACATTGTCAGTGCGATTTAGATATTTTTATCATATTTGCAATACTATAGATAGTATTTTAAATGGTAGTGTTTTTGTTTTCCAGTTTAGTACCTATTAACATGTCAATATATAATAGATCTGTCATCTCTACTTAGGTAGCTACTTACGTACCTATGTAAAAACATCTGACTACGAAACACTGTTCGAGTCCTGACTCGCGTTTGACAAGTTTTTTTACCCATTTTCACCCTTTGGGTAATTTAAAACAATATGACATAAACTCAGTTCTCTGACTGTGTAATTTGTACTTACTTAATTCTTTTCTTTATACTTAAACTTGCGTTAGTATATTTTGATTACATAATCCCAGTACAGCAAATACGAGTATTTTGTATATATATATATATATATCTGTATAATGTACAACGTGTACTGAATCAAAAAGTGAAATCCAAACTGGTGTCAGCTGAGGCAAGTGATTTGATCGAGCGAAAGTACCCATACTGGTTTTGACTCTCGCTTCGCATCTCTCACAACTGTAGGTACTTAAAATTTATCAAGACAACACATATACACTACGGTATCAATCACGGTAAAAAAATCAACAATAAAAAAAATCTCTAACATCGACTGACTGACAACACAAAGCCTAAAACCATTAAATTTTACACTCGAGTTTCCTTTTAAAACGTAGCCTAGCCGCAGCACTAAGAAAGGATCTTTTTAAATTCATCGCCTAAAATAGGGGATGAAAGTTAGGATGTAACTTCGTCATTTTTCTAAATCCCAGCGGTCGGTCACACGCCTAGAACCAAAAGAAAAAGAATATCCACTAAATTCCAAATAACAAACCCTATTTATTTATTTATAAAAGTAGGTAAAGTATCGTTTCCTTGTTATAGATATCGACAATGACCCTAACAGGGCCCCACCCTGCGACCCCTCGCAGTGCGTTCTGCCTGACTGTTTCTGCTCGGAGGACGGCACCGTGATCCCAGGAGACTTACCCACCCGCGACGTGCCACAGATGATCACTATCACCTTCGATGACGCCATCAACAACAACAATATCGAGCTCTATACGGAAATCTTCAATGGCAAACGGAAAAATCCTAACGGCTGTGACATCAAAGCGACCTTCTTTGTCTCGCATAAATATACAAACTATTCAGCCGTGCATGAGACTCACCGTAAGGGACACGAGATTGCTGTGCATTCCATCACGTAAGATATTTTTTAAATTACTAAGCATATTCACCCAACCCCTCCTACTAATATTATAAACGCGAATATTTGTTGCTCTTTCACGGAAAACCTACTGAACGGATTAAGATGAAACTTTACAGTTATATGTATAGCTTATACATCAGAATAACACATAGGCTATATTTTATCCCCGTATTCCCACGGGAACGGGAACTACCAGCGCTGCTGGTAATCTATAATATAAAATTTAGTACTAACTTAACATTATTTATTCACTTAGGCACAACGATGATGAACGCTTCTGGAGCAATGCCACCGTTGATGACTGGGGAAAGGAAATGGCGGGCATGAGGGTCATCGTCGAGAAGTTCTCTAACATTACTGACAACAGCGTAGTAGGAGTGCGCGCTCCATACCTGCGGGTGGGTGGTAATAATCAATTTACCATGATGGAGGAGCAGGCGTTCTTATACGATAGCACTATCACCGCGCCACTCTCCAACCCTCCGCTATGGCCTTACACCATGTACTTCCGCATGCCTCATCGCTGCCACGGTAACCTGCAAAGCTGCCCCACCAGGAGTCACGCTGTTTGGGAGATGGTAATGAATGAACTTGATCGTCGTGAGGACCCCACCAACGACGAGTACCTGCCGGGTTGTGCTATGGTTGATTCTTGCTCTAATATTCTTTCCGGCGATCAATTCTACAACTTCTTGAACCACAACTTTGACAGGCACTACGAACAAAACCGCGCTCCGCTAGGTCTATACTTCCACGCTGCTTGGTTGAAGAACAATCCTGAATACTTAGAAGCTTTCTTGTACTGGATCGATGAAATTCTATCAAGCCACAATGATGTATACTTCGTTACCATGACCCAAGTGATCCAATGGATCCAGAACCCTCGTACCGTCTCCGAAGCCAAGAACTTTGAGCCATGGAGGGAGAAGTGTGCCGTGGAAGGAATCCCAGCCTGCTGGGTGCCCCACTCGTGCAAACTGACCTCGAAGGAGGTTCCCGGGGAAACCATCAACCTGCAAACGTGCGTGAGGTGTCCCGTCAACTACCCTTGGTTGAATGACCCCACAGGCGACGGCCACTACTAAGCGCCAGATCTCGCGCCTCACGCGCTCTTAGTTGATATTAAATTGAGATTGAAAGATTTCAGGGACAACATATTCAGAAGAACGACGGTGATAAAGTTTAGCACTTATGTTTTTTTTTTCTGAGTTTGAATATGTTTTCCTGTGATTTTGAAGTGTACCGGGTTATAATCCCGTCCGTAGTCTAAGAACCTACCTAAATATGTAATATAGACTCACATAAATATTTAATAGGTCTGTTTATACTTTGTGTGATTTTTTATTGTAAGTCTGTTTGATAAATTAAAAAATACCAAATCAAAAAAAAACTACTTTTATTTATTGTCCTGGAAAATTAGTAGATACTAAATATATAAATAACTAGCGGATGCCCAGCGGCGTTGCCCGCGCGGATTCCGTTTATTCCCGTTCCCGTGGGAATTTCCGAAAATCCCTTCATAGTGGTTGCCTACGACATATTTAAGACACCTACATACCATATTTCAAATTGCGGGTGCCAAGCGGCGTTTTCCCGCTTGGATTTAGTTTATTCCCGTTCCCGTGGGAATTTCCGAAAATCCCTTCATAGTGGTTGCCTACGACATATTTAAGACACCTACATACCATATTTCAAATTGCGGGTGCCCAGCGGCGTTTTCCCGCTTGGATTTAGTTTATTCCCGTTCCCGTGGGAATTTCCAAAAATCCCTTCATACCTATTTCTTATGACATATCAGACACCTTCATACCATTTTTCAAATTTCTAGGTGTTATCGTTTCGGAGTACTACGTATTTCTCTTTTTAAACAGTTTTTATATTTTCCCGTGGGAATGAGATATTTTCCTGGAATAAAAAGTACTCTAGATGTTGACCCGGGTACTCAGTTATCTCCATACTAAATTTCATCAAAATCCGTCCAGTAGTTTTTGAGTGATGCGTGCACAACCAGACAGACAGACAGACAGACAAAAATTCCAAAAATTGGTGTTTCGGCATCTATATCGATAAATATATACACTACCGTTAAAATTTTCAAAAAATATTTAATGTACAGACACGGCCCCGTTAGAGTTTTATTATATGTATAGATTAAAACACTCACATAATAGGTCTACCGTTTCACTAAGACGGTTTCTGAGATATGTATAGTGGGAGAGTAATTCGTGTGCAGTATATGACAGTGCCTGACGTCATACGTGATCCCTCCCCCGCGCTACTACCTCTGGAACCGTCTCAGTTAAGCGGTAGACCTGTAATGACATGAGATATTTAATGATTAGGTATTAATATTAAATTATTAAACATGACAAAATGCGTAATTAAACTCTGAAGTATGTTTTAATCATTTTGTTTTCATATCAATCTACTCGTACGTCGTGTATTCAATTTTCCGAATCTCATTGTGAATCTCAGTATATTTTTTTGTTATGTGTGGAACACCGACAAAAGAATTAAAAGTCTCATGTATACCTACATACATACATAAGAATATATAATATCACAGATGTGTTGACCTTGCCTGCAAAGTCCCCCACCTTCTTCACAAATATCACTTAAAAATTAACAGTGAACTACTACCTAATAGTAACTTTTGGCCTGATGGCCTTTTAAGGCAATTTTTCTTCTTATTGATTGATTAGGATTGATTCTAGTCCATCCTACGTCTTTTAATTAATTTCCTATTCAGTGCACATTTTATATATTCATATTAACAACACTACCAATATTATTAGCGGATACCAGAAATAACCAGCTAAATGAAAATTATACAAAAGCTAAAAACTAAAAAGCCAAAGAAATACCTGAGATTATCATTTTATTTTTCATTATTGGACAGACAGACAAAGCGTAGGCTAGGCATATATTATTGCTCTACCGACCGTAAGAAAGACATTTAAAAAAATGGAAATTAAATATATGTATTAGTACCTACGTAGGTACTTAGATCTGTCTTTTTTGTCTATATCCATATCTTTCAACTCGTGCTCTTCATATCTTGTTCAACTATAGGACATAGATTTATGTTGTCTGTGCAAAGATATATTGTTTTCTCTCATCATCTGTTCACCATGTTTATTCAAATTTGAGTAAAAAACATCCTTACGCATTACTTGATAATTTTTTGTTTTCATTTTTTGTTCTCTACATGCATCTACTAACACATAGGTTAAGGATTTACTAACACATGAGTCATTGTCACTTGATTTTTTTAAAACAAATAGTAATAATACCTATTAACTAGTTAGCATCCTTTTCAGTGAACAAGTATATGGGTCAAAAAAATACACTAGTTTTTTTTTTATATATATATAAGAGAAGGGGGCAAACGAGCAGACGGACGAGAGGAGGGCAGGGGTAGGGGGGGGGGTGGTTGGGGCCTCCGGTTACCTCACTCACTCAACGAAATGCAATGCATTACTGTACGCTGGTTTTCTGTGAGGCCGCGGTACGAGTATCACTCCGGTCGAACCGGCCCAAGCGTGCCGAAGCATGGCTCTCCCACGTACAGTGAAGTCTTAATATTTTATTCCAAGTAGTAATAAGGGGGCTTATTAATAAGGGGACTTATAAGTATAAGCCCACTTATTAAAAGTCATTGCAACTCCACCGCTTCAGCATAAATGGTTGAAGAGAAGAAGCGGAGCAAGAGAGTCATCGACACAATAATTTGTTGTAATGTAATGTCCTACGGGAATCTCAAATCAAAACAATAATATTTTAATCAGTTCATTTAATACCAGCGGGTACCTAGCGCCGTTGTCCGGGTGGATCTAGTTTATTCCCGTTCCCGTGGGAATTTCTAAAAATTGCTTCATAGAAGTTGACATATTATATAACACACCTACATACCATATTTCAAGTTTTTTTAGGTGTTATCGTTTTGGAGTAGTACGTATTTATCTTTATAACCAGGTTTCATATTTTCTTTTAGGAATGTGATATTTTCCTGGAATAAAAAGTACCCTAGATATTGACCTAGTTACACAGTTATCTCCATACCAAATTTAATAAAAATCCGTCCAGTAGTTTTTGCGTGATGCGTGCACAGAAAGACAAACAAGAATTTCGAAAAGATCGTGTTTTAGCATCTAAATCGATATCTAGTTCTGAGTTGAATAGAATAGTTCAGCCGATAAAGCTCTGTGTCTGAGTATAAAGGAACTACGCAAAAATCTTCGATACTTTCTGTAATTGTACCTGTAATATATATCTTGGTAAACTTCATAGTGAATACCTATCGTTGATAAGAATATTTGATTTTGTTTTTGTTATATTAAGGAATCCTGAATATCAAACTCTCTGCTCATGCTATTATCTTCGGGTTTACCTACTGCATATAGGTATATTTAAGAAAATGTTTGCCTCTCGCAAAGTCGTTTACCCTTACGTTTAAATATAGACATGCGAATATGTTATCCCAATATGACAAAAAACATTCGAAATTCTTTTAAGGAAAAAAAAACTATTCTGTCGGGTTACTGACCACGATTGAATGTATTCGTGGATCATTCTCGGGTACCTACATTAAATTTTAATATGCGCCTTTAGCGCTTGGGCTTATAAAGATTTGCGTCTCCAAAAGAAGGTTAGGATAAATTTATTACATACACTTAATTTTCACCACTTATGGCAAGTGGTACCTACCTTAAATAGTATATTTCATTATAGTCTATTTAAAGTAGCATGGGTTCGGGACAGTTTACATTTTTCCGTTTTACGCTTACTGATTTGGCTAATTAAAATATTTGATTAAAAAATAATTAATATTTTGTTATTTTATCAACGCAAAAATACAACAATCTTTGTTAGTCAACAGTAGTATCAGTAATATGCAAAAATGTGAACTGTCACCGAAACCATGCAGCGAAATAGACTAGTGTTCATGTAAGTAGTGTTATACTAAAATAATGTTAGTTATATAAAATTAACTAGCTTTTACGGCTTCGCTCGCGCACGTTTATTTTACGGGTTGAATTTTGCAAAATCCTTTCTTAGTGGATGCCGACACTGTATAAGCTATCTATGTGCAAAATTCACTATACCCAGCGGTTTAGATTGTGTGTTGATACATCACCAATTAGTTAGTCAGTTTATCATTTTACAAAATAAATATAGATTACAAACAGTTAAAATTTTTGTCTGTCTGTCACGCAAAAACTACTGGATGGATTTTGATGAAATTTAGTATGAAGATAACTGAAAAATATCTAAATCAACATCTAGGGTACTTTTATTCTAGGAAAATATCTCATTCCTACGGGAAAATATAAAAGCTGGTTAAAAAGAGAAATACGTACTATTCCGAAACGATAACACCTAAGAAACTTGAAATATGGTATGTAGGTGTCTTATATTCATAGGCAATAGCTACAAAGGAATTTCCGGAAATTCAAAAGGCAGCACCATGTAATAAACTGGAGGCGCACGGGCAACGCCGCTGAGCTCACGCTATTTCAAATACATATGTACGTAGGTGTCCTAGGCAAATACTATGGACGGAAACGGGAATAAACTGGCGGACAACGCCGCTGGGCACCCGATAGTAGTAACATAATATAATAATAGCTACAAATACAATTTAAATAAAGCATTCATTGCCCAGAGAGGAAATACCAGAAGAATGGATTTACCTACAGTAATAGTCGAAAATCTAAATGTAACCATACCAAGCATTGTACGCATTATCAGGAGGTAATTTTGTTTAACAGGATGCCAAATGATAATTTAAAACGTTAATCTGTTCAAAAATAGATTGAAGCCACTTCTATGTACTGGAAAAGGGCTTATATTCCATTGATGACTTTTTAGTGAAAAATGAGTTTTTTTGTAGAGATTGATTTTAAAAATTGCATTAGTATTTATTTTTCTTGAAGACGTTCCCCTATTTTTATATTATATTTAAATGTTTTAATACAATGTACATTGTTTATGAAAAAAATACTTCTACTACTAATGAGATAGATGTAAATAAATATATAAAATCACTAACTAGTGGAGTGGAGCATGGAATATGTAAACCACGATCAATTTAATTTGATAGAACTAAGGTAAACGCAGCTATTACCGACCCCCTTAAGCAAGTTTTGAAATTGATTATTAGAATTAAGGGTAGTGGTTGCAAACACACCAATTTTTTTTATTTTATATTTAAATATAGATTGTATATTTTATATTTATATTTTCACTTGTTTATAAATATCATGTTTTCATTGAAAAAATAATCAAAGTATTGTTGAAGTCAATTGTTTCTATTACCGACCCACCCGAACCGCTTTGAAGCTATTACCGATTTTTATGAATCTAACACCGACCGTAAGTAAATAAAGCATACTTTTTTTCACAGAATACCTACCTACATGTTCGATTCTCAAAATAATTATTAATTTGAGCGAAATATCCCTTGCTCAAAATATCCCGTTTTCGAAATGTCCCGTTTACTTTTATTTGCTTCTCATTTTTGTACTTGATTCATTACAATAATTATAGTTACTAAAATAATCTGAAAATGGAGATAAACTTGACCTAAAACTTTTTGGCGGGAATCCGAAGAGGGACGTCATGTTTTTTGTATAATTTTCATTTTGCTGTGTATTTCGGGTTTTGACTCATCTTAATAGTGATAGTTTATTATGTGGCAAGTGTCCGTGAAAGTGTGCAGTGAATGGGAAATTCGATAAAATGCGAGATATGGACATTTTTGGATTGCCTCAAGAAGTCACAATGAAGTCTTCAGTAAAAATGCTATTATTTTACTGTTGATAACCAAGTTAGGGATGTAGAAAGTGTTGAAGACACTGTATTTTTGTGCATGGACTCTGAAGCAGAGCCATTAACTCAAGGATATCATTAACTAATGACGAGGCTGCATGGCGTAATGCCTTTGCCTACCCTGTAAGGGGTGAAAAAAATGAATAGAACCAACATGAAATTCATTGTTATGTAGATTTCTTCTTCTAGTGCCCATGCTTTCCAACTAATCGCAGTGAACCTCGGAATGCTTGTGGATTCTTTAAAAGATTGTTTTCACATTTGGACCTCAATAAAAATAAAGGTATTGATTTCTCGGTGGACACAAATGAAATTTTAGTAATATAAGAAAATAGACTTTAATAGAAATGGTAAATAGAATAACATTCATAAAATCAAAGTGAGAACATAGGTCATGTATTTTTATCTTGCGCCCCTGCCTGGCCTGCGGAAACCTGCTGCTTGGCCAGCTAGTGCAAACCATAGTTACCATAGCCTTTCTTTCTAATTGACTAAGTAGCCTGCATAGTAATTACTTCTTAAAACAATGTCAATGTTGAAGGGAATTGGTCCTAGTGTCAATTGTGTTTGACATAGGGGATAACTGAATCACCTGAAACATAAATATTCACTATCAAAATGCAGAGGTAATTTTGTAAATGTGTAGATGTTAATAAAATAAAAACACACTGTTTTATTTTCAGCACAGATTTTTTCAAGTTGGGATAGCGGCTGGTGCTTCTACACACATGAATCATGATTTGCTCTACCGTGTGGCTAGCACTAATACTTTATACTATTTAAATCAGAGTCACAAACCTGAAAATAAAAGTAAAAACTATTATAAATATATAATTTACATGTTTTAAATAAAAATAATTAGACAATTTTATTTCAAAATAACTTAAACCCTTTTTTTTATTTGCCATAAAGCCTATAATTTTTTTTCGAACTTCCCAAGTTTAGCGCAGCCGAAGGTGAGGGTTGACTGTCGGAACAAGTTGCAATGACGATTCCGCACGTGTACTTAATAACAATTTTTGATACAGTAGCGAAAAAATGAAGCAATTTAATAAAATAATAAAAATACTATAACTCAACTAACATTTTTGGAAAATCGCGCCAACCGTAAAAGATTAAAAGCAGAGGTTTTTTTGTTTTCTTCACCCATTCTGGGTAGGCAAAGGGAACTATACATACAGCTAAGTCTTCAGTAGATTTTTTTTATGGATATGAAATGAAAATGAAATTAAATGACATTAAATTAAATTAAACCTAACCTAACTCATTGAATCAAATCATTATATTGAAACAAATTAGTAGCTTTACTTTTAGACATTACATACCGTCAATCCAAAAATACCAATTAATCGGTATAGAATCGGTGATAGCTTCTCTTGGTTGCAATTACCGATTCATATGGATCGTTAATTAGTGTTAAATAAAAAAATGAACAAATCTTTTACTGAGCCACGAAAAATAATCGATATTAATTGTAATATATTTCCCCATCCGTTTTAATACAATAATTTATTGATTTAGTCCTAAACTATAAAAAAATACACCATTTTCATATAAATACGAAGAAAACTCTTAAGTAGTTTCTTTCATACCCCACGTCTAAATGTTTAAGAATGCGTGGCAGTTTATCGCGGAAAAACAAGTTTATAAAATAACATTGTGTATGTCGCTAATAGATGCTTATAATTTTAGAATACTTAAGATTGAAATGGTGTTATAAAAACTTGTTTTATTATTATAAGCATTAACGAAAAAGGGAAAAAATAAAGCATAACCTCTCAGCCATTGCCGATCCATGGGTCGGAAATGACATACATACATACACATGCTCACGCCTTTTTCCCGAAGGGGTAGGCAGAGACAACAGCCCGCCACCTGCTACGATCCTGGCATACCTCACGTGCCTCATCCACATCCATCAATCGGTTCATACAAGCTCGTCGGTTTCGGGTACTCTTTATCTGGCTTCGGTAATGACTGCACTACTAAAATGCACTGCAGCTATTGCCGTTCTATTTTAATTTCAAAAATACTTTTTAACATCCCTTAAAACACAATAATTTAGTTGCGAAATGTGGAATATAAAAATAAAGGAATATGTTGAGTTATTCAGAATAAACATAACGTAAATATTTATACATAAAATATCTTAAGCGCAGTGATAGCCCGGACGGTTAAAGAGCCGGCCGAAAATCAGTGAGGCTCGGGTTCGAATCCTGGCATGTACCAATGAGTTTTTCTAAAAACTTACGTACATATTTATCACTAGCTCGACGGTGAAGGAAAACATCGTGAGGAAACCCGCAGGTCTCAGAATTAATTCTGAGACATGTGTAAACAGACCCGGTCCGGCGATGGGCTCACCACCTATCACGTTAAGGGGTCCAATATATCTCGTGAAATGTGGGTATATCCAGTAATGGAATACCTCTGCCTACCCCCTCGGGGATAAATAAGGCGTGAGATTATATTATTATTATATTATATCTTAAGCAAAAAATTTGAGTACTTACCTGAGGAAGTAAGGGTTAGTATGACGCGATCGGCGCACTCGCTACGTTCACAGAAACTAACGTATTTGGTCACATTCCCGTGTACCTACGTACACTAACACCAGTAAATTAATTAGGAAACATACAAACATGTGTGTATATTATACTCTCTTGTGACTCAAATCGTTCCAAACCGATAAAAATAAGAATAAGCAGAATGGGTCGGCAATACCTGCAGATTTTCGATGGGTCGTTAATAGCTGCGTTTACCTTATTACAATAATATTTAGAGTTATTAAGAGAACAAAAAATTTGTTTGAATATTATGATTATATATATATATATTACTATTATGAGAGTAAAAATTTTAGCTTCATGTGATAATAATGATAACAGTAAAATTAAAAGAATATGGACCTTTTTGCAGAGTTTCCTTTAAAATGAAAAAAGTGCTGCAAAATAATCTCAGTTGCCACTGAGTGACGTCAATACTCGTACTTAATGTAGCTTTGGCTGTCGACATCCTAAAAGATACTTAGACATACATACAAAAAATTATGGGTCGGTTGGTACTGCGCGTTTCTTTTTTTATCTACACTAATATTAAAAAGATGAAAGATTTGTATTTTTGTATGTTTCGTTCACCGGTTTGTAACGAATAAACTCAATAACCAACTGGACCGACTTAAAAATTCTTTCACCAATGGAATGCTACATTATTAGGGACTAACATATAAGTATATTTTATTCCCGTATTCCCACGGGAATGGGAACTAGGCGGGTGAAACCACGCAGAACAGCTAGTTTATTATAAAAATATGCAACAAGTCTTTCAAGGATTTTAAGCCTCTGGCGATACACCCTAATTCATAATTCATGAACAATTTTACTTTGCATTTGAATGTCATTATACGAGATATCAATAGCAGGTTTTTCTCAAATATTCATTATGCAGCTCTGTATAAGGACAAAATAAAATGGTAGTGACGTAAAATAAACTCAGACAACTTATACATAGTAGGTAAGTAAGTACAAGTAAGTATTATCCAGTGATTCGAAGGGAGGCTAGTTACATCATTGCTAGTTGGAAATATACAACTAAAAATTTATTAAGTTATCAAGTCAAACTTTTATGTTTATTTAAACTTTTGCAGTGTTAATAATTAAAATAAATTGTATATTATTATTTGACTTTATTTCCTGTAAGAGAATCGTAGTTTATAGAGTTCAGTGGTTTCGTGAAAAATTGGGGCGGAACTAAATATTAAATATTAGTAATAACTTAAAAAATATATGGGTACATGTACATTAGGTACATGGTAGATATATGGTCGACAATAAAAGTTATTTATTTGAAGTCACTCAAAATTCTCAGACGGAAATCAAAAGATTTAAATTATAGCCAGTGCCAGACTTTTATAGAAATATGGAAACGTCTACAAGGTCTATCATTCAAAAACAGTAGGATATCCTTCTATTCCACTAATATTATAAACGCGAAAGTTTGTATGTATAGATGTATGGATGATTGTTCATGTTTCACGCAAAAACTACAGAACGGATTTTGATAAAACTTTACAGTTATATAGCTTATACACCAGAATAACACATAGGATATATTTTATCCCCGTATTCCCACGGGAACGGGACCTATGCTGGTAAAACCGCGGGGCGCTGCTAGTGATTAATAAACTTGGATCGTTTGGAATCTTTTTGTAATTGATGATTGCACAATAAAAGCATACCTATATGCATACAAAAAGTAATTAATAGCAGTTAATTGCCTAGTTGTTGCAATGAGGCTCAGGAATGGCGTGTCGTGACGCGTGTCAAGACAATAGGTACGCTGAGCAGACTCCACCTACACTCTATTCTCCTCTGACAGTGGGCGATGGTTGCACATCATCACCATCAGCCCATCTGCATATCGCCAGCACCCAAAACTTTCCAAATCGTTTTGCAATCCACATGTAGCAAGGAACGAATAAGGACAATGAAAAACAATTGTATTGTTAGCGGCATCTAAATAAATAGAGAGTTGGTGTGTACTGCGTAGATATTAGGTATGGTTTGAAGAAGCGATGGAGCCTGTGATAGTGAAAGCAGTGAAAGTCCTCAGTGAAGTCACCGTTCGTGGCATTCTTTAGTGCCATTGTATTAACGTACTTAAAAAAGTAACCATTTATAAAGCGTGCTTTTCATTTATTCGTAAAGCTACAAAATTCGATCAAACTGAAAATACTTACACATAATTATGAGCAACTAGCTGTTTCACCCGCGTAGTTCCCGTTCCCGTGGGAATGCGGGAACAATATATGGCCTATATATGTTACTCAGTGATAATGTAGCTTTCCATTGGTGAAAGAATTTTTAAAATCGGTCTAGTAGTTTTAGAGTTTCTTTGTTTGTAAACATACAAAAATACAAATCTTTCCTCTCTACAATATTAGTACGTAGAAGTGTAGATGTAGATTTACGATAATTCCTGAATCTTTTGCAATGATAGAACTCAAAGAAATTATAGATGTGTTACGTAACAATATCACAGAACGAAAAATACACATACTTCGCATAGTTACTCGGAATGGCAAGCAGATTTTACGTAGGTACTCATACTACGGAAATGTGCCAATGGCAGAGCTGACAACTATTACGTCGGAACCCGATCGGAACTAATCAGTACCAGGAAGATCGACGCGGGCATATGTAAATTTCCAGAAAGGCGCAATGTCTTTTTTGAGGTCACGAGTGTGACTGTTCCTACCTAAGCTTTTTCCTGTATGCCGCAGTGGAACTTGATCAAGGAAAAACAACAAGCAAGTATGGTCTTATATGGCAGTTCCCTTTCGGAAGAGATTGGATGAAATAAACAAGTTGACGTTTTTACATATATTATGAACATTGCTGCATTTTTATAAAACTAAAGGTTTTATTTCTTCACATTTTATCATCTAAAATCAAAACCTTCTTGTAACACATTATCAGAAATATAAAATATTTTATTAGAGAATAAGCACTTCTCAATATTATATGTTCTATACTAATCAATAATTGTGATGTATTAACCGTGCAACTACGTATACCTACACTTAGATAAAGCAGGGGCGAGGCGCTGGTACGGGTGCGCTATGTACGAGTATATGGTATATTAAGTATCAATAGGTATTGTCGCAAAGTGAAAGGAAATATCTTGAGCCGCAGGATCCTTGACTCGCGCGCGCCTAGTGGTGCCCCGGGTCGTATGCTCGTTGCTCGCGGCGGTGCACGGTGTCGCGGTCGTGGTGCCCGCGTATCAAGAAAGTTATTTATTTTGCTGATTGTAAGATAAACTTATACGGTCAAGCCGCGTAATCGGAAAACAATAGGAATATCTATTGTAAACTGCTGCTTGATAGGCTCTACACTACCGCAAAAATTTAATATATCTATCTATTAAATTTTTGCGGTAGTGTAGTATCGATTTAGATACCGAAACACACTTTTAGAAATTTTTGTCTGTTAGTGCACGCATCACGCAAAAACTACTGGACGGATTTTGATAAAATTTGGTGTGGAGATACATACAACATTTAGGGTACTTCTTATCTACAGGACAATATCTCATTCCCACGCGTAAATATAAATACTGTTTAAAAATCGAAATACGTACTATTTCGAATCGATAACACCTAGAAACTTGAAATATGCTGTCGGTGTCTTATACGTCGTAGGGGGTCGGGTCCCGTTGGCCTTACTTGCATTTAGCCTTGGCGAGCAAAACGGCTCACTAGTACACTGATATGGACGGGCAAACGGGAACGGGAAAGTTAGGCCACGAGGAAAAGCCGAATAAACTGGATCCGCGCGGGCTAGCGGAAATAATTTTAAGTGTGATGAGGAAGGATTACCTACCGTTCCACCGAAAAAAATATGTATAAACAAATATGTCCGTTACTCCATTAGGAGACCATCGGCCTCCAATTTATATATTGTTACAGTCTTCACAGTAGGATCTCAAGTAAATAATTGTCATGGCTATTGAGGAGACCAAATCTTTCCTCTACAATATTAGTATAGAAGTATAGATAGTAATTTATGGTAGGTAAGTACATAATAGGTACATCCATAATAGTTATATCCATAATCTCACGCCTATTTCCCATTGGGATAACCAGAGACAATGGACGACCACTTGCTACGCACCCTACAGATCTCCTAGGCTTCAACGCATATCTATCAAACGACTTATGCCTGCTCGTCGGTTTCGGGTTCTGCTTATTACTCCAGCAGTAGATTGTGATAATGGCATTTGTATTATGATAGGACTAATACAGGCGAGGATGACCAAATATCATTTTTCATATGGTATCGGGGTCAAAAATGCACGTAACAACTGCATATCGATAACCAATCGCCATTTAAATGTTAAATCATCGTAAACCTTACGCAACAAATACGTCGGGCGAAAGTGCAAATGTCTAGAACTACACAAATAGGCAAATCAATTGGCAAGTGAAATAAAACTCATCTTACAATATGTGATTGATGACCTAAGTTACGTATGGAGGTACCTACTTAGATAAATCCGCATACAGATAGAGTTTTACCCGAGATGAGATCTTGATAAATAAATTTTCTGATCGAAATAGCAAATTTTATCGAAGCATAAAGAGCTGCTAGTCCGGCTATATTTATTTATCAAGATCTCATCTCGGGTAAAACTCTATCTGTATGCGGATTTATCTAAGTAGGTACCTCCGTACGTAACTTAGGGTCGTTAAGATAAACACATCTACGAGTAGGTAGGTATACACATTTTCCGATGTATCTTATAAATAAGAGACAATTTTGCGTTAATTATTAGGTAATTTACTAACTACATTTTGGTTAGGTGATTTACGCAGACTGGTTGGTAACGGACTAATATATTTAGATAATTTCCTGTGAAAAACTTTATTTATTTATTTGGGTACTCAACAAGACATACACTAAAACATTTAAATACACATGCCTATACTGACATAATTTTTACGGTTTCAATCGCGTAGTTCCCGTTCCCGTGGGAATACGGGGAAAAAATATAGCCTATGTGTTATTCTGATATATAAACTATACAACATGTAACAGAATAAGCGCAATTCCTGAAATTAGTTTGTTCGGTATCGACTACTCATTCGATTTTAGCTATTTTTAACATGTGTTAAATTTTTCAAAAAAATGAATTATCGTAGCTGAATTTAGTTCTTTCTATGGAAATCGTGCTTTTATTATTCGATATTTAAGAAAATTGGTTAGACACAACTAAAATTCGATTGCATCATTTTTTTTATATTAAAATACTAATTGGGGTGTATGACGAATTGCGCTTTTTCTGTTACGCGTTGTATAACTGTAAAGTTTCATCAAAATCCGTTCATAGTTTTTGCGTGAAAGAGGAACAAACATCCACACATCTATACAAATTTTCGCGTTTATAATATTAGTAAAAAAATATTGAAACTAATTTCGAAAAAAATAATTATAAATAAAACATGTCGCAGTAATTTGTTTAGATGTGAATTAATAATGTTCCATCCATACAAATTTTCGCGTTTATAATATTAGTAAAAAAATATTGAAATTAATTTCGAAATAAAATAATTATAAATAAAACATGTCCAAGTAATTTGTTTAGATGTGAATTAATAATGTTACATCATTAAAGTTAAAAACTTTGCGAACTTCGTTTGAAGCAATTAATAATGGTTTCACTCATATAAAAGACATCAACGAGTCACTATTTATGTTACCACTATTTTTTATTATTTACATTATGCAGCATATGTTAAAACCTTTAAGACAGGTGTTATAATAATAATAATTTGTGGGACACAATTCACACACAATTATTTAGTCGCAAACCAGGCAGAGCCTGTACTATGGGTACTAAACAACTGACAAACATACTCGTACTTAAATAAATATTAAACACGCAGACACGAAGCCAACAGCCATGTTCATGCACACTAATGTCGGCCCCGAGCGGGGATCGAACCGGCGACCTCCGACTCAGAGGGCAGGGTCACTACCAACTGAGCCAACGGGTCCGTCAAATATGTATGACCCAGTGCCTAAGCAATATTTCTCAGCCATTGAATTTTACAATTCCTATATTATATACTATAGCAGCGCCCCGCGGTTTCACTCGCGTAGTGTCCGTTCCCGTGAGAATACGGGGATAAAATATAGCCTATGTGTTATTCTGAGGTATAAACTATATAACTGTAAAGTTTCATCAAAATACGTTCATAGTTTTTGCGTGAAAGAGGAACAAACATTCACACATCTATACATCCACACATCCATACAAACTTTCGCGTTTATAATATTAGTAAGAAAATATTGAAACTAATTTCGAAATTTTGGAAACTGCGGTGCGTGTATTCGACGCATTTCGAAAATTATAGAATTCAGTTTTATGTAATTTTATTTAACAATTGATTACGTTCAATATGACTTGACGCGAATAAAGCCGTGTTTCCACAGTACGACCGCGCCCGGACCGAGTCTTCTCACATTTCTACTCGGACGCTACTCGTGTCATGTAAATCATGTAATCATGTAATCAGAGTGTCTTCGGAAGCCAGCATCAAAATAGTGGATCTGACGGTGTTCTATTGGCTTGTACGAGCGCACTCCGTCCTAACGCACGGGAGCGCTACTTGAAACGATCTCTGTTCAAAAAATTTTTTCACCTCTCTAACCTTGCAAAGGAACATCTTTTTCACCGAAATTAGTGAGGAAAGTCCACTTTTAAAGAGTGAGTTAAAGTACCGAATATCCGGTTGTCAATTCAAATTCAAAACCAAAAAGATTGAAAACCTCCTTGCTTCGGTTTGAAATTGTTTGACAAGTTTTTATGAAAAAGTTTTTAGTTTAGAATTTCGAAAAAAAAAATAATATAAATAAAACATATCCAAGTATTTTTTTTTAGATGTGAATTAATAGTACATCATTAAAGTTAAAAACTTTGCGAACTTCGTTTGAAGCAATTAATAATGGTTACATTAAAATACCTATTTGACTCACTCATATAAAAGACATCAACGAGTCGCTAAGCTTCAAGTTGCGGACGTTTTGCTATTGTTCTTTTTAAATATTTACTTATGCAGCATATTATGTTAAAACCTTTAAGACAGGTGTTATAATAATAATAATTTGTGGGACACAATTCACACACGATTATTTAGTCGCAAACCAGGCAGAGCCTGGTACTTTGGGTACTAAACAACTGACAAACATACTCGTACTTAAATAAATATTAAACACCCAGACACGAAGCGAACAGCCATGTTCATGCACACTAATGTTGGCCCCGAGCGCGGATCGAACCCGCGACCTCTGACTCAGACGACTACCAACTGAACCAACAGGTCCGTCAAAGTTGTTAAAATTAAAATCGTATACAACATGTAACAGAATAAGCGCAATTCCTGAAATTAGTTTGTTCAGTATCGACTACTTATTCGATTTCAGCTATTTTTAATATATGTGTTAAATTTTTCAAAAAAATTAAATATCGTAGCTGAATTTAGTGCTTTCTATGGAAATCGTGCTATTATTATTCGATATTTAAGAAAATTGGTTAGACACAACTAAAGTTCGATTGCATCATATTTTTTTTATATTATTATACTAATTGGGGTGTATGAGGAATTGCGCTTTTTCTGTTACGCGTTTTATAAAATGGCAGCATTAAAAAAATTAAGATTTTTTACTTTTTCTCAATGACAGAAGACTCAATGGAAAATTAGGCTTTCAGCACATTAGGATATTTTTTGAATATTTGATGCAAAGATTTTTAAAGAAAAAGTTTCTCTCTAATAGGAAAGAGAATGATTTTCTTCCAACCTCTTTGATTTGATGCTATAAGGAAAATTGTGACGACTAGATAGGCTCGCTATGTAGATACATATGAGATACATACATAATATGATTTAATCTGATACTATAAAATATACCTCAAAATTAGAGTACAAAATTAAATCTTATTTACTTAATCTTTACATAGTATAAAATGAAGTCACCTTCCGCGTCTGTACGCTTAGAACTTTTAAACCACGCATGACGTAACAGATTTTGATGTGGTTTTTACTAATATAACAAAGAGCGAAAAACGAGGAAGGTTTTTATATATCATTTAAACCGAAGCAAACCGGGGGCGGGTTGCTAGTACTTTATAAATGAATAGAAAATTTAACCTACTGCTCAAAATTATACTTTCTTGGAATAATAAACCGAACTTTTTTTTTCAACTGGTTATGAATTATGAATGAGTGATACTTATGCAAGCCAACATATTGTAGCATTAGATGACACCAAGGCTATCAGAAAAAACATCTTGCAATATATTATTTATTTAAGTAGGTATGCATATTTTTCCATAAAACTATAATATTCGAGGGCAAGATTTCATGAGGTCGTGCGAGTTCTTTTTTATATGAGAAGGCAATCGAGCCCTCATGTGAGAGTCACGAGCACAGTTTCCTATTATAAATATTTTTTTCTAAGCATTACTAAATGGACCGAAGCGGTCATGACGGAGGACCGCGGTTAGACATGGCCAAAGAGATTTAAATATAATAGGGCATAGAGGGGGCATTGGGAATATTTTCATACAAAACTTTGAAGCCTAAGCGTCATGTCCTTGTCATGTCAGTTAGTATGAACGTGAGCTGTCATTCAGTCGAAATTGTACTAGACTTATTCCACTTGGAATAACTTTTGACTTCAAATTTTCCTCGCTTTGTCCCCTCTATGCCCTATTATATTTAAATCACTTTGGGCATGGCACAAGATACATCACAGCGATGCAGGTGTTGCAACGCAAAAATCTGCGAGGACGCGACACGTCAGTTTCAGCGAGCTCCCATACCTACTTATGTATTTTAGTATTTTTTTACTGAAAGACGCTTCAACCTGACCTCAACTATAATTTATTTGAGGTCAGATTATAGCGACTAAGTAAGAAAAATAACTACTAAAATATTCAGCCTTCATTCAGCATAATGAATTCGTACATGTAAAATTTAAGCTTATAGAAAATCAGTAATTACAAATAGGTTCCTTATTTGTAGTCTTAGTAGACAAAGCCCAGGTCAAACCGAATGCGTCATGCAACACGTCTTCGCCGGGTCTACATCAAAAAGGGGTTTTGTTTTATGAGAATATATCGGTGATGTCACACCAACACGTTTCTCGGTGTACTTTACATAATATGGAACACGTCTACGTGCACGTGTTTAGTTTGGCCACCTTATGCAGCATTTGTACCTATATTTTTATCCTTTTATAATGTCTTGTGTTATACCGATTTATATACATACAAAACTGTAGTAGGTACGTAACTCGACTACTCGTATGTCTTGTACGGAGGAAAACTGACTCTCAAAATACAGGTAGCCCTAGTTTGGGAGTCAGTTGGCACTATTGATAATGATAATATGTTTACCTTTTTAAGTGTACTTTTGGTGTCAATATGTGCTAAGCAATAAATTTCATTCCATTTAGTGAATTTCATTACACTTAGTGAATTTCATTTCATTTCCAACCAAAGAGATTAAAATATATTAGAGCATAGAGGGGACAAAGCGAGGAAAATTTGAAGCCAAAAGTTATTCCAAGTGGATTATGTCTAGTACAATTTCGACCGAATGACAGCTCGCGTTCATACTAACTGACATGACGCTTAAGCTTCAAACATGCTTCAAAGTTTTGTATGAAAATATTCCCAATGCCCCCTGTATGTCCTATTATATTTTAATCTCTTTGTTTCCAACATGAGACTTCTGTGTTTTTTTTTACTATCCATCGCTATTTCTATGATTTCTATTCTTGTAGTCAGGTAAAGGTCATAATGACCATACAGCCTATTTGATCTCAATTTGAATATTGATATTTATTTTTAGTAAATAGAAATCCTTCCATTATCTTTTTTGGTGTATTTTATTTATAGATCTATTTATCTACTTAGGTACTTTATAAAGGTTAAATTTTGAAATAATAATAGTTAGAAGTGGCAAATATTTTTTTTTATTCCAAGAAGATTTGATAAGTACATAGAAATTATTAAATAAATAATAACCTCAATAGTCCAGATGAAAAAAGTAAACCCCATCATGACCTCAAGCAGCCTCAACCAAATAGATCTATAATATAAAATAACTAAATAATTTCATAAGACACAAATCATATTTAAATCTCTTTGAACACAACAAACCATCCTATAAAAATGTTACAACCAAGGAGATTGAAATATAAAATGAATGCCCTATTATATTTTAATCTCTTTGGTTACAACATAATATACAGTACGTATATTTTATGGCACTTTTACAAAATATTACTGAAATATTGAAAAAAACAGAAAATTATTAAATAATGTTAGTCATTACGATATTTCTAGACGCTACAACTTTTTTCAAATAAAATTTCGGTGATATTCAAAGCTACGTGATTTTGGTCGCTTAATGTATTCCTGTGCAATGGTGGCAAGACGCCTATTATGACGCATCGCCTGAATGTGTGTTGACTCAAAACTGCGCGCCGCAGCCCCGCAGCGCCCCTCCACTGTGCCTCGCTCCTCGAATGTTACATAACCTCAGGCACCCGGATATTATCCAAGGCCACTCATCCTACATTTAAATTTTGTTGCAGCCAATATGCAGTCAACTCAGAAAATAACCGTTCTACTTATATACCTACCTAGTTATTTGTCCCTACTCCATACATTATTAATTCTAAAGAACTCGGTTCGGAAATAGGTTGTTTGTCAAAACGTGACTGCGTAAGCAAGAACCCGTTTTATTTCTTTGCTGGCCTTTGATTAATAATACTTATTACGGACAATATTTAATTGGTGTAGGTATGTAGTGCTAATAACTATATATAAAAGAAGAATCTGACCGATTTATTAAGTGACAAACCGACCTATCAACGTTGGTTTAATACTCAAATCTATCAACGCACAGCTAAAAGCTACGACCTAAACATTTTTTTATGGAAGTTTCTGAACATAGACACAGCTCCTGTTCAGAAAGTAAAATTGTGATAATAATAATATGTTATTTATAATAATTAATTAAACCAAAGAGATTAAAATATAATAGGACATAGAGGGGGCATTGGGAATATTTTTGTACAAAACTTTGAAGCATGTTTTGAAGCTCAAGCGTCATGTCAGTTAGTATGAACGCGAGCTGTCATTCGGTCGAAATTGTACTAGACTTATTCCACTTGGAATAACTTCTGGCTTCCAATTTTCCTCGCTTTGTCCCCTCTATGCCCTATTATATTTTAATCCGATCCGAATATACTCTATCTACCTATATACTCTATACTAGATGTCGCGCGGTGCGCGAGGCCGCAAGCGGCCACGCGTGTCTCTGTGGGGTCTTATTTTGACAGAAAAATAAAGTCTAATTTTAGGCCTTCTTGTTTTAGCCATTTTAATTCGAAAAATAATAACATTTTTTTAAATATTACTTTTCATGGCAACACTGTTTACTAAGACCCACAATTTCTCAATACAACCCAACTTTCCAAAGTGTTGCCAACTGGCTAAAAAATGCCGATTAAGATTAAGACAATTGAAATTTTTCAGTAAAACAAAAATAACAGGTCGGCCATCTTGGTTTTTCAGATTTTCGGGATTTTCTGGTAAACTACAGGATATGCCCTATCCAATGACACCAATCACGTCTCTATATCATATTGGCATCTGGGAGATCAATTCGTGTCTTTCGAGGTCTACCCTAAAAATTTTATCGGCCATAACTGTCAGTGTTGCCAGGCGAAAATCAAAAAACCTACTAAAAGTCATAGGGAAAAATAAAATGTTCCATTGACTGTCACTCGTTTTCGAAAAATGGTAAAATTTAGAGTTTTGACATTTTGGGTTAAAAGTAAAAAAATACTCCAAATTTCGGGAAAATTCTTAAACACGGCAACACTACGTAGCAAGACCTCCAAACCCGCTATACAGACCAACTCGCTCAGGTGTTGCTATCTTGCCGAAAATCGACAATCAAAATGTGGTAAAATTAATACTTTTCTTTGGGAGCAAATCACCGGTCGGCCATCTTGGTTTTTCAGATTTTCGGGATTTTCTGGTAAACTACAGGATATGACCTATGTGATGACACCAAACACATCCCTGTAGCATATTGGCATCTGGGAGATCAATTCGGGTCAAGTGGGGTCTAAAACCACTCCAACTTTGAAATACTACTACGCGGCCGCCATTTTGTTTTTTCAATTTTTTAAATAATATTCGTAAATCATCTAAAAGGTTGTACAGATTACAAAAATTTGAACCGAATCGGCTAAAAAACAAAAGAGATACGATAGGCAACCTTGGCCGCCATTTTGTTTTTTTGAAAAGTCGGAATTTTCCCTGGGTCACCCCGCCATCTTGCACACTTTTTTCATATATGAATTGACTCCAAAACGACTCCTTCTGGGAGAACAATTATGTCAGTGAGTCAGTGAGTGAGTGGTAGTCTAGCTTTATATATTATAGATATCGATACCGAAATACATTTTTGTTTTTTAATTAAAATAAATAGTTTATGTTACTTATTTATTTAAAAATAGATTCAGATTTTATACATTGTGTAGTTACGAGTATAAAACATACATAGATTTATTAAAATTAATAAGTACCTATATATTGTTTAGCTCAATAGGTAAGTAAATAGGTACCTATCTACTTATACTCGTACATAAGTATTATCTAAAACTAAAATATTTCTTGACAAACGGTGTTCCTACTTATTTTACATTCTCGTTGGGCAAGACAAGACTCACTTTCAATCAGATACCCGCGTACTATAATAAGATGAACCTGTTTTATTAAAATACATGTCAATGTCATATAAAGGTGGTGTGGTACGGAAAGAAGATGTAAGTATAGGCATGGATTATTCCACTTTGTTCACCTAGTGATTATTTAACAAACTACTTACTAAGGGTTGACCCCTTAGTTAGAGCAAGTAGTTTGTTATAAACCTTTTTTTTATCAATATCGGTGTTAAAACACATAGCGACAGCTTCTATGTGAAAATGTTAATGTATTCAGAGGTCACCAAGTCGAATATGTCGAACAAAGCTATCCAGCACCGTGCCTATTTGTCAAGGTTATATATAATATTACTTATACTTACTAAGATGACAATAAACGATGTGGTCAGACATAGACATTAGGATTTAAATATTATACACATAGATTAAAGTAGTAATTTGCGGATAGTGATTGATTTTGACTTTGATTGACCTACTTATATTCTTATAGAGAAATATATTTATTGAATAAACATGAAGTCTGTCGCTTTTTTAAATTTTATATAAAATCAATTTTGTAACCTTAACTCGCAATATTATGCAGAAACGCAGAGAACGTTTTTGAGTATAGCTCTAATGGCTGATTTTAATTTATCCAGTGTTAGAATCCAGCACTGTTTTGGTTATGGATCAATGTAACGACCTTTATATCCGCACTAGACTAGACACTACCGGAAAGAGTTGCAGTAGCTTGTAAATCAGCCAGCCATAATAACTGATTGTGGCCCACTGCACTAACACTAAACCACGTTTAACATGGTATCATTTATGGTTTTAAGATTGTGCAGCAGATGGTTTACTTCCTAATTCACTAATAGGTCATCTTGCTTCCATCTCTTTAAACAATCTGTTTTTTTTTATACTATGTATCCAACTATCTACCAAAGTATTCACTTAGAAGTTTGGCAGGACCCACCTGACGAAACTTAAAATGGTCGACGGAAGGACCGTATTGTTGAAACTGGAGATATCCGCCGAGATAGAGAATTTCTATGGCCGTTTGTACGCTGCTCATGCTCCCCGTTCTCAACGATTTCCGAGCCACCCTGACACGCCACTATACCGACGAACTGCCAGACATCAGTCAAGACGAGATCGTGTTAGCTCTGAGGCAGCTTAAGAATGGAAAAGCCCCCGGTGATAACGGAATAACATCAGAGCTTTTAAAAGCTGAAGGAACCCATATTATACAGGAGCTACAGAATCTCTTTAGCACCATCCTCCGCAGTGGGAGAACTCCAAAGGCGTGGGCGGGAGTTTGGTGGTGCTCTTTTTTAAGAAGGGAGATAAAACCCTCCTTAAAAACTACAGACCCATTACACTCCTGAGCCAAATCTATAAGCTGTTCTAACGAGTGGTCACAAATCGTCTCGCCAGGAGACTCGACGAGTTCCAGCCGCCGGAACAGGCCGAGTTCCGGTGAGGATATGGCACCATAGACCACATTCACGCATTAAGGCAGATTATATAGAAGTCCGAAGGGTATAATCAGCCCCTGTGTCTCGCTTTTGTGGACTATGAGAAGGCCTTCGATTCCGTTGAAACCTGGACTGTTCTGGAATCCTTACAGCGTTGCCAAGTAGACTATCGTTATATCGAGGTGCTGAGATTCCATACGAGGCCGCCACTAATAGTGTCCAAGTACAGGACCAGCAGTCTAAACCCATCCAATTGCGCAGAGGAGTGAGACAGGGGATGTCATATCCCCGAAACTGTTCACGAGCGTGTTGGAGCATATATTTAAAACGCTGAACTGGAAAGGTAAGGGCATAAACATAAGCGGCAATTACATCTCACACCTGCTATTCGCAGATGACATAGTCATGATGGCGGAGTCGCTAGAGGAGCTAAACCGAATGCTGGATGAACTAGCCTCAGCCTCGCGATGCGGTCTTGGCATGAATTTGGATAAAACCAAAATCATGATTAATGGCCACATTGATCCAGGACCGGTCGTTGTGCCATGGCCACCGTCTTGAAATTGTTTCCGAGTATACTTACCTTGGGCAGATTGAGCAGTTAGGTAAAAACTATTTCGAGAAGGAGGCCAAGAGGAGAATCCAGCTGGGTTGGGCAACATTTGGAAAACTGTCTTCTCGCAATGTTTGAAAACCAAAGTTTTCAATCAGTGCGTCCTACCTGTTATGACCTACGGAGCTGAGACGTGGACACTCACGGTAGGGCTGGTCCACCAGTTCAAGGTCGTTCAGCGAGCTATGAAAAGAGCTATGCTCGGAGTTTCTCTGAAGGATAGGATTCGTAACGAATGCATCCGACAGAGAACCAAAGTTATTGACATACTTAGCTCAAAGAATCAGCAAGCTGAAGTGGCAGTGGACTGGCCACATCTCGCTAAGAACTGACAATCGTTGGAGTAAACGTGTTCTGGAGTGGAGACCGCGACTCGGCAAACGTATTGTAGGACGCCCTCCGGCCGCCCTTGTTATAGGTAATAAATGGCCATTCGAAATAAAAAATCGTATAAGAAACCTCAACATGATTTTCAAATACCTAAGTATTCAATGATACCCCACTTAACATATTTCGTGGACTTTCACATTTTCTTTTTGACAATATGGCGTCTGGTTGTCGCTATATTAATATTTGATTGCGGTCATGTCTTTAGTGGCACTTTATCAAAATCGGTCAACGCGTTTGGTCTCTAGATCGCCCCAAAAGAACATAAAGTCAAAGTAAAATGTTTTAGTCAATATAGGGGCTTATAAGTCCTCTTATTGAAAGTCGCTCACCGCCTCGGTATGTATGGTTGAGAAGAAGAAGCATACATATATACATAGGGTGATAAACATTATACCTTCCGCAGTCGGGTAAAAAAACAAAGTCGCCTCTCGCTGTATGTAGGTACCTACGCTTAGACTACATAATGAATTTTGATGCGGTTTTAACTAATAGAAAGATCGATAAACGAGAAAGGTTACCAATAAGTAAAGAAGATGATTGCCACTTAAATAGGGACGACTAGGAAATAATCTTACGCCTTTTATCCCTGACGGGGTAGGCAGAGGTATTCCATTTCTGGATATACCCACCACCTTTCACGAGATATTCTTCGGACCTGGTAAGGCCATCGCCGGATCGGGTCTTTTACACATGTCTCAAAATTAATTTTGGGACCTGCGGGTTTCCTCATGATGTTTTCCTTCACCGTTGAGCTAGTTATATAAATATGTATGTAAGTTTTGAAAAACTCATTGGTACCTACATGCCAGGATTCGAATCCGAGTCTCACTGATTATCATCATGTAAAGCAGGCTTTTTCACCGCAAGGCTATCACTGCTAAAAAACAACAACTAGTTCTACCTCTTATCTCGCAGGTTCATTTAAATTATAGGTACATATTATTATTTTTTTTTTTTTTATTTCATACTTACGCTAACGCCTTTTTGCCCACTTGATAGGCAGAGACAATTGATAAGTAATATTTTTACACAGGTGCTTTTTATTTATTTTCCGTGGTTTCGATGGTACCTAGATTGATCTAAGTTAGTGTTATTGCCTTCAAAGTAATAGCATAGTATAATAAGTAGGTACTTACTAAGTACTTATGCAAACGATCCTTTTTTGACATACAAGAAAAGTTTTAGTTTTATATACTTACGTGTAGGATCTTTTTGATGATTCGGAAATAAAAGATGGAAGCAATAAAAATGAAAACGTATTTTTTATTATTATTTTCTTAGACCCGCCCCGACATACCTACGTAAGAAATTAAGTAAGAATGAAAAAATATTTACACAGATATAAACCATTTTTATCTGTTAAACTTTTTTAAGAGACTAATTCAAATTGTAGAGTACTTAATTTTGTTAATAATGTATGGAATTCTCTAGGTAAATATAATTCAACTTTATACTGAAACTTAAGATATTGTAAAATTTCTTTATACCTGGGAAGGAGTTATGAACCAACATTCAGAACCGAACCAAAGTTAATCATGTAATTACCTAGGTACAAGATTATTTGATCCAAGCTTAATGAGATTTTAAATACTTAGGTACAATAAAATTCATGGAAAACTCAGCCTTAAGTATTTTTCTGTGTACCTAAATGAATGTTAAAGATTCATTTACAATTTAAGGATCAACCTACCATCATGGGCGATCAATAACAATAAATAATCCTATTGTTACGCTATGAAAAAAATTTTATTACATCGACTAAGATCTTCACTATTCGATTATCACATCATGACTCCATAATATGAGCCTAACACGATCATGACTTCTGTGAACAAGAAAACTATGTTAAATTGTGGTAGTTTGTTCTATAAAGTACTTTATTGTCTTTATAATTTTATATATTGTATGTATTACATTTATTACTAACATATTACTAACAGCTAGTTACGTAAGGTACTTTTAATTATGTTTTAACCCTCTATTGCATACAAAGCCATTTTTGGCTGCTTAACTTTAGTAATTTTTTATACCCTAATTTTAAACAAAATTTATAAAACTTTATTATAATAATATTAGGGAGTTCAAACTGAAACGAAACGCAATTTTTGTTGTCTTTAATCAACGTCTTAAGTAAGTAAAACCTCACTTTTCTTCGGCGCGTACGCAAAGTCGTTCTTAGTGTTGTTTACTACGGCTTTGTTGGTGGAAATTAAATAGAAAGGGTAAGAAAATTGATTTTCAAAAATTTTAATAATGTTTAACAAACCTTCTCTTTTTGACACAGTTTATTAAAATATTTGTTCTTTATACTTCATTTTCTCTATTTTCTACGGGTGCATTTTTGGCTTCGTATTCAGTTACGATGAATAGGATTGCGCCAAAAATGGCTTCGCATGCATTCAGAGTTGCATTTTTTCTATCTTTCCAGAATGCTTCCTTTACGCTTTTATGGCACTGCTATTTTTTTTTCTTTCTTTTTTGGTTGATATGTACCTACGCAGTTAATGCATGGTTACTGTGGCGACACAAGACTAGCCTATACATGTCACTATTTGACTTCAAGCTCGCCATTTCTGAACATTATTGCAAGGCTGGCAAGAGGATCTCACGAAGATTTGTTAGACGGCTTCCGCTAAATCGTTTCTCCGTGCATTAACTTTCAGCATTCGCGTTTTTCCGCGATCTCTTTGTTTCAACTAGTAAAAATTCTTGGTCGGACTTTTATACAATAGCGAAAATGCTTAATCGGTTTTGTCATCGGCAGTATTTTTACACGATCTCTTTGTTTCAACTAGTAAAATTTTTTGGTCGGACTTTTATATAATAGCGAAAATGCTTAATCGGTTTTGTCATCGGTAGTATTTTAACACGATCTCTTTCTTTTGACTAGTAAAATTTCTTGGTCGGGCTTTTATACGGGTGTCGCATGGATCATGGATCAAAGGACCTCAATAGCTACCGAATAGACACCCATTTATCGTTTTTTTTTTACTTTCAAAAATGTTTTTTTTATAAGTAAATCATAATGAATCTAGATCTTTTAAAATAAAATATATTTTTTTTAAGAACTTAATTAAGAACACTAAACAATTACAAGCATATCAAAATTACTTTTTGTTATTATGTTTTATTAAACATAATATACCACAAAATGTCCTATTTTTACTATTACAAAAGACGTCGGTCGGTCAAAGTGAGTGAAATATAATTATTTCTTTGCTATTTATATATTGTCAAATAAAGAGATTCGTTGTATGCAAACCCCCGCATTCATTCCTCAGCCGACGAAACTTGCAGGTTAGTAGTATCTCATGCATGACGTCATGAGATAATGATTTGATAAAAAGTTCCAATAAAAATATTTTGTCGAAATTAGGTATTTAGACCTATTTGTGGAATAAAAACAATTAAAAGGCCTGAATAATTCCTCAGTCAATCATTATTTTACTAATTACCTATACGTTTTATTTAACTTCTTTGTATATAGGTATTATAGGTACTCTTCGAAATTCCAAAAAATCAGAAACAACGCTTACGATTTTTTTTTAAATACATATTATATTATGCATAGAAAGCGGTTATTTAATGGTATATCAGTGAAAAAAAGCTGACTGAGAAAGTAGGATCAATAAGTAGTTTCGACGCAATGTTGGTCCAAAGAAAATCTGAAACAAAAAAAAGTGATAAAACTGGCATTTTTTCCAAGTGCCGTAATTAGGTAAACAATCGACCTACTTACAGAGCTTTGGTTTCGAACAGAGATATCAACAATAATAAAGGTAACACCAAAATACCTAACTTCACCAAATCCTTTTTTTTTGAAAAAAAATTAACACTGTACAGAACATAAACTTTTACGCCTATTTAAAATTTGTTATCTTAGTTATCTTGTTGTTAGGAGTTATGGTACTAAAAATTACTATTTAGGAATTATGCTACTAAAAATGAATACGTCAGAAAAAATATGCGAATCAAAATACGACCGACTATAAAAACAAGATATTGAGAAAATTTGCTATTAAAAAAGTTGCTATCGATGACAAAACCGATTAAACATTTTCGCTATTAAATAAAAGTCCGACCAAAAATTTTTACTAGTTGAAACAAAGAGATCGCGGAAAAACGCGAATGCTGAAAGTTAATGCACTGACAAACGATTTAGCGGAAGCCGTCTAACAAATCCTCACGAAAAAGAGGCCGCCCGGTATACCTATCTCGTCAAGAGGAGATACTCCTACGTCAACAAGAACGGGTACTCCTACCAGTAGAAATGAATCTCTCGTACCTCGGAAAAGGGCACGAAAAACCCCAGCAAAAGTGCAAGACCTACCTCTAAATTCAGTACGTTCAGACAAAATTGACCATTTACCGATTCACCAAAGAATTCGTCAATTATGCCAGAATTATTTTTTTTTGCTTTCTCATATAAAATGAGAGAAATGTGACGTTTTTCTTTGCTTGGATGAGAAAAGAAACTGTTTTAGAGAATTTCACCTTGTATTCGTTGTGCATAGGAAGCCAAAAATGGCAGTCTCATACACAGACGTTACGTTATTGCATAGGAAGCCAATTTTGGCTTCTGTTTTTTTTTTTGCGAAATAAGATACTTATATTTTTTTTCACTTTATATTTTGTCTTATAAGCCTTTATAAACCACATTAAAAATTAAAAATATTTTTTTTGTTTTTAATTTAATAATTCATGCAATAGAGGGTTAACACAACTAACCCTCACCCTTCATAAATGAGATAAAATTTGTTCATTCTGTGAACACGTCTAGTGAGTTGCAATCTAGTTTTAAATTTTACTATATAATTTGTGAAACTCTGTATCTGATTGTTACTTGTTTTGTGAGCCATAAATAAATAAATTAATAAATAAAGGCTAGTTATTCAGTTTCATTCAGATCTTGTCCAGCGCAGTCATGAAATCTCACTATAATATAGGTATTAATAATATACCTAATATAAATAAATTAAAACTTTAAATAATTTAAGGATAGACCTAAAAATAGTACTCCAAGCTTTAGCTACATCGTAACAATGGCAAAACGATAAAATGCTAAATACTGGTCCCATGAAATTACGAATTTGCCCACCAGATGAAGTATTTGATTGTAATAAGTTTAAAATGTAACAAAAGAAAGCTTCATGTGATTAATTAATAGGGTGATAATAAGTATCGTCGCAAGGCATTGTTCCTAATCATCGTGTGCTTTAAAAGCTGCGATGATATGCTAAAGGTTTACATTGGCGTTGGGTGTCTGACAGTGTCTGGCTGCGTGCGCGAGGAGTCTGGTTATATAAATAGGTGAAGAGGGGCAGCGGAGACCTCTTGCACTTTCTTGGCAGAGCGCTACACAGAGGCCAGTCCTCGCCGAGCGCCATGGCTCGACACGCGTATTTGTGGCTCGGAGTACTGGTGCTTGTCTACTCAAGTAAGTACCCACTTAATTTATTTCATTGCATTATCCAAAAATTATACAAGCACACAATGAACAAAATCATTTTGATCTTTTCATACACAATTTATTAATGGGTTCAGATACTCGGTAAATATCTGTATATACCGGTGTATATACCTTTAGAATATTTTTAGCTAGATTATGTTTTTTTATAGGTAATCGTATCTTATTTTAAAATATTTTACATAAGAAATGTATCATATCAAATATATTTTTATTAATATAACAATATAATCCATCAATTCATCCGATTCAATTGTACTTTTATGAAGTTTCTAAAATAATAACACTTATTTATTAATTCTAACCATCCTTTTTTTCTGCGATTTGCTTACCTAAATTAAAGAAACATTCGAGTTGGAAGTTCCTACTTTATGGAGCTTTTTTCTAGTTTCTATAATGAATTTTAAAAGTGTTTGTTTTACATACGAAATTAAAAACAGAAAATTTTAAAGAATAATTTGTGAAGTTAACTAAGTATCTTTCTAAAATTTGTATTTTTATAAAAGTACCTACCTACAAATTTTATTAATAATTATTTGCTCGAAAAAAATCTATATATTAGGTATATACCTATACGTATATACATATCATATCTTATAATTCATGTTTTATTAATGCACATCGCGTAAAACCACTACAAACCAGTGCCGGCTATACACCTACGTGGCTCGTTCGCTTGGTTTGACCTCGATTTCTTTTTAACGTTTCAACTTTCAATGCCGATTCCAACCAGTGGTTTACAGAATGGCGGTTGCAAGTACGCTGCAACTTATAGGCTTTATATAAAACAAATTTACTTACAAACACAATCACTTTTTGTATAAAAAGAATCGATTAGCGCACTTTTTGCTTTACTACCTAATCGTCTTCTCTAATTCGCTGAACCCAGTTTTGTAAGAAACTTAATTAGCCAAGGCAAGATATAGGTACATAGTTAAGCCTCGAACAAGTAATGCGCGAAACGGTATTCAACGCTGCAATGAAACGGTACCTACAACATTCCTTTACAGAGTGTTGTAATCGCTGCTTACGGTGAGCTACGTTACCTAATGAGTACCTATGTAAGGCTGAGGTATAGCAGCCGCAGCAGTCACACACTGCACTATTGCTTTCACATTGAATATTCTCGACAAAATGTCTTAGTGAAGTTCAGTCGGTAATTTGAAATGGCAAACGATGAATCATGAATCTCTAGCCCGGTGCAGGTACCATCGCGAAGCATCCATAACTTTTGTCAAACGAATTTGTAGCTAACCGTTTTTAAATTATCCCTTTTCTTGTAGTCAGCGGTGAGAACCGTGTCAAAAGGCAGGAGGACGACCCACAGGGAGACGATCAGACTGCGGAACAGCTATGCGACGGCCGGCCTGCCGATGAGTACTTCCGCCTGACTACCGATGGCGATTGCCGTGACGTCGTCAGGTAAGCTACGCACTAGACACCTAAGAATAGCTGTTCCGAAATCGTGATATATTTTAAATCACGATAGACACATTACACCGGATAGACTGCATAATAAATCAACTCGCCTACCAAACAAGTACCTATGGATATTATAATGATTGAAATTCCGTAATATACCAATAGCTGACATTTAAAATACTGTCATAATATATGACATTGTTGATCGTGCCATGGATATATTTACTAGTGATTCTTATCACGACCTGGGTTTGTTATTCTAACTGAAAAAATAATCATTAATGCACCTACAAATAAGTATTCATCACACTCTTTATAACATCCTGTCGAACTTCACACATTTTCCAGTGGATTGTAAAAAGTTAGCTACATTTACTCTTTAAAGAATAAACCTACGAGTATCTAAATTTTTTATTGTTTAGCCTGGTACTACCGTGGGTAGCTGCTTTTCTTTACTATTCTGTGAATTAACTACGAGGTCTAGTGGGGGGAAGGGGTTAAAAGGTCATCTAGCGACAATTTAAAATAGACCCGTCCCACTTATTAATAATTACTATTAACAACATCAGGCACTATTTTTCCATTAACCTATTGATGCTGCCACACTTTGCCTCTCGAAGATAATGCGTTCGAGTGTATTACTAGGAAGTTTGTATGAACTTTCAGCACCTGCAAGTTACTGAAACAACTAACAATTGTATATATAGTACTTAATACTAATTTGGTCATAAATAATCAGGAAAGTTAATTGCCTTGAAAACTTGCAGTTAAGTACCGGAATATTTTCCTGTACTCTTGGTTACTTTTTGATTATAACATACCTAGTTTCGTTGACTAGCCTGTTGGTATTGCTTCCCTGCCCTCTGAATCAGAGGTCACAGGTTCGATTACCGCCCGGGCTCACATTAGTGTGCATTTATAACCATGTTATTGGTGCGTGACTTGGTGTTCATATGTATGATTTACCATTTTTAGGGTTCCGTATCCAAAGGGTAATACTGGACCCTGGACAGACGGTCGGACGGACGGCGGAGTATTAGTAACTCCGCTGTCCGTCCGTCTGTCCGTCTGTCACCAAGCTGTATCTCATGAACCGTGATAGTTAAGACAGTTCAAATATTCACAGATGATGTATTTCTATTGCCGCTATAACAACAAATATTAAAAAACACAGTAAAATAAATATTTAAGGGGTCTCTTATACAACAAACGTGTTTTTTTGCCGTTTTTCTAGATAATGGTACGGAACCCTTCGTGCGCTAGCACACTTTGCCGGTTTTTAGTCCCTACCCATATAGTACAGACTCTGCATGGTTTGGAATTCAATTGCTGTGGATGAATAAAATTCCTACGATTTGTTATACTTATCAGCAAACTCTATAGACGTAGCACTTATAAAGTTTAAATATGTTCCAAATCATAGTTCATTGATTACATAATATTGATATTGATTTATTATAATTATATTTTTTATTTGCCTGTTGCTAGGCGTCCGATAACCGGACGAATAAATAAAATAATTCGTCCAGTTTTCGGATGAATAAAATTTATATTTAGTCGTCCAGTAAAACGAATAAAGTTGTTGTTTAAGAAAAAGAAGTGTGGCTAGCGATGGGTATGATTGCTACTTTCAATCAATTAAGTACTTCGTTACTCTTTTTTGATGTCCCATTGCATGAGCAAACTATTTACTTAACTTTAAGATGATAGTGATATTATATAAGCTTTAAATTTGATTTAGTGAACTAAAGGTTGGTATCATTTTAATATATATTTCTGAGCATGTTTGTAATGACGAGCTGCTCGACCCTAGTGCTAAGAAGTTTGCTGTGTACAGGTGCGACCAGGGCGGCGAGAATGGTGTGACCAGGCTCGCCTCAGTGCGCTGCCCCAACAGCCTCGCCTTCGATATCGACCGTCAAACCTGTGATTGGAAAACAAATGTTAAGAATTGCGATAAATTAGAAAGTAAGTTCTGCCGCCTGGAGGGAGTGGTCGTGCGGAGGGCTGAGCTTCCGGCTTAAGCCGGTTAGGACTCAGAAAAGTCAAACACATATAGGTACTCGATTGCCTTCCGGACTTCCACTTCCTGCCAATAAACGATTATGTTTAATGTGTTTCTTATCAACGCAGGTGCACTAGGTCAGGTCTTAAACAGATCACTTGCCCGTCTGGCCTGGCTTTCGATCTCGATAAACAAACCTGCGACTGGAAGGGTAAAGTGACCAACTGTGACAAACTGGAGAGTAAGTGCCGTAACAGAAGTTATTCGCGAGTAGCGAGCAAACGGGCTTGGGTGAAGGGGCCGCACTGTAGAATAGGTGTATTGCATGAGGCCCCAGACAGAGACGGCCGGCACTGGTCCGACCCGTTATGCATTAACATTCTTTACATACGAATTAAACACCATAAACCGAAGTTGTGGGTGTTGTAACTGCTATTGCGATGAGTTGTGATCATCGCTTTATCAGGAATTATTAAATAACTGTCTCAATATTAGACACTTTGAAGCAATGTTGATGCAAAATCTTTTATCCCTTGTAATAGGTAACACCAAATACAACGTAGAATACTTAAATTAAATTCAATCTAACATTTTGAAACAAATTTACTCAAATCGTGTTACATAATCAGACTTTTTAAGTGAGAAACATGCGTTGACCCGGTTTACTCCTGTCACAAAAAAATCTACTTATATAAATACAGTATAATACCTATATTAAATACTTATAAAATCGATGAACATGAAAGGCACGTAAAGGTCTACAGAGTTATGTCTACAGATTTATAGTATTATTGTTATGATGTGACTTTTATATTCTTGTACCTTACGTGACAGTGACACATTACTGAAAAAGTATCAGTTATTTACATTTATTTTCTTAGCACTAATATACCAATATACCTACATACTACGTAGTAGAATTAGACAAAAACACTCAACATTTTCTATTTTCTTTTAACTAATCACTGCTTTTAAGCTTCACTACCATGCACCACTAAATTATTTATTCTGCAAATATTTTAAAAGATGGTCCGTTTCTTTGAACTCTAAACAATTTATTTAAGATATTTTGTATCCTTACATAAAAGCAAAAAAAGAAGATACGGTACATTCAAAGAAAGCATCGTTGACATTTGGAGTACATACAACTACACGCGTCCGATGGTTTAATTTTTATAATTTTTTTTAAAAGCAAGGAATATAATTTTAGAAACTCGTTAATTGAAACGGATCATAATTTGGGCGATTTACACACTGTGTCGTGCAATAGCTACGAATGGATATAAATTCGCATGAAATAGTATGTCGTCAGAAAGTAAGTCGTTGCGAAAAACTCGCTCCGACATGCGCCACGCACAGTGTATGAGTCTCTTGTAACCACAGTTTATTGTAACCGTAGACTACAAATAGTTTTACACTTTTTGGGATAAGCAATGAGTTTTATGTTGGATGACACACAGCATATTGTATTATACACGAGTTGCTTAACTACTAACAATTAGATTTTTATTTCTAATCTCTTTGAATCTACTGTGAAACAAAGTTATTGAAATAGCCTTTTTACAGACCATCTACCTAATTTCGTTTTATTTTATTTATTATTATTTTATACAGTTTCTCATTTTCAATAATTTATCGTGTATTTTTATAAATACCTATATTATGGTAAGTAGGTACCTGCGTAGAAAGGCTGTTCGTTATTTTTACTAATAGATGTTCTCATAGTATAAACAAAATTACATCATTTACAAAGTTCTCACCATACCTACCTATATATACCCAATATGTGTTTTTCACAAAAATTTCATTGGAATCAGTCCTTGTATTTTAAAATAAGTATCATCTAATAATACCTATTACATTTTATCTTTGTCACTTAGAACCTTTCTTGTAACTAATATTTATATTACTTACAAGAACTGCCCACATGAATAAGCCTATATTTAGCTAATCCATTAATTCTAATGTTAGCCTGGTCATTCTGTCATATACTATGCTTAGCCAAGTTTCTTTCTTCTCTCGATCCCTCATAAAGACACTTACCTAATACCTACAATGAAGTCACACTATCAGACGTAGTTCGACGTAAAAAACTCTGACACCTGCGTTATGTAATTCGGACTTTCCTCCGCAACAATCCTTTTGTCTAGTCTCATTTACATACTTTTTTCAGAACCTCGCAAAATATTGCCTATCCTGAAGACCGATGAGCCTATTTGCCCTGAAGGAAAGCTGGCTTGCGGAAGTGGTGATTGTATTGAAAAGGAGCTATTCTGTAATGGAAAACCCGAGTGCAAAGATGAGTCTGACGAAAATGCTTGCAGTAAGTGCCAATCTACTGAGTAATTATTTTATTATAATATATCTTCTTATTAACGTATTTAAAACATGTTCCTTACTACTTATTCAAATGTACATAGATAAAAAGCGAAAAGAGAAAATATATTAATACGAAGTTATGTTTTTTAAATCATGTATGTATTTATGAGTGTTGGGTGTTGCAGAGGATGCATGAATGTAGAATAAATGAAGTGGAAATGCCCTCATTAAGAAGCATTAGTGGAGTAGGTAAGATTGGTAGATAGAGTGAAGAAATTGTGCTATTCAAGAGCGTTGCGGCTTGAAAGACGATATAGTGACTATAGGATTGAAAAAAGGAATGCTGAGGTAAAGTCGCTTAACGAGACAAATATACAAGGGTGTTGTGAATGGGCGAGTCTTTAGAAGACGACTTAGGCGTACTTACATATTTATTATTTGTGTGCATGAACATGTCTGTTGGCTTCGTGTCTGGGTGTTTAGTATTTACTTAAGTATGTTTATCAGTTGTTTAGTACCCATAGTACAGGCTCTGCCTAGTTTGGGACTGAATAACCGTGTGTAAATTGTGTCCCACAATTTATTATTATTATTATGATTCTTAAATTTCTACATACTCATGTCTCCTAATTATTGCAGCTGTGGATTTAGACCCGAACAGGGCTCCGGACTGCGACCCCAACCAGTGTACTCTGCCTGACTGTTTCTGCTCTGCGGACGGCACGCGCATCCCGGGAGGAATCGAGCCCAATCAAGTACCCCAAATGATCACCATCACCTTCAACGGTGCCGTAAATGTTGACAACATTGATTTATATGAACAGATATTTAATGGCAACCGACACAACCCGAATGGTTGTCAAATCCGTGGTACATTCTTTGTCTCACACAAATACAGCAACTACGCTGCCATTCAAGAATTACATCGCAAAGGACACGAAATCGCCGTATTCTCACTTACCCATAAGGATGATCCTAATTACTGGTCTGGTGGAAGCTACGACGACTGGCTGGCGGAAATGGCCGGCGCTCGTCTGATCGTGGAACGTTTCGCTAACATTACTGATGCTTCAATCATTGGAGTAAGAGCTCCTTACCTACGAGTCGGTGGAAACAAGCAGTTTGAAATGATGGCCGATCAATACTTCGTGTACGATGCTTCAATCACAGCACCACTTAGCCGTGTCCCAATTTGGCCTTACACACTTTACTTCCGTATGCCACATAAATGCAATGGTAACGCTCACAACTGCCCCTCTAGAAGCCATCCTGTTTGGGAAATGGTAATGAACGAGTTGGACAGGCGGGACGATCCCACTTTTGACGAATCTCTGCCTGGATGTCACGTCGTCGACTCTTGCTCTAACATCCAAACTGGTGATCAGTTCGCACGCCTTCTGCGCCACAACTTCAACCGCCACTACACAACCAACCGTGCCCCACTTGGTCTACACTTCCACGCTTCATGGCTCAAGTCAAAGAAAGAGTTCAGAGATGAACTGATTAAATTCATCGAAGAAATGTTGGAGAAAAATGATGTCTATTTCACTTCTTTGATTCAAGTCATCCAATGGATGCAGAATCCTACAGAATTGTCATCCCTTAGAGATTTCCAAGAATGGAAACAAGAGAAATGTGATGTTAAAGGTCAACCCTTCTGCTCATTGCCAAATGCGTGTCCCTTAACCACCCGGGAGTTACCAGGAGAGACACTGCGATTGTTCACTTGCATGGAATGCCCAAACAACTACCCTTGGATCCTAGATCCCACGGGTGAAGGTTTCAACGTTAAAAAGTGATCTCTTTATTAAATTATATTTAAAAGACTGTACACATGTAAATAATACTCAGTAATGTTAATAATGTGGCAGAGCATCAACTTAATGTTCACATACCTACAAATGGACGTGTTCAATGTAAGTTGTAGTTTGAAGTTGCATACTGCCTTTTTCACTTTTTACTGCAAAGCTAGGTAATCTTAATGTTCCATTATGAAACGTAGGGATACAAACTTAATATGGACAATAAATTTTTTATTGGAAACTGCTGCGCATTATTTCATACCTTTCAAATATAAAGACCTTTTACCTACCTGCTGATCATAAATTCTAACATTAAACGAGGAGACAGTAGGAGGGTAGGTATAATAAATATTACAGCTTAGAGATGGAAAAAAGGGTTATGATTTTAAGGGACAGTAATTTCCGTTTCTTTACTCATGTGGTAATATCACAGAATAGCTAATAGTACAACGTAATATTCAGTTTCAGTCAGTAGATACTTACACTTAAAAAAAATTTTTTGCATTTTTTTTGTTATATTAAAAGCTAGCCGGTGCACAGCGGCGCTGCCCGCGCGGATCCCTTTTATTCCCGTTCCCGTCGGAATTTCCGAATATCCCTTCATAGTGGTTGCCTACGACTTATAAGACACCTATCTACATACCATATTTCAAATAGTGGGTGCCCAGCGGCGTTTACCGGGCAGGATTCAGTTTATTCCCGTTCCTGTGGGACTTTCTGAATATCCCTTCATACCGGTTTTCTACGACATATAAGACACCTACATACCATATTTCAAGTTTCTAGGTGTAATCGTTTCGGAATAGTACGTATTTCTCTTTTTAAACAGTTTTTATATTTTCCCGTGGGAATGAGATATGTTCCTGGAATAAAAAGTACCCTAGATGTTGACCCGGGTACTCAGTTATCTCCATACCAAATTCCATTAAAATCCGTCGAGTAGTTTTTGCGTGATGCGTGCACAGACAGACAGCCAAAAATAAAAAGTGTTTTGGTATCTACCTACATCGATAACTATTTATACTACCGCTAAAATTTTCAAAAAATATTTCATGTACAGACACGGCCCCGTTAGAGTTTTATTATATGTATAGAAGATATATTAAAATTATGTTTTCTATTATAAATTCGGAAATAAAATAAGAACATAAAAAAATTTTGATGAAAAATCATATAAGTAAGTAGGAAGGTACTTATTTTAAAATAATAAGCGGTGAACTTATGATAGAAAATGAACTAGAGCGGTGGAAAAGATACTTTGAAAGTCTGCTTAAAAAGCAAGAGGGTAAGCCTGATAGTGAAATTTATGAGGTATCAGTTGGAGGAACTTGAAATATGTATGAAAGAGATTATGAAAGAGTTGAAACGTGTGAAACTGGGAAAAGCTGCAGGGTATGACCGAGTGACCGTGGAGATGCTAAGGGCTGGCGATGGGCTAGTTGCGAGCCTGCTGCAACGCCTATTTAGGTAACCTCTTTTCAAAAACTATCGTGGCATTAGTGTTTTATGTGTGGTAGGAAAACTTTATGGAAGGATATTAATTGACAGGGTTGTAAGTGAAACACATGAGAAAATAAGGGACATTCAGGCAGGTTATCGAAAGGGGATGGGATGTATAGATCAAGTCTTTTCCTTACGGTGCGTTACCGAGAAGTTTTTGACTCAGGGTAAAAAAATCTATTGCGCCTTTATAGAGCTGGAAAAGGCCTACGATAGAGTGAGGAGAAATGGGGGGGGCTCAAAATCCAAAAGTTCAAGACAGGGGGGGCCTCATTCAGGTTTTCCGTCCCGGGCTTCCGACAGGCTTAGTCCGCCACTGACTGATGATCAAGTTATTATTGAACCATCGGCGCATTAGTTGCAGGACACGGTAAATATCGTGAATGAGGTATTGAAGAGGAAAGGTATGACAGTAAATGTAAGCAAGGCGAAGGTTATGGTTGTGGAGAAAAATATGGACATTTCTGCGATATTATGATAGAAGGTGAGAAATTAGAACAAGAGTCAGAGTTTGTGTTATTAGTAGAGACGGTAAGTGTGATAGGTAGTGATATTGACGGGCCTCTTGGCTCAGTTGATAGGGACCCTGCCTTCCGAGCCGGAGGTCGCAGGTTCGATCCCCGCTCTGGGCCAACATTTGTGTGCATTAACATGAAAAGAGTTTGAGTTCACTGAACGACCTGAATATCTCCGAAACTATGATAGCACTATTTATATGCTTCGGGCACTATTTGGCACTATATAAGAAGAGTTGGCATTATCAGACTAGGGATGTGAAAAAATATTCGATTTTTAAAATAATCGAATGTGTCTGTAAAGAACTAAAGAAAAAATAAATAGTAAAGATATTATCGACGGTTAAAAGGCTAATTGGTCTAAGCGACATTTTTTGCGATATTGAGTTATATACATATTCGGAATCAGCAAATTTTTCTCCGTCGTTTGAATCAGGTTTAAAATTTTTTTGACAACTTTTTTGGCGGTTAGCACCCACAGTAAAACAGGCCTCATTTCTAAGCTCATTGATCTATACGACACAAAATTAGACAAATTTGAGGACTCGATGACTTAGGGCATTTGGCTTTTTCGCCATGGTTATGGTTTCGTCGTTTGGCCTATTTTGCATTAAACCAAAATAATAAGCTATGTCGTTTGGCCCATTTTGCATTCAACTACAATAAAAAATTATGTCGCTTGAACCATTTTGCATTAAGTTATAGGAATTAACTAAGTCTCTTGCCCCATTTAACCTCTATTAAGGATAATGAGTAATGTCCCTTCGGCTTTTTTCACCTAAATATCTCATTAGTGTTATGGCATTTGAAACATTTTGATTCAATTCAGTATGCGTAAAATTGGCATTTCCATCATTTTATCAAATCGGTTTTAACGCATAGGCCATCCAATAAATTATGAGATTAGCTACTCCTTAGTCGCTTGGGAGTAAGTTCAATTTATTGCGCGCTTTGTGTAAGTATCCGTTACGCATATCTCACCTACCCACGCGGACGCGTCAGTCAGCTGTTAACATTAAAGGAAATGCGAAAGGGTGATATACCACCTTGTTCTATCTTAAGGGTTTGGTTTCCGCACTTAGTCCCTAAATTGGACCATTGAACGTGAGTGAGCCATGGCAGCCGATTATTCCAACCAGCCCACCTCCCTACAGGAGCAGATCAAACTTCCGAGTCTACTCAGGACATCCGCAAAGGATTCTAGTGTTCAAAGAATTTCCTTGCGGATCTGGGCAACAAAGAGATGGTAGCGTATGTGCTCTTCGAGTGCGTTGAGCACTCCAGGAGCACATGCGCTACCATCTCTTCCACCTCCATGCACGCTCAGCATAGAGGACTGTCAGTAATACCTAAGCTGTGTCGGTGTTTATTCAGTGAGCAGTGTCCGGTGATGGTCCCCAAAACCATTTACAGGCTGTCTCTGTTCAGGCGCTGAAGGCGCTTACTCAGCTCGTGTCCTGGGATGGCATAGCCTCCTTGGATTGCCTACATTCTGGCATTGAGGTCTACCATTTCTCCGCTTGTATTTGTGTGTATTCCCTTAACCAGTTCGTAAGCTGGTTAAACGGAATGGGTACAATGGGTTCGGGTTCGATGGCCTTCGTGTCAGAACCTCTCTTGGCGAGTTCATCCGCTGTATCGTTTCCACGTCAGCCAGTGACAGTTGAAGTGTCACTGTATTGTGGTTTAGTACCGCAACGTGTTCTAGTGCATGATGGCACTCAAATATCAGTCTCGAAGTGATCTGGTTTTTCTTTAAGGATTTAAGGACTGAAGCACTGTGGAACAGTATACGGATATGGGTATCCGTGACTTCTCTGGCCTCTATGACCACACATTCTGCTTGATAGACAGTGTTGAACATTCCTAGTGGTCTGGATATTCTACTATTTAGATCATCTGAGTAGACTTTGACTCCAGTTCCAATGTTGGTTTTTGATAATTCAGTATAGATTTGTGTTATAATTTATCATGCATGGACTAAATCTGAGTCTGAAATAAATGATTATTATTATTATTATAGATCCTTAGCACTTTTGGACCTGATTGATCATACAACTCTGCTGTAAGTTCTACGTTGTAGTGTTTTGACACACCCGGTGGCATCACCGGGTGTCGCGAGATTGCATCTTCTTTTAAGCGTATATGTTTGATTCTGGAATCTCTATTACGCCTGCCTGAAGGCCGCTAGTGTTGCTTCTACCTTTACGACAAGGTTCAGGCACAGATTAGAGAATAGTTACTTCGTAAGTTCAGGGGCGGCTACCTCACCATCGCCTGTAGGGCAGCAGTAGGTGATAAATCTTTGCCTGCGTAGCAATGACCGGAAAAATAGAAATTCCCGAAGGGGCCCGTCCCGAATATCTAGGTCACAAGAGTCTCTCCAGGGTCTTCTTTAGGAATGATGTCAGACTTATTGGCCTGTTCGCCTTGGGTTGTGTGTAATCGGTTTTGCCTGGCTTAGGGATGAAAAGCCATGGTGTGAGGAAATCCACTCCCCATTGCAGTAGGGCAGGGAAGATGCCGTCTAGGCCTACGGATTTGTATGGCTTGAAGGTTTTAATTGCCCATTTTATTAGTTCCTCTGCTATTACGGTACGGGCTCTGGACCAATCTTGGTTATTAGGTATGTGTGATTACTTACATGCCCATGTATTGTCCTCGGAGAGGCTGCAGTCTAGGAAGTGTGTTTTTAGAAGCACTTTATTTGTTACACGGTCTGATTAAGTGTATGTATTGTCTGGGTTTTTCAGCAAGCGAAGGGTGCGGTCTTGATCCGCAGATAGGCTCTTTCTTTTTTATATAGGTCCCAGTCTTCTGGGAGCCTAGAATCTTTGCATCTATTGAATTGTTTGCGCACTGTTTGCCTGAGCTTACTAAGTTCTGTGTTCCACCAAGAGTTTCCCTTGCTTTTGGTGTTTAAACCTATTTGTTTACAGCAGGCGTGAAATCAAATCCTCCTATGTTCAGAACAGGAAGGTGCGTTAGATACATGCCAGTTAGAGATATGTATGAGTCGTTAAGTTTTCTGAAGCTAATGTTAAGTCAATAATTATTTGTCCGCAAGCTGTGACCCAAGTGGGTTCCGACCCGCGATTTAAGATGTTAAGGTTAGTAGAAAAAAGGTATATAATATACCACCTTATCTAATACTTTGCTCCAAGACACATTGAATCAACAACTTGAATGATTCCTCTACACATAAAGGTTTTTTTTATATTAAATATACAAGACACTGTCTAATATTGTATAAAGTGCCATACCAACCTCAAAAATATCTTATGGACGTTGCTGAATTACGATGGCCTAAGCTTCAATATCTACTATAATCTAGTAAAGGTTCATTTTGTTTCACCCTGCAGTTAATCTAATGGGCATCTGTATCAAACTACTTCACTCTGGTGCGACACTATCATGTTGCTTCGGCTCTTTGGGCATATTCAACTGTCAGTTGACTTGGCACTAAATTCATTTTCTTTCGTCGTATATTATTCTAGATTGATGCTTGAGCCAGTTTACTTTCAGCTATTTTATTTACGGTAGTCGTTTGAACCATTTTGCCTTTCTCAAAAAATTACTAAATCTGATGCATTTTGGGCTAACCGACATAAATTTTCTTAGATAATACCTACACAATTTTCAACAGGAATAACTTAAAAAACTTCCTAAATTAATTAGGGATATACTGTAATAAATAAATAAAAGTCTATCAAATAGTTGCTTTTTTATGAATTTTTTATTATGTAGCGCTGCGATAGATAAACTGAAGCCGGAAAAACTACTTCACGCTCTGTGCATTTACGCTCACAGACAATTCCCGGTGACATAATTTATATTTATATTAATAAGAAGATAATCTCACAGTTAGAACATTATTTCAGTGATTTATTTGTCAGTATTCCACCAGGTTTCATCAGTATTCCGTAAGCAGTCAGCATTCCGTTAGCCAGAATAACGGAATACTGACTATTATTGACGTGGAATACTGATGATCCTGTGGGTTTTTGGCTAAAAAAGGGTATTTAAAGTATATTTAGAAAGTTTAAAACATTAGAACCAATAAATTAGTTAAGTAAACATTGAATTTTTTAGAAATCGGCTGGCAACAGCATTTTCCTCGTCGATGATGCGTCCTTAATGAAGGACCGAGGGACGTTAGTACTTCAAAGGGTGTGTGGGGTACGCGGCGAAAGGCATTCTGTTTAACTACCTAAGCGGCCACGGTGTACCTAAAGTATTTGCTACGTATGTTTTAACTAGCAAATACGACGCTCTAGAATTTTGACCCAAAACCAAGTTGCAAAATACAAAATGATTATAAACCTATCTAATAATGAAATATATTTAAAAAATAACTCTTAAACAGTCCGAAAACTATTCTAGTTTATAGTTTGACTGTCAAAGTCCACTTTATTCTGCAATTAAACATCTAACAGGACAATAAGTAAAAAAGGAAAGGCCAGTTGCAACCGGAATACTGACGAGATGGGGTGTTTGAAGTAACTTTTCAGGTATTAAATGTAATAAGATTTTAACAAAATCGGGTGTAGACCCCAGACAAAGTCTAAATATTAATCTAATACCAGCAAATATTTATATATTCTGTAAATAGGTACCAGTCCCACATGCCAGTACGCACAAAATTCCTCTTTTGTGATTTTGTCCCATATAATATAAAAAAATATTAGTTAGGGGGATATTACATTATCATATATCTCTGATCATTTAAATGATCATATATTTGATCCAATATAATTGACTATTTGAGTCATATCTCTGTATTACACTATCAAAGTTCTTTGATGCTATTTTACGTCATATTATGTGGTTGCAAGTTGGTGGTGTGCGCGACTATTGCTTCGGCGCCTTCGGCAGGTATTGACGTCAGGGTTACCAGATCTCAGAAAATTCGATTTGCCAAAAGGCATCGCCATTTTTAGTATGGCTTATTAAGCTATTGCATAGCTTCTATCGAGGGCCTTGAGCGCGGGGACCGAATCCAGAAATTCCGTAACGAAAAAAAACCTCACGCTCCCCACTCCGACGGGCACGAAGGTGTTGCTTGAAGGCCGTGCATTGTCTAACGTCGTTTCTTTTCGGCAGTCTTGTTGATACAAAATGCTATGCAATAGCTTTACCGCGGCAGTCCCCGAGTGCCACACGTCTTTTTTTTTGTTATTTCAGCAAGATTATGCAAGTATATAATTAGAAAAACAACTACATTACATTATTTGAAACATTTTGACGAACAAGAAATCAAAAACTGTCTTTTAATATTTGCTTTTAAATACCTAGTGGAAAAAAATAAAAAATTACGGCAACATCTGTTTCTATGACCGTATTGGATCCAATCTCTCAGCAAATGTCAAAAATCTATGATCAAGGAGAAAATGAATCATATGTCTATATTACATTATCCAATAACATTGACTCATAGATCTATGATCCAAGATAAATTATAGTGTAATATGCCCCTTAGGCGAGCGTGCACGACAACTTCCGAAATCAGTTTCGGTTTCGACAAAAGTTTCCGAAACCGAAACTGCCGTCGAAACTTGAGATTTTTCAGTCAATTATAGGGCGCCATCTATGAGCAATTTTAGGAACGTGGCCTAGAAAGTCTCTCGAGGAAGGAAGGCAAGGAATGTAGTCCATACAGCCATATTTGGTTGGAAGAAAAATGTTTTATTTTAAACTCAAATTCACAATATTGAGAGAAACAGGAAAAGGCGATTTTCTTAGTTTGTTACCCTTTGTAGTTTGTAGGGAAAATAAATCACTAATATAGACAAGGTACGATCTACACTGAGGTACGGTTGTGTGATGTATTAGAAGTCTGGCCACGCTAACTCTGCAGAAGTTAAAAAAATGTGGAGATAAAAATACTGCACATGGTAATACTGTCTATACTACATAAAACTTATTTAATACTTGTATTTCTTGTGTACCCATACCACCTATTGCAAAACCATAAATAAATTTGAAATAAAAATAAATATAGTGTTTAGATAGGTATATGAAGTGGGAATACGGGAATAAAATAGTCAGGGATATTCTAGCTTTCCATTGGTGAAAAAATTAAAAAAATAGCTCTTAGTTTTTGAGTTTATTCTTAAAAAAGATACAAAAATACAAATCTTTATAGTCTTAGCACAGACCAGTTTGGTATTAGCACAGAATAAGTAATAGTACTGTACTACGTACAGAAGGATCACTGTTAACAAATTCCCTGTTTAGGTACGTCAAACGTGCCTAAATGTGGCCATTTCTTTCTATCGCATGCAACGCGCTCTTTTAGAGGCGGAGCCCTAGATCTAGGGTTGCCGGCAGCTCGACCCATTAAATTATACGTTAGTAGTAGTAGTTAGTATAATAGTGTATTTTACCTACGATATTACGATTAGGTATTCTTTATTTAGGTACTAAAGACCACACAACTAAACAAAAGCTGTGTAATTTGCCTTTAGGTTATGTTATGACTTCAAAACTGCCTGTTTCTGCAAAATGTAAGACGAAGACATACGACTGGGTTATCTACATACATACATTATGTAAAGAAAAGAAAAATAGTTTATTAAAATTCAATATCTATACAACAAATGCGCGGCAACCACTAATAGACCGCCAGGTGGCGGCCGGCCGCATGTACTTTTAGCGGCGCGATGATGTCACGCAGTGTGCCTCCCCTGGTATTAGTATTTATGAATACTTCCTTGACTGTGACTACTAAAATACTACAACTACTAATAAAATGTCATTCCGTACGTTAAGAATATATGTAGGATTAGTCAAGGACAGTTTATAAATAATGACGAATTGTTTTAATAAAAATATTAGGTACATATGAAATTGGCGTTTTTTAATATAATATAAGGATTTTTTTTAAATAATGTATTTAATTAATCAAAGTATGTACCATTGCTATCTATGCACTTTTGCCATAGGTAGTTCATTGATTTACTAAAAAAAACTATTCGGACGGAAATCGATAAAATCTTTGAAAGCGCTTTGGACTGCCCCATCGGAGTTGAGTTTTTTCACTTGCAAGAAGTTATCCAAATTTCGAAAAATATGGTACCTAATCTGTTGGAGTAAGGTCCGGAGAGAGAGAGGAACATTCCAATTGGAGCTCCTTTAATTTGGTAGCCGTCTGTTGTGCAGTGTGTGGTCTAGCGTCGTCCTGAAGCAACAGTGGCCTAGAGCGATTGCCCAGCCTCGGTTGTTTAGTAGATAGCTTTTCCATCATGGTTTGCCGTTGCTGACAATATACATCTGCCGTAATTGTATGGCCAGATTTAAGAAAGCTGTAGTGAACGACACCTTCACTAGTCCACCAAACGCTCACAAGTATTTTTTTTGCCACCTGGAATAAAAGCAAATATTAAGAAACTTTTTAGATTTTACTGTAGATTCAAAGTGAGTGATTCTGACACCTAACCGCATCACCACAATGTTCAATGTTTGATTTATTTACTTCTAAATTATTATTGCGTTTGATATAGTAAAATATAATAATATGAAACTTTCAAAGTGACCGAGAATCAATAATGTATCAAAATCATTCAATCTACTTACACGTCAACTCTTCTATATTTTGTAAACATTGTCTTTTTCTGCTAAGGATCATATCTTGTTCGTCTCTCACATCATTGAATTTACGTATCATATTATATAATAAATCCCGCCACCACAACCACGCCACTTCTTATAGGATTCACCATTATTTTTCTTTAAAATTAGAAAAAACAACAAATTCGAACTCGATCTGACAACTCAACTACCACAAATTTTTTTTTTTTAAGGAGTTTATGGTTTGGCTACTAGGCCTTTAAACCAAGTCTTTATTTTACACTAATCTTAGTTAAATGGCCCTGCTTCCGAGTCCATGCACAAAAATACAGTGTGTTTAACACTTTCTAAATCCCTAACTTCACTCAACAGTAAAATGATAGCACTTTTACTGAAGACTTCATTGTGACTTCTTGAGGCAATCCAAAAATGTCCGTAACTTGCATTTTATCGAATTTTCCATTCACTGCACACCTTCACGGACACTTGTCACATAATAAACTATCACTATTATTAGTCAAAACCCGAAATACACAGCAAAATGAAAATTATACAAAAAACATGACGTCCCTCTTCGGATTCCCGCCAAAAAGCCTACCACAAATTTGACTAATAAAAATAATTGCCATATGCAAATGTTTTTGGGGTTGCCCGTTTATTCCATTGCAGAGTTAGTTTTTATTCAAATAACTCGCGGTAAGTTAAAATTTTACAATGAGGAGTTTCCGGTGACAGCTGTCACTTCAGTATTCAAAGGTGTCAATAGATGGTGCTGAACTCAACTTTCAATTAGCTGTAGTAACTAATGTAATGTTATAGGGTGACCTTTTTTACCGTCTGGAAAAAAATGTGGTGTGATAGGTAAGTGTAATAGATTCATTTGGCAATGTTACCTAAAAAAATATTTTTTTCGTAAAAAAAATTTTTCTTGCTTAAACTAATATACATTACTCAATTGTAGTCAATAATACACAATGAAATATTTGAAATAGTATTTTAAAAAGAAACAGGCTCGTAGCTTCCATTTATGCGCAATCTACCTACAGCCGCCAGCTGCGCGTAGTACTGTGCGTAGTTTTCTAGATTTTGTAAATTGCATTATATATGACTATATTTAACAATTAATCTCGTGTATAACTTCGGTTCTCAATACCTTATACGTCATTTTTTTTTCCAGACGGTAAAAAAATCATCCAGTATATTCAGTATGTATTATTGACTACAATTGAGTAATGTAGTATAGTATAGTAGTTAAAGCAAGAAAAAAAATTGTTTTAAGAAACATTGCCAAATGAATCTATTACACTTAGGTACCTATCACACCACATTTTTTTCCAGACGGTAAAAAAGTCACCCTGTATATACTAACTAGTACCTACAAATAACAGCCATGCCACACATTAAAAAACGAGAAGTTGACATGTCGATAGTAAATAAATAATAACACTGAGAATTTTTTATTGCTACAATCTATCAGCTATTTGCATGTTGTTGTTTTCAACATGCGTACCTATATGTGCCATCGTTAACTGTAGAAATGGAGGCCTTCATACATATCCAACTGATGAGACCTTAAGACAACAGTGGATTAGAACTACTAGATAGATGTTCAACGCGAAGTCGGGTGAAATCTGAGTAAATATTCCTGTGTTTGTTCGAACCACTTTAAACCTAGTGTAAAGCAGAAGAAAACACACCAACCACAACACAAAATAAATAATATCACTAATAAACAACACGTCTGTCGGCATCAATAGCTGTATATTTTGATGACCCTTGCATTCATGAGAACAAAAAAAAGCCATCATTCGATGACAGGTTATTAGTCTGTGGACATCGCCATAATATCTTCTCGGGACCGCCTGCTTTCTTAGTTGTGCTATTAAGAAAGCAGGCGGTCCCGTTGAGAGGCACCTCGAATAGTATTGTGTCCCTTTCTAATAGTGCAACCACAATTTTCTTTGAAACATGGACAATGTGGCATTTTACATTGATTGTTGAAAGATTGTTTAAAATATTATAAAGAATTTTTTAAATATTATTTACTAGCAGCATCCCCCAGTTTCACCCGCGTAGCTCACGTTCCCATAGGAATACAGGAATAAAGTATAGTCTATGTGTAATTCTGATGTAAAAGCTCTGTAAGTTGAGTCTGTAAGTGATCTGTAAGTTTAATCAGAATCCGTTGAATAGTTTTTTTGTGAAAGAGCAACAAACATTTATACATCCATACTCACAAGCTTTTGCGTTTATAGTATTTATTATTTATTTATTAGGATTGCCAACAGGTTAAACACTATAAGCTATTGTTAACATACAGAAAAACTTAAAAAGACAGAGTGAAAACCCAATTACAGGCAAACACAACATGTTGGTAAAAACATTTTCGCCGAGGTCTAATATCGCTTAGTGCTATTTTGGAACATTTTCTACTAAATACAACACATATATAATTTTAATAAACTAAAATAAAAACTAACAAGCAAACCAAATAAATTTTAACTCTAATTTTTAACAAAAACCAAGTTACTGTGCCTAAGCTATTGTACTCGACTTGTCCAAAATCTAATCCAATAGTTCTTTTTTGAATTTGGACAAGGGTATTAGTAGATTTTTGAATCTAAGAAGGGTTGACATTTTAAAATGAGACTAATACTATGGAATTGCTTTCCTCCCTAGGGAGGGATTGATTTTAAAAAAAATGGACTATATTGGGTAAGTACATTGCTAAAATTTTTATATTGATTAAAATAAGAAAAAAAAGGTGTGACCTTGTGATTGTGAGAGTATACACAACACACAACTATAAAATAAACCACGGCGGTGAAGCTGTGTGTGGAGTCTTTGGACTCTTTGGAATCTTTGGACTCTTTGTACTTTTGTACTATGGTACTATTGTACTATTAGTACTATTGTACTTTTTTGTTCGATTGTACTATTCCACTATTTTGTATTATTGTACTATTTTGTACTATTGTACGTTTGCACTTTTGTACTTCTGTATTTCTATATTCTTGTATTTTTCTTTCCTTGTATTTGAAAATAAATGTAGAGTGTACTTATGACGCGGGGAAAAGATATCAATTCCTATTCCTATAATATAAGTCGGACAATAATTCCGACCTACCTAAAAACCTACCCTACCTATATTGTAAAGAATGTCTACAAACATGGTCAATATGGTCACCCGTTGACTTTGAACAAATGCCAATGGTTGATGTTGCCATCGTAGGTAAAATATGGTAACCTTAAATTTGGTACAATTTTTGGTATGCTAAAGGTACTTTAATTTTAACAGTTTCATATTATATATAGATATTTTAAATAAGGAAACATATGTATTATAAAACAGTCCTTAGTCATTATAGAAAGTACATTTATTTCATAGATTTTATATTGGGATAAGTACTTTCTTCAAAGACACTAAATTATGGACACAAATTACTTAGATGCAGTTTTTTTTAGTTATAAACATTATTTTCATAGTTTTTTGACCATCAACTCGTTTTCACTATAGACAGCATTTTTCAACGTTTTTACAAAACCGTACCTTGAAATTAAAATCCGTTCCTTTTCATAAAGCCAACCGTCCCTTTTTGGGAAGTCGTACTGGAAACACTGTACTGTGATTGTGTTCTGTGCTGTGGTTCTGTGGCAGTGAATAGGCACTTACTGGTCTGTGGTGAATACCGGGCCGCAGTGTTGGCAATCTAGTGGAATTTCCACTAAAACTGGGGGTTTGACCCCTCTTTTAATGGCGAAATATTGCCTTTAGTGGCTAGTGGTTTTTTTAGTGGTAGAATTCAGTTTATACAAAAAAAAATTGTACAAATACAAATTAAGTTATTGTAAAAATAAACAAGCTATTGCATAGCTTAAAAAAATTACGGTTTAGGGGTCCAATGTATCTCGTGAAATGTGGGTATATCCAGTAATGGAATACCTCTGCCTACCCCCTCGGGGATAAAAGGCGTGAGATTATATTATTATTTATATTATTGCATAGCTTCTATCGAGAGCGGTGATAGCCCGGACGGTTAAAGAGCCTGCCTAAAATCAGTGAGGCTCGGGTTCGAATCCTGGCATGTACCAATGAGTTTTTCAAAAACTTACGTACATATTTATCACTAGCTCGACGGTGAAGGAAAACATCGTGAGGAAACCCGCAGGTCTCAGAATTAATTCTGAGACATGTGTAATAGACCCGGTCCGGCGATAGGCTCACCACCTATCACGTTTAGGGGTCCAATATATCTCGTGAAATGTGGGTATTTCCAGTAATGGAATACCTCTGCCTACCCCCTCGGGGATAAAAAAGGCGTGAGATTATACTTATACTTCTATCGAGGGCCTTGAGCGCGGGGACCGAATCCAGAAATTCCGTAACGAAAAAAAACCTCACGCTCCCCACTCCGACGGGCACGGAGGTGTGGCTTGAAGGCCGTGCATTGTCTAACGTCGTTTCTTTTCGGCAGTCTTGTTGAAACAAAATGCTATGCAATAGCTTTACCGTGGCAGTCCCCGAGTGCCACACGTCTTTTTTCACTGCTGCACCCTCTGATGGCAATTTGCGAGCTTGGTTTTGTCACTTACATGTAATCATATTTATCTAACGCCAAGTGGAAAGGTGCGTTACTTCTAGCCAACTACGGCGCGTTATTATAGTAAAGTCCGCTATCTACCGCTTTAGCTAACAGCCCCCCCGATTCTCGTCTGATGACTTTAAATAGGCCATCTGGTAGAGGAAACCGAAAGCGGCTATTTCTCCCACGAAGAAATTATTTATATTGAGGCAAAAATTATGGAAGACATCTAGAAGAGCATTTACACATTTATTTAAATAAATATTGTTAAAAAAAAGGTTAAGACTGGAGAGTTCATTTAACTGTTGGCAACACTGCCTGACCGGCGGAACCAAGGAGTAATAGTGTTCTGTGGGCGGAACACTGGTCTGACACAGACACTTTCTAGTTACCTAGTCTGTGACAGACACCATTGACCATAGTCTAGTCTGTGGACTGTGAAAGACAGACACATAAAGAGTTACTGGTCTGTGACATAAAGACACACAAACCAAGTTACTCTATGACACAAACCAACACCGGAACCAGTGTTGCCAACTTAGCTACTTTATCGCTAGATCTAGCTATTTTTGGGTATCAGGCAGCTACAATTTACAAAATCTTGTAGCTGAATTTTTTAGCTACTTTTTCTAGCTACTTTTACTCTTTTACAAGATGTGAGTACTTTCGAGACTTTATAGTAGTATGGAGGAGCGGAGGTGGAATGCTCCTCCATCGTGAAAAGGGAAGATCTTCCGCCAGGCGAGGTGATCGTGCCTGGGGACCGCGGTCCTTCGGTTGATGTTGGACAGTTGTATTTATACAAACTCATTAGAAAACTCCGATAGCGCGGTTTAGAACTCGGCCGTCTATTGGCGCGTTCTATGTAACTCGGCCTTCTATTGGCGCGTTCCATGTAGTGTCGCTACAGTAGGGTATCGGTCTTTGAATATTAAAACAACCGGAGACGCCACTGACAGGCGTTCCCCTCTGCCAAAAAAACGTGTCGGTCTTTGAGCACACCGGTTAAATACAACTAGTTTGTTTGAGTTCACGGAGTGCTTGTATTGGTGAATGTATTTGTGTGCACCTAGTTCAAGCTAGTGTTTAATTGTTTTATCAAAAAATGCGTTTGTTTTAACATTATTTTTGATTGTTTCCTCGTCCCCCCCGCAGAAATTGGCAGACTTTTTTGTAAAGAAACTAGTGCGCGTGACGTCTCCTGTTGGTTTAATACTCAAAGGTATCGGTCCTTAAATTGTACCTAAACGTGGCTGGCTTATGTATTTTATTACTAATACCTGGATAAATGAAGGGGGTAAACATATTTCTTCGTTAAAATATTGCGTTCTGCTTTGTCTTATTTTATAAATTTAAAATTATTTCTCGCTGTTTTAAAAAACTGAAAATTGATTTACCTATGAAAAAATACACGTAATCTGCTTACTTTACCTAGTTTAAAGTGTTGGCTACTTCTAGCTACTTTTTGTGTCAACAAATCGGGCAATCTGGCTACTTTTCGCAAGGTGTCTAGCTACAAGGTAAGGTTTCTATTACTGGTCTGTGAAGGTAAGGGTAGCAGTTGGCAACACTGACCGGAACACAGAACACTATCTGTAAGGACTAGAATCCAAAGGCCAATAAACAATTTCACAGAACACTACTGTAAGGACTAGAATCCAAAGGCCAATAAACAACAACAAAACACAGAACACTATTACTCCCTAGGAGTAATAGTGTTCTGTGATTACTCCACAGAACACTTTTACTCCTAGCGGAGAAGAATGCCAACCTCATACAAAAATATGGTGACAAAACTCGACCTACAGCGCGATCTCTGTGATGACCCTAAAAACCACTGACGTATTACCGTATGGCGGGATATTTGAATTTTATAGTGGAATGTTTAAATGAATATTCAGAGTCTATTCATATACTTCTCCCGGGGTACTATTCATATTATATTCTATTGAAGTTTTACTAAATAACATCTCAGAATATGATATGAATAATACCCCGGAGAAGTATATGGACAGTCTCTGAATATACATTTAAACACAAGATTAAAAAACTTAATTTAGCTAAAAAAAAAACTTTCTTAGGTATTGTTTTACTAAAATATAACATTTATTTACCAAGAAAATATACATTCATTTACAAAGAAAATATACATTCATTTACCAAGAAAATATACATTCATTTACTAAGAAAAATACATTCATTTACAAAAAAAATATACATTCATTTACAAAGAAAATATACGTATTCAATTACAGTAATTACAGATAAAAAACTGTCCTCTAAAGTCAAAGGCGTTTATTGTCAGTAGGTGGTATTGAATTTACACTTAGAAAAGTCAATAGTTTATAATAACAAGGCACTCTAAACTCTTCCATGAAGACTGGCTATATGTAAACAGCAGCCCATCTCCACCGACGAGTTGCTGGTTCGAAATGCAGTAGGTACCCCGAGAAGAGCCAGCAAGCAACTCAAAGGCAGCTCTTTTTAATCTCATGTCTTACTAATAAATATGGTTTACAATAATAATTATAATTAATAGCCTTACATAGCGTCGAGTCAGTTAATCCCATGCATGTTGGTCAAGGATTTGGTAACTTTAGATAATCGAAATCTAAAGAGGGGTTCCTCTTCCTAATCCTAATGCAGCCAGTCTTTTGGGCACTGTCTTACATGGTTATGTAAGACAGTGCCCAGAAGACTGGCTGCATTCCCTCTCTGGATATCTAGGTTGATCCTTTGACAGAGATAGCTGCCAGCCCTCTGGTCATCTGAAGGCCCCCACGGTCCCATGGGGTTATGTTATTTAATTACCGAGTTCTCATGGCCATTTTCCAGCTCCATCATCAGACCCTGGTTACAATCTAGCACCAAAGTATTTGTCAAGACGAATCATACGAGCCCAAACTCGAGTGGTTTACGAGTAGTCATTGAGGAGTTGCGATATCCACCTCCTTAAACCATCATCAGATCAGCTTGATGGTACCATAATATTACATTGTGACCAAACTTACATAAGTATACCAAATTTCAGCTCAATCGGTTGAAAATATCTGCTTCAAAATTGAGTTGCAAGATTCCACTTGAACATCTAATTTTGTAATCCTATACAATTATTATGGGATTACAAAGCTATTTATGCAGTTAGTGTATCTAGAAACCTAGACCGAAATTGCAAATTATTTGAGTTTTTCCTTGATTTATACACTAAACCCTAATTGTATTCTAAATTTGAAGCTTCTTCGACTGCTAGAAGTGCCTTAGAGTTTTGATGATCGGTCAGTGAGTCAGTCAGTCAGTCATTGAGTGACAAAATTAGGAAACTTAGAATATTTATAATTTTAAAACTACTGGTTCAAATTGGATGAATTTTGAAATATACTGTGTTTATACAATGCATGCTTGGTTACTAAAAATTCAGGTAGGTTTATCGACAACGAAGTTATAGGGGATCTAAAAGTGCGTGAATTGCTTCGAGAAAAGGATGGTACGGCCGTGCCGCTTTTTGCTCGACTTGGCGGGGGCACTGCCGTGCCCCCAGATCCGGGAAAAAAACTTGGCCCAAGATTTATAGCTGAAACAAATTAAAATCATTCTTACAAACATTTTACGACAAAATTGACATAAGAATAATGTATGTATCATCCTAGCGGCGCCACACTACTCTGGGTACGAAATAGTCTTGAATTTCGTACCCTCGCCGTTTAGCAGATGTAGAGTTTGGTGGCGATGCCAAAATGATATATAGCATATTTCTGCATTTAGGCTACACGACGATTTCGTACTATTTTGTACTTTTAGGAAGGGAGTAGAACTCACACTAAATTCTTCGTGGACTTAAATATATACATATTTTAAAGTAGGTACATCATATTTCTAAAATATGTTTGCAAAATATTAAGATGCCCGGGTACGAAATAGTTTCAAAGAAAATTATCCACTAGATATCGCTTCTAGCATATTATAATACAATCATAATTTATCTATCGATAAAATGTCATTGGCTTCAATAAATCAAAGAAGGTACATACTAAAGTAGTTAAGCAATGTTGGGCACGGTCAGTCAGTGAATGGGTGACCGCCTAGTGGCATTTATATCACGAGCGCTTCCGTGTTTCGGAAGGCACGTTAAAGTGTTGGTCCCGGTTTTCGTTGTTTACGAACAATGGAAGTCGTTAAGCCATGTTGGATACCTTTGGGTGGCTTGAAAAATTCCGGCAGTTAGGTGGCCACTAGCCTAACAAAATCTCCCAGTTTTAAATTCTTCCACAGTATTCTTGTTCATTATTGTTCCAGTCACAGTTATATAGAATTGCTCAATATCAGGGGTCCTAGAAAAATAATTATGATTAAAATAATAATTACAGATCTATATGCAGTGGTTTTGAGAAAAATGAGGGCTACATTCAGGCAAATGGTTATTTTCATCCAAAAGTATAGGCTGAGACTGTACTATGGTTACTAGACATGTCATCTGATTTAGTAAAGTAAAATGAAATGAAAATGTTTTTATTTCTGTAGGTAATTAAAATTACACTTAGAAATGCCAATAGCCTAATAACTGTTGAGTTTGCATGGAATATGACAAGCGTAAAACCTTCTTGTATCTGCAAGCTCTTTAAACAGACGTTCAAAAATTAAAAAAGTGTCAGACTAAGTTGTCAAGGTGAAAAAATAGTGTCAACATAGTTAATACAAATATTCGTTAAAATATCGTAAAAACACTGCAAAATTTAATGGGTTATTCGGCCCCACCATGGAAAATTTTAACGCAAAATTCTCGATCGGAAACCTGGAAGGAAAATCAAACTGGACCACCTGGAAGTACAAAATCTGTATCATGCTTCGCGGTACCGCAGATGCTATAGATGTAGTGGAAGGCAGGTTGATGAAGCCAGTAGCCCTTCAGGAAGGAGCAGGTGACGCAGCTGTTGCAAGTTATAATCAGGCTTCAGCCAGATTCACGAAGGCGAATTGCAGCGCTCTACTCATTCTGACGACGAATATGACGGATGAAACGTTGCAGAAAGTAATGAGATTTGGGACAGCATTAGAAGTCTGGCAAGAGCTACATCGCTTATTTGACGGGCAGATAGAAGATAGGGCGTACCATCTGTGCATGGAGTTTTTCAATTTCAAACGAAACTTATCAGACGATGTTTCCACACACATGTCGAAATTGAAGAATATTTGGAACGATCTAAACGTTGAGATCACCAAGAAGGATGGAACGAGCCAGCTCCCAGATCTGTTGCTCATATGCAAGATATTAGAATCTCTTGAAGACAGATTCTTCGCGTTCAAATCCAGTTGGTTACTTTTGAACAAAACTAATAGAACTGTTGACAACCTGACCACTCAACTATGCTCTTATGAGAAAAGTCTACAGGACAAGGAAGGGACTACTAGTAGAGAAGAGACTTTAGTAGTTCAAGAAGTCCATGAGTCGAAAAAGAAGAAAGATTCGAAGGTGAAGTGCAACTATTGTTCACAAATGGGACATAGAGTAAGGAACTGCAAGAAATGGATAAAAGATGGTTGACCACCAAAGCCAAGCAGTTCAGCACCTACCTATTCGTCGAAGCAAGTACAAAGCATAACATTGATGATGGTTAATGCGTGCTCAAAGGGAACAGATCAAGACAGAGATAACTGGTATGTTGACAACGGAGCAACTACGCATATATCAGTAAGAAGAGATGTATTTCAAGATTTCGAACCATTTGATTCTGAAGACCAATCTGTGAGGACGGCAGACGGCACAACCATTCCAGCGATAGGGAAAGGCAATGTCATGGTAGAATCAATGATAGGCAACAGGAAAGAAATCATACTACTCCAAGATGTCTGGCTTGTACCATCGCTGACGAAAAATCTATTCTCGCCTCTAGTAGCACAAGACAACACGCGGAACAGCTTATTCACTTCTACCGCTACAAGTTGTCAGCTAGACGTTGATGGAGTTACCAAAGTTGTAGGGAAGAGAGAACCGAGAGGAGGACTCTATAAACTACAAATGAAGACGATCACTCCTTCAAGAAAGTCTAACTCAATCGAAGTGAACGTGATTACGGGCACCAATATGCTGCAACTTTATCATGAACGCTTTGCCCATCAAGACAAGAATCACGTGAAGGCCTTGGTGAAGCGGGAATATAGAATAACGTTACCAGACGATAAAGTAAAATGTGAAGCATGCATATTTGGGAAAGCTCATAGATTGCCTTTTGGGAGAAGAGAGAGAGCAACGGCTCCCGGTGAGCTTATACATTCAGATGTTTGCGGTCCATTCGAATATCCCAGTGAGAAAAAATACAAGTATTTTGTACTTTTCAAGGACGACTACTCCTCATATCGCCTAGTCTACTTCATGCGTCACAAATCAGAAGTCAAAGAAAAGTTAAAGTTGATGCTAAACGAAGTCCAGACTGTCGGCCACACTGTCAAATGCCTTCTCAGTGACAACGGCGGAGAGTTTGACAATGAAGAAGTCCAGAGAATACTAAACGCACGAGGGATACAGCAGCGTCTCACCATGCCGTACACGCCGGAGCAAAACGGATGTAGCGAGAGCGAGAACCGAACGCTAGTAGAAGCCGCAAGGACCTGGATACACGCCAGAGGTGAGCTACCTAAGAAAATTTGGGCTGAACTGATCAACACTGCAGCATACGTTCTGAATCGCACAGGACCATCTAGAGTAAAGGATAAAGTTCCCTACGAGCTGTGATTTGGCAAGAAACCAAAGATCTCTCACCTGCGAGTAATTGGCAGTGAATGTTATGCTCACATTCCCAAGCAATGCAGAAAGAAGCTCAGTAAGAAGGCCATTAAGGGTGTACTCGTTGGTTACGAAGAGAACGACGGTTACCGCATCTGGGATGAGATGAAAATTAACCGATCTAGAGATATCACCTTTGCGAGTGAGGTAGAGTTCAAGATCTCATCAGGATCAGAAAGGATTCAGAACCCTATAGAAATAGAGGGAGAATATTCACACCACCCAGAGGAGACGGAAGAACCTGAAAGTCATCTCAACAACCATTCACCAGAACACGACGTTGAGTACATCATTGAACCTGATATCCGAAATATCTCTGACCGTGCACTAGAGGGAGAATATTCGGAAGATCACGATCAGGCTGAACGTATGGAAGATCAGGATCAGGCTGGATGTTCGAAATATCTCGATCAGAATCAGGCTGAACGTTTGGCTGATCAGGATACGGAAGATAATGAGCCGGAAGATCACGATCAAACGCGAAGTTCTGAAAATCCCGATCCAGCTGTCTTCTATGATGCAAAAGGAAATGACGATGATGAAGGGTCTGTCATAATAGAGGAACCACGTTACAACTTGAGGAACCGTGATGCGATACGAAAGCCTCAACGATTTGACGACTTCATCTGTTCCGCAGAAGCTGCAGACTTCCCAAACAGCTATGAAGAGGCTATGTCGAGGGAAGACAAACAGCTTTGGATTGATGCCATGCGAAGCGAGATGGCTTCACTTAAAGAAAATAACGTTTGGACGCTATGCGAGCTTCCGCCTAGCCGCAAAGCGCTGCCATACAAATGGATATTTCGAGTGAAGAGAAACCCTGACGGATCCATTGATAAGTATAAGGCACGACTTGTGGTAAAAGGCTTCAGGCAACGAAAAGGAGTGGACTACAACGAAACTTACAGCCCAGTCGCCAGAATGGCCACTGTGAGAGCTTTATTAAGCGTCTGTGCAAAAGAGAACATGCACCTGGCTCAGTTCGACGTAGCAACTGCTTTCCTGAATGGACAACTCAAAGAAGATTTGTACATGAGACAACCAGAGGGACTTTCCGATGGAACAGCTAGAGTGTGGAAGCTGAACCGGAGTCTGTACGGTCTCAAGCAGGCACCTCGATGCTGGAACACATGCTTCGAACAAATCCTCATTGAACTCGGCTTCGAGCAAAGCGAAGCAGACTATTGCCTGTAGCGGAAACTCATTGGCAAAGAAAAGATCTTAATAGCCCTATATGTGGACGATGGACTGGTGGCAGCTTCGAGCGAGCAGCTGGCCAACAGCTTCCTAAATGATTTAAGATCAAAATTGAAAATAACCTCAAAACCAGCATCCTACTATCTCGGACTTGAGATAAAGCGAGAGAAGAATACGATTGCCATAAGTCAAGAGTCATACACCAAGAAAATCTTAGAAAGGTTTAACATGGCTGACTGCAATCCCGTTTCAACTCCAATTGAACCTTTGAAGATCGAAGAAGATTCTGAATCAGGGAAAGCCGTGAAAGAACCCTACAGAGAAGCAGTAGGCGCTTTGATGTATTTGATGACGGGAACACGCCCTGATATTGCATACGCCGTAGGTGTCGTATCAAGAAAACTTGAAAACCCTTCGAATGCAGACTGGCTTCGTGTGAAAAGAATCTTCCGATACCTAAAGGGTACCTTGACCTTTGGGATAAGATACCAAATAGGAAGCAAGGAAAATACTGTAAATGGATACAGTGATGCGGATCATGCAGGAGATCCCTTGACGGTCTGATCCACATCTGGTGTCGCGTGTCTATTTGCCGAAGGAATCGTATCTTGGCTAAGCCAAAGACAGGCTACTGTAGCGATTTCTACGACCGAAGCTGAAATTGTCGCCGCAAGCGAGGCAGCCAAGGAAATGGTATGGCTCCAGAGAATATTCGGTTTCTTGACAAAGCCCGATGCTACGCCAACCTTAAAGGTCGATCATGAAGCCGCAATCAGACTGGCACATAACCCAGAATTCCATAAACGAACAAAGCACATACGGGTGAGACACTTCTTCGTGCGTGAGATGGTTCAAGATGGAAGTCTGACTGTTGTCAAAACAAGTTCGGCGAATCAGCTAGCTGACATCATGACTAAGCCAGTTCCGAAACCAAGGCTAAAGGAGATGTGTGCCAAGCTGGGCCTTGCCCAAATTCATTGAACGAGGGAAAGTGTTGAGTTTGCATGGAATATGACAAACGTAAAACTTTCTTGTATCCGCAAGCTCTTTAAACAGACGTTCAAAAATTAAAAAAGTGTCAGACTAAGTTGTCAAGGTGAATAAATAGTGTCAACATAGTTAATACAAATATTCGTTAAAATATCGTAAAAACACTGCAAAATTTAATAATAACAAGGCATAATAAACTCGTCCATGACGATTGAAACATTGCGTACTAACGTCCTCACGAGTACTAAATGTTAGTGAAGTAATATACTATGAAAAAAAAAATGACCTTTATTTACGGATACAGGTTTTGGTGCTGCTGTAAAGACGTCATTTTGGCAAAACCACTAACCTCCGCCCCCCCATATCTGCTAAACCGCGAGGGTACAAAATTCAAGACTATTTCGTACCCAGAGTAGTGTGGCGCTGCTAGGATGATACATACAAAAATAATGTGTAAATATTGTTACTTACCTCAATATATTTGTTGCTCCGGGGTTAGGAAATCTGTAAGCTTTGATGTCCGAATCTTCCTTCGGCTTTAGCCCACATTTCAAACATTTTCTTCTGATGTTATCAGCCATAACGACAAACAAAACACAAACACCTTTTCTATCTCCTCGAGTCTCTATCTCACAAATACTTCGCTAGCACTATAGCAAGCACGTCAACACTAATGCGCAGGAACAAAGACTCAACCACGGCTCAACTCAATGCAATAATGAAGAAAAGAAAACTGTAAATTGTAATTTTAAAAACCACAGACATGACAGACGAGACATCATGATGACAGTATGCCATGGGGCTGCCAATGTTTAATGATGTTCTCTTACATAAATACTTTTTTATGTATTTTTGAATTAATTTTTTTAACATATTTTAGAAAACAATACATATAATTAAATTATATATTATTATATATAAAACAGTTTTTTAAATACTCCCTTTATAGAATATTGAGTTAACTTGTCACACAGAAGATTCCCCATTAGGTATGACACCCAAGCAAGTCCCATACCCAGACCCACTTGTGATTAGGTACTCCTCACCGGAATACCGGCTGGTGTCACGAAATAAAATATATAATAATTAATATCACAATGTCTTCACACTTAATTGATAAATTTAAACAATTGGATGCTTATGCCAAAACATTAGAAGACTTTAGAGTGAAAACAGCTACAGGTGCAGCTGGTAAATAAAATTAGTCGTGTTTTTATTACGTTCAAATCCGTTTATTTGTAGACAACTTCTAATCATGTTTTCCTTTTAGTAACGGTTTCAGGAGCTATAGTTATGATTCTACTTTTCTTATCGGAATTGCATACGTATATGTCACCAAATGTTTCCGAAGAATTATTTGTGGATACCTCAAGAGGACATAAGTTACGAATTAACTTGGATATAATTGTACCAAGAATCTCGTGCAGTTGTAAGTAGTTTACAGCCTCTTACACTTTAAAAATATTTTGATATAAATGTTGATTACAGGTCTCTAACAAGGTATACTCTTACCTACCAATCTTCACCCCTGCATATGTAGTCTTTGCACAGCATATCAGGGATAATGAATTTCTCAGATTACCAGTGCCATATTTAACTAAGCCACAACAGTTTGTGCCACCCCTATTATGAGGATAGTTCAGAGACTATAAGGCTGGCTAACTAATAAAATTCTTCAACATTCTAAGAGGCCTAATGTTTAGCAGTAATAATAATAATAATATAATCTCACGCCTTTCATCCCCGAGGGGGTAGGCAGAGGTATTCCATTACTGGATATACCCACATTTCATGAGATACATTGGACCCCTAAACGTGATAGGTGGTGAGCCCATCGCCGGACCGGGTCTATTTACACATGTTCAGTAGTAAAATGATGATATCAATACATTTACCTACTTTCCTGCACAGATTTGGTACTGGATGCTATGGATTCTTCTGGAGAACAACATCTACAAATGGATCAGAACATACATAAGAGGCGATTAGATTTAGATGGATATCCAATAGAGGAACCAAAGAAAGAAGAGATTGCAACTTCAACTAAAAATGTTAGTATTTTTATGCAGGACCATTTAATTATATTAATTAAGTACTTTTTTTTATTAATCTACTAAAATGTCTTTCATATTTTAAGGTAAAACCAAACAATACTGAAGTTGCAAAGATAACATGTGGAAGCTGCTATGGAGCTGCATTAAATGAATCTCAGTAAGATATTTATTTCTAATATATTTTTTAGTTAAACTTGTATCTTCCAATATTTAGAACCAGCTGAGCCCATGCATTGGTAGCTAGAATATTTGCAAATATGTTTTCAAAACAAAAACTACAGATTTTTTAGACTCAAGTACATAAGTATATGTACTTGAAGCAAATACATTTACATCACAATCCCATCACATCATCACTACATGTAAATTGGCAGTCTCTATTATATTGCATGCTGTGTTTACTTGTAAGAACAATTGGATGTTACTTTGTAATAATCAGTGAACCTAATAAATAAATAAATCATCAACTGTGCTTAACAGATGTTGCAACACTTGTGAAGATGTTAAAGAAGCTTACAGACTTAGGAGGTGGGCTCTACCAGACCTAGCAACTATTGAGCAGTGTAAAAATGATGAATCAGTTGAAAAAACTAACCTAGCCTTAAAGGAAGGATGTCAAATATATGGCTATATGGAAGTGAACCGTGTAAGTTTTCCTGTGTAACCATAACTAAATTACAACGCAAGAAAAGCTCCATGTCAATATAAAATTTAGTTACTACTAGCGGGTGCCCAGCGGCGTTGCACTCACAGATGCAGTTTATTCCCGTTCCCGTAAAAATTTCCAAAAATCCCTTCATAGAGGTTGCTTACGACGACTATTTACATACCATATTTCAAGTTTCTAGGTGTTATCGTTTAAGAGTAGGTACGCATTTATCTTTTTACGTAGTTTTTTTAATTTCCCTGTGGCAATGAAACATTCTCTCTCTGTAAAAAGTACTCTAGACGTCGACCTCGGCTACTTACTTACCTGAACACCAAATTTCATCAAAATCCGTCCAGTGGTTTTTGCTTGATGCGTGCACAACCAGACAGACAGACACACAAAAATTGGATTTTTGGTATCTGCATCAGTAACAGTATACACCAAATTTTCAAAAAATCTTTCATGTACAGACACGGCCTGTTAGAATTTTATTATATACTAGCGGGTGCCCAGCGGTGTTGCCCGCGTGGATCCAGTTTATTCCCGTTTCCGTGGGAATTTCAAAAATCCCTTTATAGTGGTTGCCTACGACATATAAGCTACCTACATACCATATTTCAAATAGCGGGTTCCCATAGCGACGTTGCCCGCGCGCTTCCAGATTATTCCCGTTCCCGTGGGAATTTCCAAAAATCCCTTTATAGCGGTTGGCTACGATATATAAGACACCCACACACTGTATTTCAGGTTTCTATGTGTTATTGTTTCGGAATAGTACGTATTTCTCTTTTTACCCAGTTTTTATATTTTCCCGTGGGAATGAGATATTTTTCTGGAATAAAAAGTACCCTAGATGTTGACCCGGGTACTCAGTTATCTGCAAACCAAATTTCATCAAAATCCGTCCAGTAGTTTTTGAGTGATGCGTGCACAACCAGACAGACAGACAGACAGACAAAAATTTCAAAAATTGGTGTTTCGGTATCTATATCGATAACTATATACTAGAGATGCACCGAATGTGGGTTCTGCCGAATGTCGAATTCGGCCGAATGTTCGGTTCAAAAATCTGCCAAAGACGAACTTCGGCCGAAGTTCGTCAAGGCTACGCGCTCTTATGATGGACAGGTCACGACTCTTTACGAAGTGTTTTAATTACCGCTTCCCTTTTCTCAAGTAAACTACTGAACCGATTTTGATAAAATTGGGCAAGTAGGACTACTACTGCTAAATTGCTAATATCCTAAAAAAAACATAATTCCTAGGGGTTAGGAGTCATCGGGTAAATCGTAAAATCCACGCGGACGGAGTCGCGGGCATTAACTAGTATCAATTTATTTTACTTGTAAAACTTAAGAAGTATCTTAGTGCAGAAATTGTGTGTCAATTAGTATAATTTGGGTTTTATTTTAAACGACCGAACATTCGGTATTCGTCACCGAAGTTCGATATTTTTACCGAAAGTCGGCCGAAGCCGAAATTCGGTAAAAGCTGCCGAACTTCGGTTTTACCGAATGTGCAACGCATTTCGGTGCATCACTACTATATACACTACAGTTAAAATTTTCAAAAAATATTTCATGTACAGACACGACCCCGTTACAGTTTTATTATATGCAGTGGCGGCGTAAGGCGTAGGCGACGCACGTGGGCCACCGCCTACGGCCCACAGTGGTCCGGATTTGAAAAATAGTGGTCTTAGGAACAAAAGTCATTATTTTGAATTAAAAAAAATACCATGCAACCTTTAGTATTAAACCAACAGGAGACGTCACGCGCACTAGTTTCTTAGCAAAAAAGTCTGCCAATTTCTGCGGGGGGGACGAGGAGACAAACACAAATAATGTTAAAACTAACGCATTTTTGGACAAAACAATTAAACACTAGCTTGAACTAGATGCACACAAATACATTCACCAATCCAAGCACTCCGTGAACTCAAAGAAACTAGTTGTATTTATCAGGTATGCGTGTTGACCGACACGTTTTTTTGGCAGAGGGGAACGCCTGTCAGTGGCGTCTCCGGTTGGTTTAATACTCAAAGCATGCTACAGTAAATTTAATTTGCAACAATAGTTGTTATGTTCAATTTTTCGTTATATTGAGTCGAACATCGTTAAAAAAAATATCGACGAAAACAATGTATGGAGCAATATTGAATTTATTTATTTTCTCGATGTGTTCAAAGGTGTTCATGTCAAAATCATTTGTATATCAAACTATTCAATTTGTTCTTTTCTCACATAAATAAATTTTCCGCGTATCCTTGCCGCCTTGGCGTTAAGGCGCAGTTGAAATTTTATTATTTTAATTTTAATTATCTGAGGCCGTAAACGTTTTTTTGGTTTATTATTCATAGTGATAATGTAGTTTTGAAATATTATTAATAATCTATACCTTAAAAATGTTTTTTAACTTTGCCGTAGATATATCCCGTAAATTAAAATAAAATTAGATCTTCAGAAATTGTAATCCTTAGTTGATTTCTGGGTTCTGATAATTAAGTGAGGTATTATTGTCAGTAGGTACTGACTAGGGAATCCAATCCCGCATCAAAATCGCGATCCCGCAGGCCTGCGGGATTGAGGTCATCAATCCCGCGATCCCGCGGGATTTGCGGGATTCAGATTTTTTTTTATATTATTTTGTTTTGAGTAGTTATTTAAAAATAATTGAAATAAAGACAAGCACATTTTTATTTTTACATACATACATACGTATAGGGAATCCAATCCCGCCCTCATTTGCGGGATCCCTTACTTCTTTTGCATTATCTAAAATTCGGTATTACTCGTGCGGAATCGCACGTTTGCGGGATTGAAAATAACATAAATGAGCTCAGACGACGTTCTGATTAGTTTTAAAACCCAGTACAGCCTCATTAATAAGTGTTTTAGAAACTTTCCCAATAAGCTCGCGTTTGAATGAAAAAAAAAATGTTTTTCAAGTTTTTCAAATGTCAAGTCACGCACGATCTGTATGGGAAAGTTGTTAAATCACTTATTAATGAGGCTGTACTAAGTCTTAAGAGTAATTAGAACGTCGTCTGAGCTCTTTTTCTCAATCCCGCAAAACGTGCGGGATCCCGCACGAGTAATCCCGCATTTTTGATAGCGCAAAAAAGGTGGATTGGATTCCCTAGTACTGACATTAACGGTCACTCCACCCCACTTCCCCCTCCACAAAAAATATTGATATTCGCATATTTGTCCCTAAACAAGCTTAAAATATAATTATTTGATGAAACCGAAGACTAAACATGCATTTTATATTGATTTCAGCATGGTTGGTCACCAAATGAAGCCTTACATACAGTGGCTACTATACTAGATGCTAATTCGAGGACTTTGATATTGGCTGAGGTGACGTAGGTACTTTGTGACCTTTTCATTTCATACCTTTACACCTTCCTTTGCATCTCCGTTTTGAACACAAATTCAAAGTTAATGGAGTGTATGAAAATTATTTTATGCTTTATTTAGCAGTAACTTGATTAAATAGACCATAGATCAGAAACTCAAGGACATGTGGTAGCATTGAAATGAGATTTTGGATAGCCCTGAAAAGATCTGAGAATCTGCTTGTTTCCCAAATCGGTAAATAGCTTTCTTGTTCAAATTTCCGTAGAAGTTCCCATATCCTTAGTGACCCTTGATGTAGATGCAATGATGAGGTCAGTAGATTCCGCAAAATATTCATGTTCTGGCTCTCAAATCTCAGTATGTTCAAAAATCTCGGTCAGATTTACGGCATTGCAGAAGGGCCACTTGATTCTTATCTCCAACCAGTCCATATGCTTCGTTTTAAATGTCTTTTGGGTTATGAGCGCCTCGGTCCATCTACGATTCAAGTTGACAGAAAGAGATCTTGATAACTTCAATATCGCTACAGAATTTTCTTGTGAAATTTCGAGCGAAATGCAGTATAAATTTGCTTCATGGAGTTGCTTAGTCCTTGAGGTCTCCTTCTCGTGAAAATACGTAAAAGTCGAGATAAGTGTAAAATCGCGCTATGATTTCCAGATTTTCTAAGATCCACACGTATGTTGCTTCTTCAAAGGTTGAGTAGCTAATATATACATATTATTATCAAGCAGGCTCGGCCAATCAGCATCGAGTATGACTTAGGAGTGGAGGGGAGGAGTGAGTGGGTGGTGGAAGACTAGTAGTCAGTGTATTTAAGGCTTCATTTGGTGACCAACCGTGCTTGAATCAAGTATCTTCATCAAATAGTTATATGTAAAAAGTTTCTATTTGTTTAATTATTATTCAAATAATAAAAGTTATCAACTACTGGATATTGGAATTAATTATGTAAGCTATTAAAATATTTGGCAAACAGGTACAGCAATTATACCTAAGCTTGTTTAGGGACAAATATGCGAATATCAATATTTTTTGTGGAGGGGGAAGTAGGGTGGAGTGACCGTTAGTGTCAGTACCTACTGACAATAATACCTCACTTAATTATCAGAACCCAGAAATCAACTAAGCATTACAATTTCTGACGATCTAATTTTATTAGAATTTACGGGATATATCTACGGCATAGTTAAAAAACATATTTTTAAGGTATAGATTATTAATAATATTTCAAAACTATATTATTACTATGAATAATACACCAAAAAAACGTTTACAGCCCCAGATAATTAAAATTAAAATAATAAAATTTCAACTGCGCCTTAACGCCAAGGCGGCAAGGATATTCGAAAAATTTATTTATGTGAGAGAAGAACAAATTGAATAATTTAATATACAAATGATTTTGACATGAACACTTTTGAACACATCGAGAAAATAAATAAATTCAATATTGCTCCATACATTTTTTTCGTCGGTATTTTTTTTAACCATGTTCGACTCAATATTACGAAAAATTTAACATAACAACTATTAATGCAAATCAAATTTACTGTTGCATTGTATTTTTTTTTAATCAAAATAATGACTTTTGTTCCTAAGTGTGCTATCTTTCAAATCCGGACCACTGTGCGGCCTCGCGGTCCAAGTCGCGCCTCGAAGGCCCCCGAACGCAAAAATATAATTACTTACTTATCCAGCAATGAATAATAAAAACAATTGAACTAGATTAGTTTATTTGACTATTACAAATAGTTGGCCTCACTAAGGAGTTTTATTAAGGAGAGGAGAGTTATTATGAAGGAGTTCAGTATGGCTAAGAGCAGCAAAATTTCTGTTTCTTTAATTGTTTGAGGTATACAAGACGTAATAAAAAAAATATATACTTATATAAAATATGTTAGTATCAAAAAAATTTTTTCTTTAAAAAAAATCGTCCTCTGATCATCCATCAGGGGGCCTCGCAAAATGTATCTTGCCCACGCCAAATTTTAGTCTTGCCCCGCCACTGATTATATGTATAGATAGATATAAAAAGACACATTTCCTTTGGTTTATTGTAAAATCCGCTAATAAGAAGCACATCATTTGGTGTAAATCCAACATTTTGGGTTAATGATGTACACAAAGTTTTTAAATAATTACATACTGTCAATTTTATTTTGTTTTAAGGTTGGTGGTAGTTTCCACATTGCACCAGGAAAAAGTTTTACTATTAATCATGTTCATGTCCATGATGTGCAGCCATTCTCATCATCGGTCTTTAATACCACACATATAATTCAACACTTATCCTTTGGAAGTGAATTAAGAACTGCAAAAACTGCACCACTGGATGGAGTTATAGGTTTGGCTAAAGAAAGTGAGTACCTATTGAATTAACCTTTTTTATTTTAACCACAAATCAGTGTTTAGGGTTCTAAAAAATTTAACACTTTCTAGCAGATCCCTTGAGTTTGTAATCCATAAATAAGGGCATAATGCTATTCCAGCAAACATTGTTTCGCCATTTAAATGGGGGATAGGGTAGAAGAATAAAAAATACTTTACAACCTCTTCTCATACATAGTTACCCAATTTAAAAAAAAAAACATTCAAATCAGTCGAGCCGTTTCAGAGGAGTTCGACCACAAACACCGTGACACGAGATTTTTATTTAAGAGATAAACACTAATTGTGGTCAACTAATCTACTAGTACAGTAGGGGTACTCCCTATAACGATTTGGCTTAAAACAATCGACCGTTTTCTAATCTAATCAAACATCAGACCAAACATAAATCACTACATAGTATAAAACAAAGCCGCTTTCTCTGTCCCTATATCCCTATGTATGCTTAAATCTTTAAAACTACGCAACGGATTTTTAAGCGGTTTTTTTTTAACAGATAGGGAAAGGAAGAGAGGAAGGTTTTAGTGTTAGCATTGCACCCGTGCGAAGCCGGGGCGGGTCGCTAGTATCCTATAAAATATTAATTGCAGCATAAATACTATACTTTTTGTCTCGTAGATTTAGTATTTTAAATTAAATTTAAAATAAATTTTTATTTGAATTAAATTTAAGGAATCATATTTGCTTTATATTAATAAACTAATTGGGGTGTATGAGGAATTAAATGTAAAAAAACATGTAGTCACTCAGTTCACAAACATAATGAATATTATGCTACTTTAGAACGATTTGATCGACAAAATGTTTTGTTTTCATTGATTTAATAAATTTTTGAACTTTTTACATAATGAGTCATAATACCACAGATTAAGACATAGAGGGGATAAAACAAACAAAATCGTAATTCAAAAGTCATAACTCATAAGTCTAGTGTGATACGTCCAAATTACAGCTCGTACTAACTGACATAACATGACACTTGAGATACGCTAGCACTATTTATTATACTGAGCTTGAAATCCAAGTTTTTGTATGAAAATATTCCTAATGGCCTATTATATTTAAATCTCTTTGCATAATACCTATACCTATGACAAAACCATTAGTCTGTTTTGTGCGTCGTCCGTTTAGTACAACGTAATTTTGAGATTCCCTGGAGGTTTTTTAAGTACATGAATATAGGTATTCTACTTATTGTACATGATAAGATCTACCATTACAATGTTCGAAACTAATAAAATGATTCACACTCAACATTTTGAGGGTCTCTCTATAAACTAGTATATTTTACTTATATGTATATCACCGATGGGGTTGGCAGAGGTATTCTATTTTTGTGCCACCCAAATGCAGAAAACCCAACAAAACCTTTTCCTCACAAAGTTTATACTTACCATAGTTAGTAATGGTACATGTGATGACCAGGTATAAAAACAAACTTATACAATTCATTACTAAAAAGAATAAATGAAAAAGTAACTCTGTTTGTCTATTTGTTTGTTTGATATCTTTTCATGACTATCATCATCACAGCTAAACCAGTGCCCCGGTTTTGATGAAATTTTTAAGGATAATAGTTTACACATTAATGTTCCTCCTTAATGTGTAAACTAATATAATATATATTATATTAGTTTACACATTAAGGAGGAACATAGTCCACTTCTCATCCTAGAAAAACACAGTCACACCAAAAGAACATGCAAACAATTGCAGGCAACAGTCAGTATTCTATAAAAAAAATTGGTTGCCTGTAAAGTCGGTATACGGGCGAAAGTTTTACGTGACAACGATTTTATGTCTGTCTCTCTCGCTCTTAGGCGGGCTAACCATGCCCGAGTGGAAGGGACGCGTGCCTCTCACTCGCTCTCATTGTGAGCGCATAACGTGAGCGGAGCGTAACGCAGATTCTTGAAGTGTCACCCGGCAAACCAATTTATAAGACGTTGTCACGTCAAAAGTGCTGTAAACTGCTGTGCCTACATTAAATTGACTACTTATCTATGAATTTATTTTTGTAACTAAATAAAGGGGGAAAATACATAAATGCTTATGGCAATGATCATCTAAGTATATTAATATTAAAAAGTAATAAGCCCTTCCGAGAAGAGTAAATCATTTTAATGTAAGGAATTATGAACTCTAAATTATATACACATAAACATTTCAGCCAACTGATTATTCAACATCGTATTCCTGTTCCAATCGCCATAAATGTACCAAAAGTTCCTCCACCCTGGAGCATTACTTTCCCAACAGAATGAACTAGCTCGCGTCCTCTTGCACCATATCTGTAATCAAGTCAACAATTTCTTAGGAATAGTTCGCTATTAAAATATTAAACATTGGAAATATGAAACTAACCTTAACGCAGTGAAGCCACCAAAGAGCCCTCCGCTTGCCATCCCAACACAAAATCCAATCATAAAACCCATTTTCATTTTATCAAAACATGACGGCCCTTGATTTTGATATACTCCGCCAGGGACAGGCATTGTAACTTGAGATTTGTAACAATTTACGGCAGTCGGCAAACTGAAATCAGTCACTTACAACTTGACAACAGTTATTACAACATTATTGTGTTACCAACCCTCAAAAATGTTTGTCCCTAACTAAACCATAAGTCAAAACCCCCTAATAAAATAATATTAACTGCAAATAATAAATAGCCTAGTAATAGATTTTAGATTTAATTTCGAAATGAATAGTTTTGATATTAGAGCAAAAATATTGATCTTCTTTAAACAGAATAATTTTACCTAGTTTATTTTTAAAATAAAATGTCCCATAAGATTTTTTATACAACCTTTCTTTACCGTCATTCTAAAATTATGATTCATAATGAAATATTAAATTTTTTGGTAAATATGAAAATCTTAATTTTAAGCTAAGCTAAGCCTGATACATTTGTAAGAATTGTCGCTTGAAAGGTCAATTTTTTACTACCCCGACCCTAATTAGAGTCAAACAATCAGAGGCCAGTATCACCGTTTCTTTTTCCATTCGTATCCATTCATCGACCCGAAGTGGTCATATACATAAAAACCCTTTTTTTTGTAATGAGGCGTTTTCGGTGACAGCTGTCACTTGAGTATTCAAATGTGTCAATAGATGGTGCTTTGAAGTACTTTCATGGAGCTGTCACCAAACTAGTACAGTAACACCCATGCCATACATTAAAAAACGAGAAGTTGAATGAACTAGTTTTTATAAAAAAAAAAAGGAAAGAAATATACAGAGCCCCTTAAAAAATTCCATCGCACTTGTTTACCCCCTAAATTTGGGGGGGAAACCCCTAAGTTGGGAACACTGTTTAGCAAATCAACCATCTAAACCATCATTAAATGAAATGACATTAATCAGTGTCACTGTCAAATAAAATAGTAATAAAAGGCAACTGGGTCTCAGCCCATACAGCCTTTATATGAGTCTTTGTCTTCAAAACTTGCTTCTTTTTTTGTAATGGAGAGTAAAATGAGTGGTAGTATTTAACTTTTATAAAAGATTGAAAAATGAATAATCTCACGCCTTTTATCGGTCGTTTAATATTTATTTAAGTATGTCTATCAGTTGATATCAATTGACCCGGTCCTGCCTAGTTCGGAACTAAACAACCGTAGGTATGTGAATTGTGTCCCACAAATATTATATTTTACCTACCAGAGGGTAAGGCATTTCTGGAAATATCCACGTTTTACTAGTATATTCTTTTAACCCCTAAATGTGGGACGTTTAGGGGTCATAACCCATCGTTGCGCCCATCGCCGGACCGGGGTGTGTTACACATGTCTCATTATTAATTCTGGGGCCTTCGCGGGTTTCCTCACAATGTTTAATAAATATGTAAGTACATACTTACGTAACTTTTTTTTATAAAACATGCCAAACCGAAATATTTGTATGATAAACTTGAAGTCAAACCTGTTAATTATAAATTTCGAGATAGAGGTACACTTTTTAAAATTCCTATTCTTTCACTTGTAAGCTCCCAGGGTTGCTTTAAACACGCTGCTGCCAAAATTTGGAACGATCTGCCACCGCCAGTTCGCGACGCTTTGTCACTGTCGCTTAACACGTTCCGGCAAAAATGTGAGCAATGGCTGCTAATGAAGCAATCCTTGGATGCAGGTGTCCCTCTATAGCTAGGTTATTGTTTTTTTTTTCTTTTTATTGTATGCATTTCATTCGGCCAATTATTTGCTGATTTGTGTTCTACCCTTGACATGACGGGCTATGGCAGAATATCAGCGGTTGTGGACTGTCCACAGCCAATGCTGAGTCATAGACCTTTTTGTCCAAGTTATAAAAGTATTTACATTTAGTTTTGTGCTCTAAGATTTAATAGGACAAATAAATATTTCTTTCTTTCTTTCTTTCAAACGAGAATTCCAATCTGAGCCTCACGAATGAGAAATGTGAGTCATCCCAGCAGCAGCGCCACGGTCATGGATCGTGAAACGGATCCTTGCTTAATTTAATCACTAATGTAATTAGTCAAAAAGTTACTAAACTAATGCCAGGTGCTGTACATACTTTCGAAGATATAAGGAGAACTTTGTGGCGCTGCTGGGTTGATGTCAACCTAGATGCGCCACGGCACGAACTCTGTAAATAAAGCACATATGACTAAAAGCTCCAAACACAGGATTTAATCCTTATTTAATCAAATTCGCTGGTGAAAAACCAGAACTCAGGAGTCAAAGTTTCCGAGGTTGTTCCAGTAAGTGTGTGGCGCTGCTGGGGTGATGTCAGGCCAGCAGCGCCACGGCTACTGGGGTAAACTACAGCATATTTCTTGCTGGTTTTTTCTGAGGATTAAGTCAAAAAGTTTTAAGGAAATTCTTTTATTTAATGGAGGTATGAAGCTACAACTAAAATACTTACAGTAAATTTGACAACAGTAAATGTAAATATTAAACGAACTTTAAACTCAGTTACAGTTAAAAACGAAAAATTAGAATGTGTAAACACTACAGTATTTCTAGGAATAACTCTAGACTCTAAGTTACAGTGGGGACCGCACATTGATACGTTGGCGAAAAGGCTCAATTCTGCTGCATATGCCGTAAAAAAATACGTAATATGTCAAGCGTAGAAACAGCTAGACTTGTCTATTTCAGCTACTTCCACAGCTTGATGTCATATGGCATTCTACTGTGGGGGAATGCTGCTGATGTCCAGAGAATATTTATTACGCAGAAACGAGCCATTCGTGCAATTTTTAAAATGGGGTCTAGGATGTCTCTAAAGGAAAAATTCAAGGAAATTAATATACTGACACTGGCGTCACAGTATATTTACGAAAACGTATTGTATGTTAAAAAGAATATATCACTTTACAAAAAAAATAGTGACAGACATTGTATAAACACTAGAAATAAGAATGAACTGGCTGCTTGTGTTAGTCGATTATCTAAAGTTACCAAATCCTTTAAGGGTCAATGTATACGTTTTTACAATAAGATTCCCATTGAATTACAAAATTTGCCTCTTGACAAATTTAAAATAATAGTTAAGCAAAAATTACATACAAAAGGCTACTATACAATTACAGACTACTTAGTAGACCAACATGCATGGGATTAACCGACTCGACGCTATGTAAGGCTATTAATTATAATTATTATTGTAAACGATATTTATTAGTAAGACATGAGATTAAAAAGAGCTGCCCTTGAGTTTCTTGCTGGCTCTTCTCGGGGTACTGCATTCGGAACCAGCAGCTCGTCGGTGGAGATGGGCTGCTGTTTGCATTTAGCCAATCTTCATGGACGAGTTTAGAGTGCCTTGTTATTATAAAATATTGACGTTTCTAAGTGTATATTTTAATACCAATAGAAAATAAACGATTTTGAATTTGAATTTATACTGTAGTTTACCCACAGTAGCCGTGGCGCTGCTGGGCTGACGTCATCTCAGCAGCGCCACAATCTTACTGGACTAATAACTTCGGAAGGATTGACACCTGAGTTTTGGTTTTTACTTGCGAATTTGACTAAATATTTAATCCTGTGTTAACAGCTTTTAGTCATATGCTTTAATGATCGAGTTCCAGCTGTGGCACTGCTAGGCTGACGTCAGCCGTACAGTACCTGGCATTTAGTAACTTGACAAATTTTGACTAATTAGTGATTAAATGAAGCAAGGATCCGTTTCACGATACCTGACCGTGGTGCTGCTGGGATGACTCGCTATGACTGCTCCACTTCCCACCTCCATGTTGGACAAATCCGGCCTAAGTCTACAAACCTAGAAAACTTAACCTACAGCGATTGAGTTACTTGTTTCTTTACAGGTGCAGTAATGTTCCAGTATTATATAAAAATAATCCCCACGATGTATATTAAATTAGACAAAACTGTTTTACACACGAATCAATTCTCAGTTACTAGACACCAAAAGTCGGTCTCAAATATCAATGCAGAATCTGGAATGCCAGGTGCTTTTTTCAGCTATGAACTATCTCCGTTAATGGTAAAATATACAGAAAAAGACAGGTAAATAACAGATATACAGGGCGCCCCACAGGCATGCCACACAGAGGGAAAGTACCTACATTTAAATATCAAAGGCCAATAAACAATAATAATAATAAAAAAGTACTTACATGAAATATTAAAGTTATGATATCTTACTGAAGGACATCGTTTTATTTTTAAAATAATAAGGAACTGCATTCAGTTTTTTTAAAAGCACCTGCCTCAACCGGGAATCGAACTCGCTAAATGTGAAAAAATAAAGCACATGTATTTTATGATAACAGTCGGAAGGGTTATTATATTTTCCTAAATAACATAGCATCTTAAATGAAAGGAAAATCATGAAATTTGACAGTGTTTTATTTTTTCACATTTGGCGATTATCTATCTCCTATCTATATAAATAAAAATGAATTGATGTTCGTTAGTCTGATTAAAACTCCAGAACGGCTGGACAGATTTTGATGAAACTTTTTGTGTGGGTTAGAGTGGGTCCAGGGACGGTTTATACGGTGGCAGAACGACGTCTGCCCGGGCCACTAGTTAAAAATAAAATGATGTCTTCTTTCAGTAAAATATGCTATCTTCAATAATTAATGTACTTAACCTCCGTGTGGCATGGCCGTGGGACGCCCTCTAAGAAGTACATAGACACATTAACAGTTATTAATGTTCTTTATTTTATTTTTAAATTGCCATTTTCAGGTCTATTGGTCACTTAGCTACAAACATCTGTGCAATAGTAGGTGGAGTTTTCACTGTTGCTGGAATTCTGGACACACTCCTGTATCATTCGATAAATGCTCTAGGAAACAAAATTGTTTTAGGTAAAGCTGGTTAAACAATTTACATAGTTTTTAAAAATAAATTAAAATCATTAACATTACATTTTGCATATTTTTTACAAAAATCATTGTCTGCGTTTTCAACTAAGGATAATATTGGAACATAATTTTGTTTTGTTGGATCATACTGATCTCTTCCCAATTTTTGTAAAAATAAATGTCTTTGTTTTACTTTAAAATTTCTGCACAATAATACTTCTGGGCTTTGTAGCAAGGTTGAATGAGAAATTCTCATTATGTTATGAATATAATTAAATCTTTCTAATAAAGCTTTCTGATCTGAAACAAAAGAAATATATTGTTTATAAGTGATAGAATTGTTGTTACAGATATATTATTAGGTACCGGTATAGATAAACTGTTTAGAATAAATGGAACAATAAAAATGCCCAAGTGCAATCAGAAGGGTTTGGTACCTCGGATGGAAAATCAAGAGATTGATTATGCCAATCACACATTTACTTACTTATCATCCACAATCGGGGTTTCTTCATAATCAATTGTTTCAGTTCATTATCTTCAAATCCCATCTCCTCTTTAATAACAAATGTGTTAGTTTTAATGTGGTGAAGATTATATGTAATGAGTTTTGGTTGTTTTGTAGACAAATATCTGACTTCGTTACCAGATAATTGAAAATTTTCTTGATAATATCCCAATCTTTTATCAATTCGTAAAGTACTGAAATTTTATAAATTTAATTGCAACAAAAGGATGACTAAATAAAAACTAGGTAACCCAAATATACAAGCTGATAAATGTGATTCCCTGTGATAATAAATTGCCTCTGACATAATTGGAATTAAGATAAATCTAATGACACCTCTGGGGCCATAGTTAATTACAGTATTTGTCTAATTAGAAAATTGATAACACTGTTGCAATTCAACTCTTTGCTATATTATAGCTTTAGTGAGTATGAAGAGAATGCATGATTAGCAATTCCCTAGTCCAAAATCTTTAAATATTAACAGAAAATTCAATACCTACCTAATATGTTAAATCTGTGAAGATAGCAAACTTAATAAGGCACCTAAATACTGATAAAGATATTTCTTCTATATAATGATGAGGAAACTAGAAAACCAAGTGCTTGCTGCTTGGAAATTAAGTTCTACCAAGTACCTGAGTACTTCTCTTACCTGAACATTAGCCAAAATGGATTTTGGGAAACAATTCGACTAATCTGGGTATCAGAAAAGTGCTTAGATCGGAGATAATTAACTCTTACTTCAAGATCTTCCAAGGCCTCACGCAGGATAAGTGGATTTTTGGTTAGAAAGGTACCTATATTGTCTGAGTCAACATAATCTTTGATGAAAAAAATATGTTTCTTTATGTCCTGTCTAAAATCTAGTTTCAATATTTTCTCCGCAATGTGTGGTTTTTTCTCGATTTTGCTTAGATCTACTTCCAAATGAATTAAGTTTTGCAATGTTTCAGATTTATTCACATAAGCGGCGAAATTAAAAGATTTAGGAAAATAGGGAGTAATTTGAGTTAAATCTTCAGTCGCAGCTTCTAACACATTTACTTCATTCCTTCCACTAATGCTCGGAAAATTGTAGTTTGGCGTACTGCAACTTAAGTTATTCTTTTGAACTCTGACAACATGCTTGGAAGCTAACGCGATTTTTAAAAACATTGGAGATAACATTTTCGCTGTGTAATAGTATTAGTAGTGTAGTATATACTTCTTTATTTTAAAATATACTCGACTGCGTACTTAATTATATATTTATTTATATTATTTATTATCGACCGTGAACCGTCCGTAAACGGACAACTGACAGTGACAGTCGACAGAAAGAGAAATGAGGAAATGAGCAGTGGCCAGTGCTGCCAACAATTAAATGAACTCCACCAGATTGCCTGCCAAGTACCAGATTTAACATCTAAAACCACTAGAGTCTGGCCACGCTAACTCTGCAGAAGTCAAAAAAATGTGGAAATAAAAAAACTGCACATGGTAATACTGTCTATACTACAGAAAACGTAGCTGTAAGGACTAGAATCCAAAGGCCAATAAACAATTTCAATACAGAAAACGTATTTGATACTTGTATTTCTTGTGTACCCATACCACCTATTGCAAACCATAAATAAATTTAAAATAAAAAATATATATAGTGTTTAAATATATGAAGTGGGAATCATCATACGGGAATAAAATACAGCCTATGTTACTTAGGGATATTCTAGCTTTCCATTGGTGAAACAATTTAAAAAAAGCTCTATTCGTTTTTGAGTCGAAAAATACAAATCTTTCCTCTCTTAGAGTATTAGCACAGACCAGTTCTGTATTAGAATATATGATTAATTCCTTGACCGTGACTACTAAAATCTAACAACTACTAATAAAATGTCATTCCATACGTTAAGAATATCTCTAGAATTACTCAAGGACAGTTTATAAATAATGAAGAATGGTTTTAAGACAAATATTAGGTAGTTACTTATGAAATTATCGTTTTGTAAGGGAGGAACACAAACACGTTTTTTTTTAAATATAATATATTTATTTAATCTAAGTATGTACCATTGCTATCTATGCACTTTTGCCATCTCATAGGTAGTTCATTGATCCCTTTACTATGAAAACCATTCGGACGGGAATTAATGAAATCTTTGAAGGCGCTTTGGACTGCCCCATCGGAGTAGATTTTTTCCCTTGCAAGAAGTTATCCAAATTTTGAAAAATATGGTAATCGTCTGGCCAGATTTAAGAAAGCTGTAGTGAACGACACCGGCACTAGTCCACCAAACGCTAACAAGTAGTTTTTTTTTTAGTCAATTTTCGCTTTGGCGAGCATATAGCTGGTTCGCCAGGGTTCAGCCATTGCGATGAGCGTTTTCGATTATCGTACAGGGTCTGGAATAAAAGCAAATAATTGCAAGCAAGCAAAGCAAACACCAATTTTCGACATTTTTGTCTGTCTGGCTGGCTGTGGATGTGTGTGTGTCAGATTTTGATGAAATTTGGTGTGGAGGTAACTGAGTAACCGGGTCAACATTTAGGGTACTTTTTATATGGGTAAAATGTCTCATTCCCACGGGAAAATTAAAAAACTGGGTTAAAAGAGAAATACGTACTACTGCGAAACGATAGCACTTAGAAACTTGAAATATTGTATGTAGGTGTCATATACGTCGTAGGCAACCACTGTAAAGGGATTTTTGGAACGCTGCTGCGCACCTGCTATTATAAAATATAATAATTAATATGAAACTTTCAAAGTGACCGAATATCAATAATGTATCAAAATCATTCAATCTACTTACTCGTCAACTCTTCTATATCTTGTAAACATTGTATTTTTATGCTCAGGATCATATTTTGTTCTTCTCTCACGTCATTGAATTTACGTATCATAATAAATAATAACTCCCGCACGCCACTTTTTATAGGTTTCAACATTATTTTTCTTGAAAATAAGAAAAAACCACAAATTCGAACTCGGACAACTCAACTACCACGAATTTGACTGACAAAAAAAATTGCCATATGCAAATGTTTTTGGGGTTGCCCGGTTATTCCATTGCAGAGTTAGCGTAGCCAGACTCTACTTTTAATTTTGTAGAACGGCAACACTGCTTGTCGTAGTTGTCGACTGTCGTGCGTGGTACTCGTGGTCTAGGAGTAATAGTGTTCTGTGCTCGTGGTTCTGTCTATTTTGAGTGTGACTGACTGTTAGTGCGGTCCGTTTTGTGCAAATGGTAAATACGTTCGTGAGCACGCACACGACTGTTCATAATGATTACGATTGTTAGCATGCAAACAATTTGAACAGGTTTTCGTTTGTCAAAAATGACAGTTCTTTTAATATTATAATATTGTTATGTAGTTTTCAAATAATAGTAGTTTTTACATTCTAATAGGTATTTTAAATGTTAGTACAAACCAATTGCTACTCGTTGATATTGTTCTGAAGTTAAATTCATACTTAATTAATACTTAATCAAAAAGTAAAAGTTCGCGGGGCGGGAAAAAACAGAACAATCAAAAAACGAAAAAACACCATGCACATTGAAGTTTGACAACTGTTTGACAGTTCCGGAGACATTGCACTACCTCCTCGGTGTTGGCACTGTTCGCACCAATCGATGACGTCATCGATGAAGTCACAATGCTCATGTCATGTCAGCGTACCACAGCGCAATTTGAACAGTTGTTTGCATGAATATAGCGCACACGAGCGCAGAAAGTGCAATTTGGACCGCACCATGTGTGAGTGAGTTCAGTCAGCTCATCTAGCTAGAATTGCTTGGAGCACGTTCCACTTTCATATACGCAAATCTGTGAGTATAAATTTGAGCTGTATTTATCAATTATACCTATTTTTGAAATTTTAATTCGAGTTCCGATTATTTTTTCTTCACTTGGAATATTTCAGTTCAGTACTCTACTGCCGCTTCATATAGAGGCACATAATAATATAGTATATAAATCTAGTTAGAATATAGTACCTACCTAATCGATATGGGCCCAGGTTTTTAAAATACTTATCACTTATAACTTTGTTTCTGCATTTACATAGTATGAAACAGATCACTTGCAATGATGTACATATGGATAATGAGATGCATATCATGAACCATATGGTACCTAACTAATACCCTTCGAGTACATACAAGTATTATTCAAATTATGTAGGTACATTATTATTTGCATTTGTTTATTTCATAAACAATTATGAAATATCAGCTATATATTTTTTTATAAATTTAAAATTCCTAGGGAATGTTAACCACTATTTTATAACATGGACAATTGGACATACCTAAGTCATTACATAGATAGGTTTTTACCATGCATAATTGTGCTAAAATATATGCAGACTATTGCCTATGTAGTACCTATATGCTTATTTTGTATAAGGACAAGATTTTTTAAATGTAATTTGTAATAAATGTGCATAGAGTTTTGTGCAATTATAAATATATGTTGCATCAGCTTCTCTCTTTACTAAAGACAAAATTTATTTTTCCAGATTAACTCCTGCAAGATGGATACTTCAATGACTGGTGCTGATATTCGGAAAGCTTTTATTGATTTTTTTATCAATAAAGAGCATAGGTATGTCCATTCATCCTCAACAATACCTTTAGATGATCCAACATTACTTTTTACAAATGCTGGTATGAATCAGTTCAAGCCCATCTTTTTGGGATCAGTAGACCCAAATTCTGATATGGCTCAATATGTGCGAGTTGTAAATACCCAAAAATGCATTAGAGCTGGAGGCAAACATAATGACCTTGATGATGTGGGAAAAGATGTGTATCATCACACTTTCTTTGAAATGATGGGCAACTGGTCATTTGGTGATTATTTCAAAAAGGAAATATGTGCCTGGGCTTGGGAACTCCTGACTGAAGTTTTAAAATTACCAGCAGATAGACTGTATGTCACTTATTTTGGTGGAGATTCTGCATCTGGACTTGAACCAGACTTGGAATGTAAAAATATTTGGTTAAATCTAGGACTCAGCGAGTCACATATTTTGCCTGGAAGTATGAAAGATAACTTCTGGGAAATGGGGGAGACTGGACCCTGTGGTCCATGTTCAGAATTGCATTACGACAGAATTGGAGACAGGAATGCAGCTCATCTTGTTAACATGGATGACCCAGATGTACTGGAAATTTGGAACCTTGTATTTATACAATTCAACAGGGAAACTGATGGTTCATTAAAACCACTTCCAAAAAAACACATTGATTGTGGGTTGGGCCTTGAGAGATTAGTTTCTGTAATCCAAAACAAAAAAGCTAATTATGATACCGATTTGTTCATGCCATTATTCAAAGCCATAGAAAAAGGTACAGGTGTGAGGCCTTATTCTGGAAAAGTTGGAGCTGATGATATTGACGGGATTGATATGGCATATCGTGTCCTAGCAGATCATGCCAGGACCTTAACTATAGCATTGTCTGACGGTGGATGCCCAGATAATACTGGTAGAGGATATGTTCTACGTCGAATTTTAAGAAGAGCTGTACGATATGCCTATGAAAAATTATATGCCAAGCCAGGATTTTTTTCTTCATTGGTTTATACAGTAGTAGGGATATTAGGTGATGTATTTCCTGAAATTAAAAAAGACCCGGAATCCATTATTCAAACTATAAACGAAGAAGAAATCCAATTTCTAAAAACACTGTCCCGTGGAAGAAACTTACTAAACAGGACAATAGAAAAGCTCAATGACTCTAAAGTTGTACCTGGAGACGTAGCTTGGCGTCTATATGACACGTATGGATTCCCTATTGATCTTACCCAGTTGATGTGTGAAGAAAAGGGACTTACAATTGATATGGAGAGTTATGAAAAGGCTAGAAAAGAGTCTTTAGTAGCATCTCAAGGAAAAACTACAGGACAAGAAGATCTATTAGCTTTAGATATTCATGCAATAAGCCATTTACAAGACAGTAAAATTGCAGTTACCGATGATTCTCCTAAGTACAATTATGTACCATCTTCGACTGATAAAGACGCCATTTACAACTTTTCACCTTCCACGGGAACTATTGTTGCGATAAGACGAAATAAACAATTTATTAATGAAGTAACTACAGGTGAAGAATGTGGCATTATATTAGATCGTACAAATTTTTATGCTGAACAAGGTGGTCAAATATTCGACGAAGGTTATATGATAAAAGTAAATAATGATAGTGTGGAGTTTACTGTCAAAAATGTTCAAGTGAAAGCTGGGTATGTGTTACATACTGGTAAAGTTGAAGGTACACTCAAGGTTGGAGATGTTCTATCTTTACACATAGACACTGAAAGAAGAAGACTTATTATGAACAACCACACTGGTACTCATATACTTAACAATGTATTGAGAAAGGTACTGGGAAACGATTCTGACCAACGAGGTTCTCTTGTGATGCCAGATCGTTTAAGATTTGATTTTACTAACAAAGGTCCTATGACTACTAAACAAATAAAGGATGTTGAGGATCTTATTAAAAAAATTATAAATGATAATAAGACTGTATATGCCAAACATACAAGCTTAGCTGAAGCTAAAAAGATTAATGGTTTAAGAGCTATGTTTGATGAACACTATCCTGATCCAGTACGCGTAGTCTCAGTAGGCATTCCTGTTGAGGAATTAGAAAAAAATCCTGAAGGACTAAATGGTTTCGAAACATCTGTGGAATTTTGTGGAGGTTCTCACCTGCATAAAACTGGACATATTGGGGAATATGTTATTGTGAGTGAAGAAGGAATTGCTAAAGGTATAAGACGAATTGTGGCATTGACTGGTCCTGAAGCTGTTAAAGCCTTTAACAAATTAAGTGTATTAGAAAATGAAGTCAATGTTATAGCCAGTTACATAAAAGAGCAAGGCGAAAATATATCCCAAAAGGATTTTGTTAAAAAAATTGTCGACCTCACTAATGATATCTCGCATGCCCAAATATCATACTGGAAAAAAGAAGAATTGAGAACAATGCTTAAAAATTTAAAAAAACTTCTTGACGACAAAGATAGATTAGCCAAAGCTCAGACTATTAATGAAGTCATTGAAAAGGCTAAGGAATTATGTCTCGAGGCGAAGAAACCTGAAATTATTATTGCTGAGCTGAAGGCTTACAACAACACTAAAGCTCTAGACAGTGCATTAAAGCAAGTTAAACAACTATGTCCCAACACAGCAGCTATGTTTTTTTCTGTTGATGATGATTCAAACAAAATTTTTTGCTTAACCTCTGTGCCGAAGAACGCAGTTGAAAAAGGGTTATCTGCATCCGACTGGGTTCAATCTGTTGTCAATTTAATGAAAGGTAAAGGTGGTGGAAAAGCGGAATCGGCCCAAGCGTCGGGAAGCAATCCTGGTTGTCTTCAAGAAGCCATTAAAGTGGCTCAAGAATTTGCGAATTCTAAACTCTCCCAGATTGAATAACTTTTTTGAAAGATGCAATAGCGGCGTCAATGTGTAATATGCATGGACGTAGATTATTGTATACCTATATGTAATATGCCACTTCTTTTTTTTAAGCATTTATGATTCCAGCTTTTATTAGGACAATTACGATGTTAGCCAATTGGCGAATAGGTTTATTTTTATTCTATGTGTCTATGAGGTATTCCGTAATATAAATTATGGTTTTTCTCTTTTGTCAAGTAATTTAATAAAACTAACAACATTGTATACAAAATTGCTAGGTACTATAATAGGTATTTTGTTAATCGGATGCTTGGATACTTTTTACCTAGAATAAACTATGTAAGTTATTGATTATGGTGTTTGTTTTCATTTAGAACTGTGATATCCATCCGCCAATCATTATAAGTCTGTGTCTCCCTATGTATGTAGGTACTAGGTGTGTATAATATCATATCCCAATGACCAATGGGGAATAATTGGTTTCGTGTAGTAGCAAGGGAGGCACACTGCGTGACGTCATCGCGCCGCTACAAGTACATGCGGCCGGCCTTCACCCGGCGGTCTATTAGTGGTTGCCGCGCATTTGTTGTATAGATATTGAATTTTAATAACTATTTTTCTTGACATTATATAATGTATGTATGTAGATAACCCAGTTGTATGTCTTCGTCCTACATTTGCAGAAAAAGGCAGTTTTGAAGTCATAACATAACCTAAAGGCAAATTACACAGCTTTTGTTTAGTTGGGTGGTCTTTAGTCGTAGTCTTTAGTACCTAAATAAAAAATAATCGTAATATCGTAGGTAAAATACACTACTATACTAACTACTACTAGTTACTAACATATAATTTAATGGGTCGAGCTGCCGGCAACCCTAGATCTAAGGCTCCGCCTCCGAAAGAGCGCGTTGCATGCGATAGAAAGAGATGGCCACATTTAGGCATGTTTGACATACCTAAACAGGGAATTTGTTAACAGTGAACCTTCTGTACGTAGTACTATTACTTATTCTGTGGTAGTAGTGCTTTTATAGTATAACTAGCGGCCCGCCCCGGTTTCGCACAGGTGTACATAAATTGTTTAAACATTTTGGGATTAATGTAGAGTATTTACGTTTATATTTATGCAGGACAAAAAGCAGTGATAGCCCGGACGGTTAAAGAGCCGGCCGAAAATCAGTGAGGCTCGGGTTCAAATCCTGGCATGTAGCAATGAGTTTTTCAAAAACTTACGTACATATTTATTATCACTAGCTCGACGGTGAAGGAAAACATCGTGAGGAAACCCGCAGGTCTCAGAATTAATTCTGAGACATGTGTAAACAGACCCGGTCCGGCGATGGGCTTACCACCTATCACGTTTAGGGGTCCAGTATATCTCGTGAAATGTGGGTATATCCAGTAATCGAATACCTCTGCCTACCCCCTCGGGGATAAAAAGGCGTGAGATTATTAATATTATTAATTTATTTATGCAGGACATAAGTAGGTTCTTTTTATTTTTCAAATAGCCGGTGCCCCGCAGCGTCGCCGTTTATTCCCGTTACTTTGAAAAAGTTCTAAAAATCCCTTAATACAACGGTTGCGTACCTATGACATATAAGATACCTACATAGTATATACCTACCATATTTCAAGTTTCTAGGTGCTATCGATTCGGAGCTGTACCTACATAATTATTTCTCTTTTTAACCAGTGTTTTTAGGATTCCGTACCCAAAGAGTAAAACGGGACTCTATTACTAAGACTCCGCTGACCGTCTGTGTGACCGTCTATCACCAGGCTGTATCTCATGAACCGTGATAGTTAGACACATGAAATTTTCACAGATGATGTATTTCTGTTGCCCGCTATAACAAAGAATACTAAAAACCAGAATAAAATAAAAGTTTAAGGGGCTCCCATACAATAAATGCATACTTACCTACAATAAATGTGTTTTTTTTTGCAATCTTTATAGATAATGGTACGGAACCCTTTGTGCGCGAGTCCGACTCGCACTTGGCCGGTTTTTATATTTCCCCGTGATAATGAGATACTTTTCTGTAGTAAATATTAACCTAAATGTTGACCCAGTTATTCAGTTATCTACACCACATCAAAATCAGTGAAGTAGTCTTTGAGTGATGCGTGTTCAGACTTTCAGACAGACAGACAGACAAAAATCTTATAAAATTTTAGATTTACAGACACGGTCTCCTTATAGTTTTATTACATTTATAGATTACTATATACAAAAATAAAAAAGGTTACGTTTTTTTTATTCCAGAGCGTTTATTTTTATATTAATCAATTAAATTCGTAATATCTTGAATTGAATGCCGGATTTCAATAATTCAAAAAGTAATCTACAGGTATTGAAACAGTCTTGAATATGAAATTTGGATAAGGATTAATATAAAGATATAGATAAGATGGTCTGATCTTGGTCGGCAATTCTATTAACTTTCAAAATGTGTATCTGGATTGAGAGCCCATTTTTCAAATTATTGCGAACCGAGAAGAGCCAGCAAGAAACTCAAGGGCCGCTCTTTTTAATTTCATGTCCCTAATTACTAAACTACCTTGACTATACCATCACTAAACGAACTTTATAATAATGGTGAACACCTTAGTCAAACCACGATTAAATAATTTTGATTGAATTTTGAATGTCTCAAATTTTTTTGTACCTCTTAATATCTTAACATTATCCGATCTCATGTTAACTAAGAATTCTGCAAGATAATGTATAATATCGACGACGATGTTCGAATATATAATATTATATAAGATAATATATCGTTCGCCCACGTCCCTCGGCAACCCGCTGCTTGACCGGCTACATACAGACTGGAACTGACCAATCAAAGCACTGACTGGACTCGATTCTGCAAACCACCTAAAATTCCTAATTTTAAGTTAGCCAATCCTTCTTTATAGAATACGGAAGAAAAAGGACAGAAACAAACCATAGATTATAGAGTTATGTCAAACATGTGTAAACCGACTAATTTGATGTCTGTCACTTTTATCCATGACCTCCTTACATCGTTGCTAAAATTACTAAAAACGTGTATTTGAATGCGTCCACAAGGTTCAATTTTGTTATTTTGACATTTGTGACGTTGTAAATAACGATGGCGCTTATTTCTGTCCCTTTCCTTTTCCAAAGCGGTGGAAAAGAATAGAGCTAACTTAAAATTAGTAATTTTAGGTGGTTTGCAGAATCGAGTCCACTATCTAACAATTTTATTTAGGAAGCTTAAATTTAAAATGCTAGGTCGTTAGCACTTGCTTAGAAAACAGTTCTTCGAAATTACTACGGGAATTGGAACACCGCTGGGCTAGCTAGGAGTAGCATTAAGTTTATAATGAAATGAAAGTTTTATGCTAAAGATAAAATACATTTATATTGTTTAATAATTTATTTATTGAACCTTTCTATAAGGGTTTGGCCTTGCATTATACAAGGCTTCGATAAATGATGTACTCTGAGATCAAGTATTAATTTCGTGTTGATCTGTTACCAGAAGGTTACCAGCCACATGCGACGTAATGCAAGGCCGCCAGGACCGTTACTATCTAATTATCAGGCTTTTATTGAAAGAGACATACAGCTATAATAATATTCCCTCAATTCGGTAAAAATGCCTGCTAACGAGTTGATGGTAAGGGTTCTGTTCTCTTTAAATAGTTCAAACAAAATATATCTTAAACAACTGACATAATACACTAACCATATCTACATTATAATGTTTAAACAAAATATTCATACAAGTATTTGGTTGGTCTTTTTATAACAGCACCAATTCCATTGGTGAAATGTGAAAATTTCCTCTTGATGAGTTGGTGCAATTAAATTAATGTGGTTTAATAATTTACATTTACTATCACTATTAGTTTCCTTTCATTCTTGTCCAAAACCTTCTGTTTCTTCGATTGCAAAATTCAGTTTTTCACACAATTGTTCATAACTCTTGTAAGGCGGTAAATCAAGTCTGTTAAAGCAAGTGTGGGACCGAGGCAGCCAAGTGTCCTTACCAACCTACAAAAACAAAAATGTTAGTCAGTATATAAAAAAGTATTTTTATCTCTCCGGGCGGAAAGCGGCAAATTTCGGCCCGCTACGCTAAACAAAGTTGCCGCTTACCGCCTTCGTTCGGTAAGAAAAAAAGTATACACACCTCGGGAAGTAAATGAGAAAACCTCAGATTACATGTGATCTGAGACATTTCTTATTTTACTTCATTTGGTGTGTAAAATACCAACTACTTTTAAAAAACCCTATTATTTAAAATGTTATACCTTTTCTATACAAAATCTTTGCGGTCCATTTGATCCCATCAGTTCAGCAAAGCCTCCAACAGGAACACGGCATGTACCAGTTACGAACTGCAATAATCTCGCCCGTTTCTCATTGTCCATTTGCCGTACAAACTACAAATAAAAATATTTTTTTTAAATCTACTTTTAAAAGAATATAAAATGTTCTATGCATACTAATTAACAGATAAAAAAACCTCTACAACTACTTCAACACTATCGTCTCCTGAAATAATAATTACAATGAAATCTTGATAAACGTTGTAACACCCTGTCCCTAATAACAAATATTAAATACTGAAAGAATATAAAACAGCTTGGTGGGGCTGTAAACACATGTAAATATAATCAGAAATAGAAAATTATCAAAACTTAGGAAAAGTTTAAAAATAATGAAAAATCAGTAAAGTAGAACTTTACTTGGTCAAAGAGATGTTAAGATAGCATAAAAGTTTCATAAAAGTAGTTAGAATTAGGTTTCAGTAGGTTTAGGAAAAGTTAAAACATCTTCCCATGGAAGGAAATGCGAAACAGGTCTCGTATTGAAATAAACCATTAATCGGTTATAACTCTGGAACTAATGGAGTTAGAGAGATGGGAAACATATCGTTGTAGTACTGTTGACGGACACTACGATATGAAAGAGGTTTCATCCAAATCGGAGATGGTCGGGATTTTCCAATTTTCCGCTGCGGGACACGAAGATAAAGTCCTGGCATATATGGTGAGGGAGGGTGCGCAGCCGGGATGCGAGGCTGCCACCTCAACCATAGGTTGGACTTAAGATGTATGATACATAGGTCGGTCTGTTGAGCGATGTTGAGCATAATGGCAAATAAATATATAAAAATATAAATAAATAAATTTATAAATAAAATAAATTTATAAAATTTTCATATGGCGTTATTGGCTGGAAGGTTCGTTAATAACAGAAGTTATGAGGACAAGGCAGGTAAGGGTACCCTGTCTGATTAATGGAATATGATAGTTTTATGCGATATTCTAGACGAACCTAATATATGAAAGCATGGCGAATAAAAGTAAATAACAGAGCTGGACTTATAATACATCTGGTTTCTCTCCCGCTTATAGGGCAGCTAACGCTGTCCGCTCGAATTCAAATATCGGGACAAGGAAGGGGTTGTAGTGTTTGAGTTATTGAAGGAGTGTGTAGTACTGCCCGAGTGGTGCAGCGGTTGTGTTAGTACGTTTCACCGTTCCATGGTCGGTGTTATGTCAGCACGTTACACCGTACCGCGGATGGTGTTATGTCAGCACATACCGATGTTAGCTTGGCGGTGGCGGCACCTCTGATCTTTAACTTGCATTATGACTTCTTTGTGATGTAGAGGCTTACGCTTCGACACAACGATCTTGTTCAACACTGTTTGGCGACAAAGTGCGAAAAGGTAAAAAGTCCGTGCCTCGAGCACTGCCTCACGGTACGGCAAGGTGACGTTATATAGACTTAGTTTTTGGACATAGTCCATAAGCTTTGTTGGATGTAACGATCGCTCAAATATTACACATTGGGGCTAGTAGTGGAATGACTGACGACGCACCTCTTAGCGCTGTCTTGTGGTTCACAGTAGATACCCCGGGACTGCTTCTGAGCTTCTTGATGCTAAGTAACGGAGACGATGGTATCGACTAACACTTAATTGATGGAGGTTGATAACGTCTCTCATTGAAATGTGAAAAGCAACATCTAGCTTGATCGTAGACCTGACGGTGCGAAATGGGCATTAACATAAGTTATCTTCGAGGAGTATTGTTGGTCTAGTACGCGAACACTCGACCAAATCTTCAGGAGTAAGCTCTCCGGGGTCTGGAACTGGAGTCATGTTGGCATTCGTGTTGGCATGGTTAAGGGTCTAGAGACTTGATTAGCTTGACGGGGATGTCTGTCACAATTCTGTTGAGTTTGATATTGCAATAAAGTGATACCACGAATGATCGAAAAAGGGGGAACGCCTCATATATCTTATGATAACCATGTATTTTGCAGAACGTACATCGGTTACTCCATACTATCATATGAGTGCGCGCGCGACGCGTACTAATATAAATTAATGGTTTTACCATTATAAGCTCATTCAGGGTGTGACAGTGCCTCTGATGGCTGAACGAGAATCGATAGCTCGTAGGGACCGAGGTCGGGTTATGTTAAGCATTAAGACCTATGAACTAGATGTCCTATGAGAAATATTGCCTTACGGGGCTTACTGCAAATGATCCTGAGGTCGTAAAGACCAATTCAAACATGTTCGAGATTGCCTTACGGGGCTTGCTGCAAATGAACCCGAGGTCTTAATGACTGGCGTAAATCGCCTTCGGGGAAACACGACTGCGGTCGCAACGGTCCCTTCGGGGCAACACACGGCTACGGCCACACCAATCGACTACGGTCGCACCGGTCCCTACGGGGCAAAATACGGCTACGGCCGCACCAATCGACTAAGGTCGCACCGGTCCCTTCGGGGCAAAACTCGGCTAAGGCCGCAACAATCGGCTACGGCCGCACCAATCAGCTTCGGCTGCAACAATCGGCTACGGCCGCAACAATCAGCTTCGGCTGCAACGGTCCCGCTTCGGCGGGATATAAGACCGGATGTCCGGCAAAACCGGGACGTTCGGGGGGGTCGCAAACGCAATTGTGGAATGTTGCGGGTCGGCGACCACCGTATGAAGCGAGGCGGAGCTTCCTACTCTTCCCACCAACCACATTTTTATTTCTTTTCTTGAAAGGAGGTGAGAATGTGGGGAAGGCGATTTTATCTCGAGTCTGTCATCAGACAAGAGATAGCAGGGGAGGGAAACATGAAGTGTCCTTCATGAAATTATTGCCTTAGGCATGAATGGCGCTGAAGTGGGCAGCGTTATTAAATATTAAAGATTAAAAGCGAAAGACAATTTTATAAATACGCGATAGATAATTAATGGTATAGGTTGATTCAAGTTAAGATTTCTTTTGATGGCAAAGCATGATCCTCAAAAAGGATCTGGATTACTATTCACAAAGTAGTTTCCTACACTCTAGACGATCACATAAATTAATTACAAGGCCAAAATTGCAGGAGATATTTGACGGTGTCGACCTATTTAGCGATGCCTCCAAAGTAAATACTTTGGAGATCATCATGAAGCTAAATCTTGAGGTCGTTCAAAACTATGCGTAGGACGTAAATGATGGTTACTCATTTACGTCTATACGTGTAAAATTGATGTTCGTTTGCTACAAGTTAGCAGCGGAATGTCATACAGTGGATTCTCTCTAATTCCGTGCAAGAGAACATGATAACAAAATATTGAAACGATATCTTGTGAATGAGATCCTTGCTTTGAGCTGTGCAATACTTGCTTAGCATTATATGATGTTTAGCTTTGCATGGCTGGAATTAAATCTATTACGTTGGAATTGGTGGTTCCATTGTATAGAGAGAACAGTAGATATAAATGGGGGGGGTTCAGTAACAACCTTAAACATACAAATAGTTTATGAGTGACGCTCTAAAAGTCTCACTAGTTCTACGACGGAAATACTTCCATGAAATTAGTGGGAATAAACCTTTCTGTTAATCCCAATGAAGACATTACATGACATTATATAGCTTGTTAAGACGGATCGTAAGGTTCCAAACACTGAAAGAGAACTCCATTGAAATATACAGGGATACTGGAAATTCGATACGTTCCTTTTAACGGCATATAGTACTAGTCATTTACAATAGATTTGACCCACGCATACGCATTATGCAAAAGTTAAGAAAATATTTAGTTTAATTAATTTTGAAAAAAATGTGATATGGTAGGTAGGTAGGTAGTTAAAAATTTATTTAAACAAAACTAATGACTATAAACAGACTATTTTAATCGTGTCACATAGTGGACATATGCGATGATTAATAAAACAGAAAATACCAGCGTATTTTAGAAATGGGACTCGAAACATTATTCTATGCATTATAGCAATGAGGGCGTTTTACAGACCAAGGCATTTTGCTACCCGGACAAAATACAACTAATGTGCTCTGCTCGCCAAGGCTAAGTGCAAGTAAGGCCAACGGGACCCGACCCATTAAGTTTAGTAAATTTTATTAACTGATTCCGACAAAAATACGAGAATTCTTGAAAAAATACTATGTAATTTACCTTGCATAGTACGAGATCCGGCTGCAAATTAGTGTAGGGATACAAACCAAATTTTTACGCATATTTTGATTAGGAGAATATATATCTACCAGGGTGCCTTATCGAAATATCGCCGCTAATATTTTAAATACAAAAAATAATATTGATTTTTGGGACGAAAGAAGAACGGTCATCTGTGACCCAGACCCGACAGAAACGAGACATATCTCAGTTTTTTTGTTATTTTTTATATAGTTGAAATATATATTTTTTTAATTCAAAATCAGTGGCTAACACCAAAATATTGCCTTATGTTTTTTTCAGGCGACACAATAAAAAAAAATTTAATATGCCTATTTATCTACAAAAATAATAAATGTATGTAACCAAATGACGATACAATAACTATAGGATGTATCTAGGTGACCTGGAGATGCAGCTGGGCTATGTAATTTTTAAAATACTAGTACAACAATCAAGGATTCATTAAAATCGTTGTATTCGATTATTTATTGCATAATCGGAAGTTATTATATGTACAAAAACGGTCACTTGCTACCTGCATGCTATGGCTCAGGTAGCCGGGTGCAGACAGAAACCAATCATGCCATCTCACTCTTTCATTAAAACAACAATGGTGCGGAGCGGGGAGGGGAGGCCGTGTGCCGGCGCAACGTAGTATCGGCGACCGGCGGCGGCGCAGTCCTTCGCATCCTGTGTTGAGATCTGTGCGTTTTTGTTTTCAAGGTTACATTTTTTCGTTGATTTTTGGCTTTCTCTATACCGGACTTGATTTTTGCATTTTGAGTGGTTCGTTGACATGGCTGACAATATTAATATTTGTGTTCTGTGTGAATGTGCACTACGTCGTCGTCGTTCATACGTTCTTAATGAACGATTACTGGAAACTCGAAGAGATTTCGTAGAACAACTATTGCGCATCGTTGGTGGTGAAGTATGGTATGTATTATTTTAATTTTTGGTACTTATTTGTAATTAAAGTCTTTCGCAATACAAAAGCGTGTCGAACTGTAAAATATTTATAGTAAGATACCTATTACGGTGGCGTAAATAGACAACATCATGTGTCTTAAGTATTATGATTTACTTTGTTGCTGCTGCCTCATTTTTTATACTTTATAGAAATAAAATAAGGTAACCCCGTAAGTGATTAGGGTCGTGAGTTTATGTATGTATGTAAAAAATATAGGTAAATGAGGTTCAGTGCTAGTAATTGCGTGTACGCCTTCTTGTCTTGACTGTGACGCGCGACGCCGCGACCTTTCCCTTTTGTGACTTTTTCTCACCTTTCTCCTGCTCATCTTCTGACAACATGTTATATTCTTAGTTAGGCGCAGTTGTAGACTTGAATTAATAAAGACTTTCTTCAGACATTTATTTTATTTTCATAATGAGAAGTAGACGACATACATTGTGAGCGTGTTGAGAGCGGTGACAGGAAGGGACAGTATTGCTATATGTAATAATAATAAGTCTTAGTTGGATTTCATAATAATATAATGGTAGCATTAGGTAAGCCATATTTTTAGTTTGTTTAAAATGTATTTATGTTTTGTTACAGATAGCTTTTGATGGAACTCGGTCGGTTTGCCACTCATGTCGGCATAGAATCGATGCTTCAATTAATCAAGAGCGACAAGCGTCACCTGCTCCTACCCCACCAGCTGCAGCTGTAAATGTGCAAGGAGTTAGACGCGCTTCTAATACGGCCCGGAGATGTTTAATTGACAACTGCAACAACGGTTCCCTGCGTCAAATGCCTAATTCGGTGAAGGTACAATTCCTTAGCTATCACAACTTTTATGTACCAAATCTTGCCCGCATTTGCCAATGGCATTTACTACACATGGCGATAGAAGAGATTCCTGAAAATGTAACAAATCAAATGACCGACTTGAATGCGGAGAGTGTTGGCGACATCATTAACATGTATAGACAAGCCTTAGAACAAAGGTCACACTTCAATGTCGATGACGTTTCTGACGAGGAGTTAAGCTTTTGGACTGGAAGAAACAGAGCCACATTCAACGATTTGCTGAGTCAAATACCAAGCCTTAATCAGTCCTCAAATACTCCACGAAATGACTTGGCTATGTACTTGTGTAAAATTCGATCAGGCGAGCCGCATAATAGAATCGCTTCACTTTTTAATATATCCGAGCGAACTGTTGGGAGAAAAATAAATACAGTAAGGCAGTGTCTCACTACTGACTTTGTTCCGATGCACCTTGGCTTAGACCATATAACCAGGGACGAAGTGATAGCCCGCAACCGGGTCATACCAAATGTCTTGTTTGGTAACGAAGAGTCACCAAAAGCAATAATTACATTCGATGGAACTTACGTCTATATAGAAAAAAGTTCTAACTTTTTATTTCAACGCCGCACTTATAGCCTTCATAAGTATAAAAATCTAATAAAACCATTCATGATCGTGTGTGCGGATGGATATATTTTGGACGTAACAGGTCCGTACTCTGCACGGACCAGCGATGCTGATATAATGAAGATGATATTAGAAAACCATGATGCACCGATTGAAGACAGACCGTTCAATTTTTTATTTCATCAAGGAGACGTATTTATTTTGGACCGAGGCTTTCGGGATTCAATTCCCTTAATTGAAACATATGGCTATGATGCTCATATGCCGCCAAGCAAACGAAGACAAGACACGCAATTAAGCACCGACCAAGCTAATAAATCGAGACTTATTACGATGGTGCGATGGGTCGTCGAAACTATAAACGGCAGATTCAAGCGCGACTTCAAGATCTTCAGAAACAGAGTTTTCAACAAACATGTGCCGCATATATTTGAAGATTTTCGAATTGCTGCAGCTTTGATTAATTATTTTCAAGATTCGTACGAAGACAGTCCTTACACAGAAGATTTCATTGAAATAATTAATCGAAATATACAACGCCCTAATCGACTGGCCGAGTATGTGGAAGAGAATAATCTAAACAGACAAAGAGTGACGTTTCACAGGATGACTGGAAATGATCCGGAAGTTGATTTTCCACAACTAACAATTGAAGACTTAATTAAATTCTCAATTGGCACCTATCACGTGAGGTTAGCCCGGTCTTACTGTAGTGAACATTTAAAAAGCACGGGAGTATATGATATGGAAATATATAGACATCCAGCAGCAGTAGAGGGCAGAATCAATAATACATTAATCAGGTGCAGAATTCATTCGCGACACATTACAACAAAAATATATTATACTTATATTATGTTTGATGAGAATATAAATGGAATAAACGCAATAACCGAATATTACTGCTCGTGTTACCATGGAAAAAGGACATTAGGAAGTTGCGCACACGTCATTAGTGTTGTCTATTATTTAGGGTGGGCTAGGCATCAAGATCACTTTGACCACCCCGCACTGGGTATGGATTATGTTTTAAGGGACATAGAAATGTAATAAAACTTTATTTGAACATATTAGTTTTTTTTTGTTATAGATCATAGAACTCCAATGATAGGTACCTAAATCACTGATCTGCAATAAATCATCGAATACCACGATTTTAATGAATCCTAAGTTGATTGTTGTACTAGGACATCAAAAATAATATAATCCAGCTATCTCACATCTCACGATAGGCGCTACTCGACTCCCCCGCGCATGTTATCCCGCTCCGATATTTGCTAAGTGAAAGGGACCGAACGCTTTGTCGCGCTACTCTCCGCGACATAAAGTGATTGTGCTAGCCCTGCAGGTCACCTAGAACATCCTATAGTTATTGTATCGTCATTTAGTTACATACATTTATGATTTTTGAGATAAATAAGCATATTCTATTTTTTTTATTGTATCGCCTGAACAAAAACATAAGGCAATATTTTGGTGTTAGCCACTGATTTTGAATAAAAAAAATATACAATTTAACTATATAAAAAATTACAAAAAAACTGAGATATGTCTCACTTCTGTCGGGTCTGGGTTTTTTTTCTATGGGGCGTGACCGTTCTTCTTTCATTCACTTGTTTTTTTTCACTTCACGGCAATATACGTAAATACTCTGAAAAACCATGAAAAATCAGCTAATTTTTGAGTCTTTAGGTATATTGCCCCTTTCTTTATGTATAAAGACTTTTTCAGAGTCTAAGTATATTTCCGTGAAGTGGACGATATTTTATGTAAAAAAAAACAAGTGAATGAAATTTCGTCCCAAAAATCAATAATGTATATTGCCGTGTAGTGGACGATATTTTATGTAGAAAAACCAGTGAATGAAATTTCATCCCAAAAATCTATATTTTTTTTTATTAAAAATATTTGCGGCCATATTTCGATAGGGTAGATATTAATCATAAATATGACTTGAAGTGTCATAGGATTTCGTTTTATTCAAATCACTATACTGACCTGCCAAAACCAGACAACTTGCTTGCTGGTTCGAGTGTAGTGGCGGTAGATCGTGTTTCGCTGCCAGTCGTCCACATCTACCTCCTGCATTCCGCACAGCATCAGTTCTAGCTCACGTTCGTCGAAGTACTTGAGCCATTCCAGTGGTACAACCTACAAACAACACTTAATAATAAGCAGTAAAATCATTGAGCTCTATTGCGCGTACTGCACCTCGTTATGCACGTGTAGCTTAGGACTAAGAATTCGCTGAAATAGCTTCAGGCTCGGAGTGTTCAGTTTAATAATGTATTCAGAATGTTATTGGGGCTGCCGCGCTTCTGTAGTGCGTCTGGCATGTTTACGGATGCACGCGTTGGTGGCTTTACCGCTGTGCTCTGCGAGAGGTGCGATAATCGCTAATAGGTTCGACAGTTCCTACATCAGGCACTGGTCGCAGAGGCACCGTAGTGTAGGTACTAACACACTAATTTAATTTAAGGTAACGTAAGACTACTAACAAACTATGGGATGAACTGTGTTTGAAATAAATATTTTTATTTATTTGCGCTTATATCGAAAAACGCTTTGTTAGGCAAGATTGTAATGCCCGCCATTTTAACGTCCGCGTCATAGACCGTTTCACAACCGTACAATAATTGATTGAAAGTATGCATGTATAGGTGGCCGAAGCGAAAAATTAAAAGCGCGGGAGACGTCACCATCAATCACGTTTTAAGAGTCCAAAGAAAATACTAAACGTGGGTATTTCCAGGAATAGGAAACCTCTGCCTGCCTCCTCGGGGATTAAAGGCGTGAGATTTTTTTATTTTATTCAAACATAAATAGTAATATATACCAAAGATATTATATATAGAGAGACGAATCTAGACATACAAAACTGTAACGACATCGTGTCTGTACACAAAATATTTTTTCGAAATTGTTGCACTAGTGTATATAGTTATCGATTTGGATATCAAAACACAATTTTTTGTTTCTATGTCTGTCTGTCTGAACACGCATCACGCAAAAACTACTTGGCTGATTATATGACGAAATTTCGTGTGGAGATAACTGGGTCTACATTTAGGGTACTATTTACTACAGGAACATATCTCATTCCCAAAATAAATAATAAATATAAAAATGAATCCCTTTTTCCCTTGGTCACGGCATCACGCGTTAATGGCTGAACCGATTTGGCTGAAAGTTGGTGGGGAGGTAGCTTAGAACCAGGAGACGGACATAGGATATTTTTTATTCCGATATTCTCACGGGAACGGGAACTACGCGGGTGAAACCGCGGGGCGCTGCTAGTAAATAATAAAAACATAAAAAAACTGGAAAAAAAACTGCACCTAGAAACTTGAAGTATGGTATCTTATACGTCTTTTAGAAATTCCCATGGGATCGAGAATAAAGTGCATCCGCGGCAACACCGCTGGGCGCCCGCTATTTGAAAAATAAATTAAATAATCTCACGCGTTTTATCCCCAAGGGGTAGGTAGAGGTCTTCCTTCCATTACTGGAAATACCTACCTACTTTACACGAGAATATTTGACACCTAAACGAGATAGGTGGTGAGCCCATCGCCGCGCCGGACCGGGTCTGTTACACATGCCTCAGAATTAATTCTGAGACCTGCGGGTTTCTTCACGATGTTTTCCTTCACCGTAGAGATAGTAACGAATTACGTAAGTTTTAAAAACTCATTGGTCCATGCCAGGATTTGAGCCCGAGCCTCACTGATGATTTAACCGTAACCTCTTTAACCAAAGAAAGTTTTTCTGCTACAATTTTTTAAGTACCTAGTACATAAATAACAACAAATATACCTCGTTAAACCCGTCGAGAAAAGCAGATGTTTGTTCTTCTATTCCTCGCGTCATGCGCCATTGTGTAACAAGCTGCAGGTACTGTTCTTTGTTGACCTGAAGATAAATATAATTTGTTCAGATCTCATCAATTCATAGGCTCCTACTTATGAACTAACAATAAAATCTATTTTTTTTAATCTCGGCACATGCCTATTGGTATTTACCATACCAGTTTTTTATTCGACAGATTTATTATGTCAAAACTAGCATGCCTCAGAATTGGTAAAATCAACTCTGAACCACCTATAACATTTAATTATGGGCTTAAAAATATTGAATTAGTTTCAGAAAATAGTTATATTTTTATTAAATATTGACTGAATCTAGACGAAGTTCAAGTAGCAGAACGGCGAGCAGCACCGTGTGTAATATTACACGAACCATAAAACTATTTTATTAATTACTACACGACAAGTAAAATTATGAGCTACTTCTTTAAAAAAAATCACTGAATTAATTAACTAACCTCGGAAACTCGTTCCTTGTCGCCACCAGGTTTCAGTTCATGATGTATCACTTGGCCCAATACCTCAAAATCAACGCTGTACCACATCTCGAGGCCACACTCGTCTATATTATTGTCTCTGATCCAAACCAATGAGTTGTAGAATTCCGGGTCAATGGACTCAATGTCCTTCATAGTCAACTTCTTGTTCAACATTCTTTTATAAAATGGCATAGTGAATCCCGAATAAATAAATCTACCATGATATAAAGCCATCGCTATAAATCTGCCTATAAATTTAAAATACAGCAGGTGATCTGGGTTAACATAACTTGCTGGGTTTATCTGTAAGCTGTAGTTGTTTTTGTTGGCATATTCAAAGAGACAGTACATGGGATTGAGAACTTCGTGTGAAAGCAAGAAGAACCATTCTCGACTGACGCCGCCATAATCCAATCCTTCTTCTCCGCGAAATATTATGTACAATCGCCTACGTAGCTCATATGCAGGTAGCCTCATTATCTGAAACATTGAATTTGATTAGCAAAGATAACCATGACAACTTGAAAATATATCAATATTTAACAGATAAAAACGGGTATTATAGACATTAAAATTTGCCTTGATTGTTAATCTATACTAATATTATAAAGAGGAAAGGTTTGTATTTTTATATGTTTGTTACGAATAAACTCAAAACTACTGGACCAATTTTAAAAATTCTTTCACCAATGGAAAGCTAGAAGATCCTTGAGTAACATAGGCTATATGTTATTCCCGTATTCCCACGGCAACGGGAACTACGAGGGTGAAACCGCAAAACCGCTAGTTACCTATACGAGTATACGTTTAGAAATAATTATACGTTTACCTGATGATATGAGTCTTCAAAGAGCGTCTGTCTTGATAAAGTGATTTTAATGTGGCTCGGCAAAGCATTACTCTGACAAAGATATCTAAATTGACTAAGTTTCCAACGGAATGACCTTTCGTAGGCCCTTGGGACACCATAAGCGCCCTGCGGGCCCTTAGGTGCGCCGGGCCTAGGGTCCTGGAATGTGGTAGTGCGGGTATTGTGGTCTACGAAATATCTGGTGCCTTCCTCTGTATATCTTATTTCCCAGCCCGGTGGTAACGCCTCTTCCAGCGCGCTCACTTCCTGGCCCTGAAAAAAAATATATTTTCAATAACCTGGCTATGGCTATAAGAACAAGTCCTGCATCTGAAAATAAGTTATTTAACTAGAGTTATAATACTTACTTTCTAGAAATATGCATAAAATTGTCTGAAATAGACCTCTAGAATCTGGAAGACCACGCATTGTATTTATTTTATTTTTGTATTTCTTTGATATTTTTGGTTTACAATAAAGAGTTATTGTATTGTACTTAAATTGAAATTGCGCTCCATAAATCCTCATTTGAGTATTGACACCGACCTGTGTGCGCGGGTCCTCCCACTGGGTGGTTCTATTCTTGTGGTTGACGTAGTAGACGCGGCCGTCGGGTTGCACGCGGCGCTCCCAGCCGGCGGGCAGTGCTCCCAGCGCGTCGTCGCCCGCGATCACGGCGGCGTTGGCGGCCACAGTGCCCGCGCCCAGAGCACCGCCCACGCCGGTGGCACTCGATGTGGCCGCCGCACCGATCGCGGTACTGCTGGCGGCGGCACCCGGCCCTGGGGCTGATATTACAATAAATAAATAAATTGTCGAACACCATTCATTGACACACTGACATTTTGTCCCAAACTAGGCCGAGCCTGTACTATGGGCACTAAACAACTGATAAAATACTTGATACTAAAAAAATATGAAACAACTAGATACGAAGCTCCATGCTTATTTGCTTTTTATATTCATGCACTCAAATGTTGGCCCCGAAGAATCGAACGAGCGACCTCCGATTCACAAGGCAGGGTCACTACCAACGTTGAATCAACAGACCCGCAAAAAGAACGTACTCATTTCCTACTAGAATCTATTAAAAAAATAAAGGTTGTTTGTTTCGATTTCTATGTTGTATTGTTTTTACATGCTGAAATTGTTATAGCAGAGCCGGCCGAAAATCAGTGAAGCTCGGGTTCGAATCCTGGCATGCACCAATGAGTTGTTCAAAACTTACGTACATATTTATCACTAGCTCGACGGTGAAGGAAAACATCGTGAGGAAACCCGCAGGTCTCAGAATTATAAATTCTGAGACATGTGTAAACAGACCCGGTCCGGCGATGGGCTCACCACCTATCACGTTTAGGGGTCCAATATATCTCGTGAAATGTGGGTATATCCAGTAATGGAATACCTCTGCCTACCCCCTCGGGGATAAAAATCGTGAGATTATATTTTATTTATATTTATTTAAGTATATCAAATTGTAATATTTTATGTCTTCCCAAAGTTGGAATATAGAACATTATTTTTAATATAGTGTTATATATAAATATCTCCTCTTCAGCCACAGGTGCTTTAATTTGTAAACTTAACATCTAAGAGGCACTATTCAAAAAAACATTTGATATAATTATAAATCATTGATTGTGCATTGCAATGATTTTCTAGACTCCTCACTTATTTCATCCAAAGCAAAAAATCTTAGATTTATTCTACATTATACTTGTATAAAATTAAACACATATTACCCATTTGTAAACAATATTGGACTACTAGATAAACATATAATACAAATCTGATAAAGTAAAAATAGCGTAATGCAATGGACTTTGTAATGCCATAATGGTATGAAATTCTGTAACACTGTTTATTGATCAAAATGTATATACTATATGTACTATGCAATGGTTTTAAATAAATAAATAAAAATACATTATCGTATTTCACAAACAAATATAATTTAAAAATTCTAAAGCTGTGTTAACAGTAAATTCGGTTAAAAGCTGGCATAATTATATTGGCAGAAAATATTCTTCAAATTTGATCTTATATTATAATTATGTAGAAAGACAGAATACAAGAGAGCAGTGATAGGGCCAGTTGTTAAAGAGCCCGCTTCTTATTCATGAGGGTCGGGTTCGAATACTGTCATGTACTAAAGTTTTTCAAAAACTGACGTAGATACATACTTATCACTAGATCGACGGTGAAGAAAAACATCGTGAGGAAACCTGCAGGTCTCAGAATTGAGGCATATGTGATCTTTTTAGAATAATTAAGAGTAACATTTTATTTCTCTTACAGTTTCCCGGTATCATGCGTAATGGGACATTTGTGCGAATAGAACTTTTTGCGAATGGGACTTTGTGCGAATGGGACCTTTTGAGAATGGGACATTCGGCAAATGGGACGTTTCGCGAATAGGACATTTTTTTTTGGTGGGACTAAACCGTAAGCCTCACCACCTATCACGTTAAGGGGTCCAAAGAATATATACTTGTGAAACGTAAGTATTTTTAGAAATGAAATACCTCTGCCTACCCCCTCGGAGATAAAAGGCGTGAGTTTATTATTAATATTTAATTAATTTAATACCAAACACCACTTTATCGTTGTATTAATTCTAAAACAACACATAATAGCGTCATACAGTGTTCAAGATCAATGGAGAGGAGGAGGTATACAATATGTATCAGAAAGGTGAAATAATAATTAAGGGTCATATAAAGTAGCTTATATACAGTTCGTGAAAAATGTGTCTTGTTTAATATCTATATATATAAAAGGAGAAGCTAAATCTAAAAATCAAGGCCCAGCCCAAACCGCTGAACATATAAATATGAAATTTTGTGTGTAGGTTACGTTTATAGTGTAGATGCTCGCTAAGAAAGGATTTTACGAAATTTAACCCCAAAGGGGGTGAAAGAGGGGGTTGAAGTTTGTATGGGATAGTGTGATTTCTGCGTGTATCAACTTTAAACTTGGCACAAATACTCTTCAAAACAAACTATGAGATATTAGTTCTAGGATTTTTCGAAAATGATCCTCCAAGGGGGTGAAAGTAGGGGTTGAAGTTTGTATGGAAATCCCTAATTTTTGGGTGTATCAATACGAAACTTTGTAAAAATACTCCTCAAAACAAACAACAAGACACCTATTTCTGGATTTTCCGAAAATCACCCCCTAAGAGAGTGAAACAGGGGATAGGAGTTTGTATGGAGATGTGTTGTTTTTTACGTCTATCAACTTCAAACTTTACACAAATACTCTTAGAAATAAATTATGAGACACGTGTTTTTGGATTTTTCGAATACATCCCCTAAAGGGGTGAAAGTAGGGTTTGAAATTAGTATGGAGAAGTGTGGTTTTTTGTGTCTATCAGTGTCTATCAACATAAAAACGCCAAAAAAATAATGTTTGTTGTATGGGAGCCCTTAAATATTTATTTTATTCTGTTTTGTAGTATTAGTTGTTATAGCGGCAACAGAAATACATCATCTGTGAAAATTTCAACTGTCTAACTATCACGGTTCATGAGATACAGCTTGGTGACAGATGGACAGACAGAAGGACGGGCAGGGGAGACTTAGTAATAGGATCCCGTTTTACCATTTGGGTATGGAACCCTAAAAACTGGTTAAAAAGCGAAATACGTACTACTCCCTACGAATAAGGAATAAGTCCTTATTCGTAGACTACTCCCAATCGATAATACCTACCTAGAAACTTGAAATATTATGGTATGTAAGTGTCTTATAATAATATATCGTTCGCAAACGCTCTATGAAGGGATTTTTAGAAATTCCCACTGGAACAGGAATTCGGCGCGGGCAACGCCGCTGGGCACAGGCTATTTGAAAAATAATAAGAACCTATCTTATGTTCTGCATAAAGATATATTTACTCTAAGTGCATCCCAAAATGTTTAAAAAACAAATGTCCACCCGTGCGAAGCCGGGGCGGGCCGCTAGTATACTATAAATTTGGAGTAAAACAACCTTGAAGTTATCATAAAAAAAAATCATTTTCAACCCTTAAATCTCAAAACTCTCTTTTAAGTGACTAAACATGGTACAGATAAGACATCGTGTTTTTACCTACGAAAAACTAGACAGAGTCTACACTATGAGTGCTAAATAACTAATAGACATACCTAAATAATTATTGAAAACCCAGTCACGAAGCCAACAGACATGTTCATTCACACAACTGTAGGCTAACATATGTTGTTCAGCGGGAATCGAACCCGCGAGCTCCGGTTCTGAAGGTCACTACCAACAGTACCAACTGAGCCAACATACTCCATCATTTTTTTTTCTCATAGTTTTAAAGAAAACCTACTAATTTACCTACGTAAATATCTGACATTATTAGTCTTTGATAGAATTTTGTTAGTCCACGTGGATTGCGGTCTTAGATCAATGAAAGATCCATTGATCACTAGGAACGCCCGCGCGCTCCTTTTTGGCCAATAAGGACACTGCGCAAAGGTCAAAGGGCCGGCGGCGGCGTTACTAAAGAGTCTAGCTCCACCCTCTATTTATTGAGTGGTTCCGTATGTTTTAAAAAATATTCTTAATTCTTAGTCTTTTATCAATTTCACGTTATTATTATTTCACAATTGACAAAAGTAAATTATGTAATTAATTGATTCATTATCCTTGTATCGCTTAAAATTATTTTTACGTCTTGTATTTTCATAGGTTTATGTTTTATTTTCAACTGAACCCTACCTAAAAATTTTAGAAAATCGGCAAATTTTTTCATTTTTAAATCAATGAACTTAGTTGCTTCCTATCTATCAACGAGTTAGGACGTGTTATAATCAAAGAATATGACTCGCAACAGTCGTTCCAGTGTCTCGCGATTATTCAAATAGTGAATCTTATGAAATGACTTTGTGTCGGTGCTGCTGATGGCAATATCAGTAGAGTTAGGGAGCTGTCACGGGCGCTTCGCCGAAGGTAGACTGCTGGATGAGCAGCGGATGCTATCCTTCAGCGGCTGGCTGGTTCGTTCCGCGCTCAAACCCCCAACTCCCAAGGTCGCGCACCTGTACGCCTACTCGTGGCACCGGGCGGGACCTGCGGCTGGTGGTACCCACTGCGCACGGGTGGACATTTTGAGTTATTGTCCGGTATTCATGTGTGTGTGTAAACCAATAGTAGGTCGGACCCAAATCCCAAAGTGTAAAAGTTTGATGAAACTACATGATTAGTATGTAGGTAGGTATTACTTGTTTAATGACAATGTTTTGATCAGTTAAATTTATTATTGAATAAAAACTATGCTTTGACCTTTAAATTTTTTTAAATAAATGATTACTGCTATTAATAACTTTTATTATTTCTAATAACATTTAACCTAGAATAAAATAGGTAGGTATGTTAAGGCGCGGGCGGCGACCGGCGCTCGGCGCGAGCGATCAGCTGCGCGCGCAGCGCTGCCTACCACTACTACGGTCAACGACACTAGCGCGTAGGGAGCCCGTACGCTTTTATTCTTCAATCACAGGGTTGGCGAAAATTCACACATAAAAAGTAATTATTAAGTTTATATGAAAGAAAAAGGTTGCTATATTAGATCTGATATTTTTGTAGGTATTTCGTTACACGATATACATATACACCCTTCAATATTATTTCACCTTTCTGATACATATTGTAGATATAAGAGAGGTGCAGGTCTGTTGAGGCATTAATTATCAAAATCAAAATGACAAAAAGAACTTGGACTTGGTCCTTTATTCTTTGGTTTGGTAACGAATTTTAAAACCAGTCAAAAACGCATTGAATACTGAAACCGAAGATTCACAAACTAGTACAATTTCTATGACACTCCCAATATAACTGGTGAATACCACACCACATACAGAGAATATTAAAAATTTTAATTGTGAATGAATGAGACAGACATTTCAGATTCCAAACGAAACTACGCAGAGCTTGTCCTACATCAACAAACAAACATGTTCATGACACAAGTATTCTTAAACAAGGTATCCGCACGCGGCTTGAATGTGTGTGCATGACGAATAAGACTTCTTGCAAAGATACGCACGCAACGGCACCTGGATTCCAGTCAAGTGCAACTCGGACTTGAATTTGTTGTTATAACGACCATAGTATCGCAACATACATACATAGTATAGTAGCGCAAGCTCTGTGAAAATTACAGGTGTCTATCTTTTACATAAAAAAAAAACTCTCTTATTTATTTATCTTCAAAAATTTAAGGATTCATTTGGATGTATAGACCTCGTTATCTTGACTGCTATAAATGCTATAACGTAGGTACATGAAAAATGCAAATACATAAACGTGTGGAATAACATACCAGTGCCAAGATCCTGGTCGTTGTCAGGCTGGTGTGGCGGCTGCGGCTGCGGGTAGAGGAACCGCTGGTTGCCCTGAGCGACCACGTGGCGCCTCTCCCCGCGCCAGTGCTGGAACCGTGCCAGCCGTTCTGTGTCCGGCCGCTGCCACGTGGTGGTCCGTGTGTTGTGGTCCACGTAATACACGCGCCCGCGAGCGTCCCGCCGTACCTCCCAGCCCGGCGGCAACGGCTGCGGTCGTTCCCACGATGTCGACCGAGTATTGTGGTCCACATAATACCTAGCAACAACGTCGTTAAGTCCACTACAGACGATCTTTATTGAAAGCTATAATACTAACAATAATAATAAATAAATTGTGAGACACAATTCACACATAGTTATTCAGTTCGACAAAGGCGGGCCTTACTGTAGGTACTAAACAAAACAACTGATAAACATACTTCAATAAATATTAAACGACCAGACACAAAGCCAACAGACATGTTTATGGGCACAAATTTAGGCCCCGAGCGGGGATCGAACCCGCGACCTCCGAGTAAGAAGCAGGGTCACAGCCAACTGAGCCAACAGGCCCGTCAAAATCGAGGAATACCGGTAACAAGAATACTCTTATTACTATTGTATATCACTGCTCTTTCTAAGACATCTGTGAACCTCAAATTGGAGCATCTGAGTTAAGCAAGCCCTATACACTGTTATCAGCCTCATCAAGTAGTAATCATATATTAAATTTAGTTTTACAATTCATATAGATAACTGAGTGAGCCCACATCATCATTCATTCATTCATAAATCGGGTTCCGCACGGGCAACGCCGCTGGGCACCGGCAATTTATCTACACTAATCTACATCTACACTAATATTATAAAGAGCAAAGTATTTTTGTATGTTTGTCTATACACTGCGCTATACATATAATAAAACTCTAACGAGACTGTGTCTGTACATTATATTTTTTTTATTTTCGCGGTAGGGTAGATAGTTATCTACATATTTAGATAGGTATCAAAACACATTTTTTTTTCAATTTTGGTCTGTCTGTCTGGTTGTGCACTCATCATGCAAAAACTACTGGACGGATTTTGATGAAATTTGGTGTGGTGATAGCTGATTAGCCGGGTTAGCATCTAGGGTACTTTTTACCGCGGGAAAATGTCTCATTCCCACGGGAAAATTTAAAAACTGGTTATAAAGAGCCCCACTCCGAAACGATAACACCTAGAAACTTGAAATATGGTATGTAGGTGTCTTTTATTATATCGTAGGCATCCACTATGAAGGGATTTTCGGAGATTCCTAGGGAACGGGAATAAACTAGATCTGGACACCCGCTGGTAACGAATAAACTTAAAAACGATTGGACTGATTTAAAAAAATCTTTCACTGGAAAGCTTACTTTTCTGTGAGTAACATGGGTCATAATTTTCCCATTGGAACGGGATTTACGCTGGTAAAATTGCGCGGAACAGGTTGTTGATAATAAAGATATTTGAAAAGGTTTCACGTTATTAATGCAAATGTCTAACCGTCGTCCATAAACGTCGTATCTCATTTCCCATCCCGGCGGAAGAGGCTCCTCTGCGCTGGAGGCAGGGGCGGTCTGGTGCGTCGTAGCGGGCTCCGACGGAGGGCCGGGAGGCTCTTGGTGCGAAGGGCCCGCGCCACTTTCTACGGTTGGTGCAGTAGTGTGTACTGTGCCATTGCTCATTGGTGGCGGGCCCGGCGGTGGCTGGTGGTCAACAGACAATTAAATCTCAGTAACTAAAGTACAGGATGGTTCAGAAGGGTTTGACGCAGAATGTGAACTTCGCAAAATGAGCACTCGACACAAAATGTGCATTTCGCAGTTGGTGCACTTCTCACAAGGGGCACCTCTCATAATGTGCACTTCGCAAAATGAGCACTTCGCAAAATGTGCACTTTTCTAAGGTATGAGGGAAGACAAAGACAGGATTTAACTAAAATAAGTTTAGTCGGTGTAAAGCAGAATCGCCCCCATTATTGGTCTAAGCTTTAGACCACAAAAATTGTAGTTTTATGATAAAGAAAAGATTCCATAGATATGTCACACTTACCCGCAAATTTTGTGATCGAATCAGTGATCTGACAGTATCTGGATTATTCCGCAATCTGATCCTAGCTCGGATACCTTCAAGTTGATTACGAGAATTTGCAGTCTCACCCAATACTTCATGGGATTGACTCAGTACAGCAGGATCAATTCTCAAACCATCCAGAAGTATCACTAATTCAGCAGTTTTGACTACAGTATTTGAAGTAGAATTCTCCTGAGGAGTTGCTTTCATCATGTCTGTTAAACAATAATAAACTTGTAAGGTATAACAAGAAAAACTATTATCATATATACATGATCATAATTATTAAGTATGTCAAGCATCAGTGGCTTACAGGCAGTCATGGACAAAAAGTTATATTCCTATTATATGACACAGACTAGTTTAAAAGATTTTAACAATAGGTATTAGTATTTATTATATTATTTTTTGATAAGGACATAAATAAATCTATTAATTATTTTTGTCTCAATTCTGTTGCTTGATGAGTGAATAAAAATAAATGGTATTATTTAAGTTGCAAGTTTTTTGTGGTGCAGTTTTTTTAAACATCACTACATGGTATAAAACAAAGTCACTTCCCGCTGTCTGTCCCTATGTATGCTTAGATCATTAAAACTAAAATTATTTTTTTTTTTTCATTAAAACTACGCAACAGATTTTGATGCGGTTTTTTTTTAATAGACAGAGAGATTCAAGAGGAAGGTTTTAATATCAGCATTGCGCCCGTGTGAGGCCGGGTCTGGTCGCTAGTAGATGATAATATATTGAAGAGATATATACATAAAGCCTGGATTTATTTAACAATGAGTAAGACTTATTATTAAGTTAAATCAGAAAACTCGATAGGCTTAATGATTACTCTTCAAATAAGGCCGACTCAATTTTTCATAAATCCAGCACTTGGAACAGCTTTGAAATGATCCAGTTATAATTTATACTTTTAATTATGACTTCAAATTATCATTATAAATAATGATTAACAAATGATAATATATGGAGTGGATGCTCCCACTAAACTTTAGAAAATTATAATTTATTCAGAATTTATGGAGTTACTGCCGTAATAACAGTTGTTCCGATTCATGAGTACATTCACTATAATATTATCATGAGATAGGTAGTGAAATATTTTTAGCTTATCAATTTTATTATCATTATAATTATAACTTACCTAGAGTCAATTCCACATTTTCACATTTTCCATTAAAAAACAGTAGGATTTTTAGCAGATTGAGTCTCTTTTCACCAATTATATTATCTTTTCTGAAACTGTGATGGTCTGCAAGTCTAAACAAAAGCTGTGATAGAGGAGTAACCAGCACTGTAAAATCTTCTTTCCATTTGGGGTGTAAAGTGTTCTTTATAACTTCTGTTCTTCTTGAAATTTTATCATCTATAACCAGTTGTAGGTAAGGATTTGGTTTGAAAAGTCCAGTGCTCCTTATTGTTGCAGATTCAACTAAAATATATATTAAGTATTTTCGTTTTAATATAATATGTAACCTTATAGTATAAAAATATATATATATATATATTTTTTACCTGTTAGACTGAGCTGGTGATAAGTAGAAAGAGAAATAGGAGCCGTAAGAGTTGGGACGCTTTCAGTCATCATGAATTGATTTTTCAGTTCATATTCACAAATACTAGGTTTTATAAATATATATTTTTAGCAAACAAGCCTAAAATAAAGATAAACACTTTAATTAATGTCTCTCTCAATAAAAGCTGTTATATCATTATGTTTTGGTAACATTAGAATTTTTTCTACTTGTCACTTGGTCAAAGCAACAAAGACTATTATTTCATTAGTTTCCAAACCATACACCATACTGTAGGTCTTTGTCCAATGAAAAAAGTCAATTAATAATTATTTTCAATAAAAGTAATATGTAATAATTATTGATACAAACATGACTTCTGTTGCACATAGGTAAGTTGCAATGTACTGTGTGCAAACCATAAAGCTATATTATTTAAATTAACATGTCACAAGATATTTCGTAGCACAAGAAAGACATTTTCTGATTAGTTCATTATCACTGCGGCTTATCTCACATGAAGGAAAATACAACAATGTATTGAATCATCACCACACATCACAAGGCACAAAGCACTAATTGCTAACCAAGGAATATGCAGCCGAAGCCTATAGTTCAAAATAGTATCCTAGTTTCATGAAATATTTACAAAAACTGGGTAGAACGTGAAAAAAACAAAAAATTAATCACTATTGCCCTCCACCATCTATCGAAATTCACGAAAATTCACATCCACAATAAAAATTCACATCTATGAATGATTCCACCCACAGACTAGGTATGTTTTTTTTTTTAGTTTCTGGTTTGTCTACTAGGCCTTTAAACCAAGTCTTTATTTTACACTTTCATCTGTGTGAAATGCCTCTGCTTCCCACCTTCCTTGGTTATCAACAGTAAAATGATAGCACTTTTACTGAATTCGAATATTTTGTCGAATTCGCCTTTCACTGCACACTTTTACGGACACTTGCCACATAATATAATATCACTAATATAGTGATATTATATTGTTGACATATAATCAATACCCAAAATATACAGCAAAATGAAAATTATACAAAAAACATGACGTCTCTCTTCGGATTCCCGCCAAATGAAATAGTATGAAGCAGAGGCATGAAGCACAGATAAGTTACTGTAGGTACTACTTCGTATGAAATAAACACATACCTATAAAACCTCTTTTTCTCCTACCAAACTGCTAATCCTTTCATTTTAGTAGGTGGTTGTCAAAAAGCTGACCCAAGAGGTTTTTCTCAATTTGATAAACATTGTTGGTATATTCAAAGAGAAAACTTTTTTCTGACGTATGTGGAAATAAAGTATGAATCCAAAGACGTTTTGTATGAATCACATCCATGAAGGTAGTATATGACATAAAGGAGCAAGCCTCTTTTGCTTTTATCTAAGGGAGCAAGTAGTTGAGTCCTTAGGAAAGCGGCCGGTTATTGAGAGCAGTGCAGCCAACTAGTTTTAGCGAAAACGCGCTGTCAGCGCTGTAAAAAAGCGCTAGAACATGCTAAATACCATTTTTTTTAAAAGCGCTATATTTCGCGCCAACCCCAAATGGTTTTACAGAATCAGAATAAAAAAAAATAAGATAGTATGAAATGAAACAAAGACATATAAAATCTGATAACTAACTAACATAAAAAATGAAATAACTTGGAAGTAACAATGACATACCTACTTATGAAACAATATTTTTGATTATGAATCAAGCCGGGTTAGGTAAATCTTCATCACTGTCGGATTTTTGGATTTTTTCTTTTTTTATATTTATTCCAGCCGGAAACGATCTAAGTAAAGTTCGCTACGGAGAAATACAAATAATATGCGGGGAATCCCCGAGACATACTAATCGTTCTCATAGCATACATAATGACTCTATGATGAGAACATAGACTTCGTTTTTTAGTTTTTCAATGTTGTTAGTGGGTAGTAGTACATAATTTTATTTAGAACTAGTAAGTTATTATGTTTTTTTTACGATGTATTAAGTAATATAGTTTCATATTTAAAAAAGCGCTAGATTTAGCGCTAGGCGCTAAAACGCGCTTCGAGACAAAAAAAAGCGCTAGATCTGGCGCGGAACGCGCTAAGTTGGCAGCACTGATTGAGAGGCACCTCATAAAGAGTTGTGACACTTTCTAGTATTGACATCATCGCTGTTCCGAATTCCCCCTTACATTTTCTTATTTACTTATCCCAATATAAAATCTATAAAATAAATGTACTTAATAATAATAATAATAATTTATTTTATAAAAACCTTTTTCTTACAGCTAGTTACAGAGTAAGTATAACAATTTTACAATATATAAAAACTTATAGTCCGGTCAATTTAGACATAAAAATTGTGGTTAAATAACAATAATTCCCACAGAGCCAAATTTTGGTGGACAGCTGGGCTTTACCATTACAAATAAAGTTTTAAAAATCCCCATCGATCCTATGTGTGCTAAAAAGGTTATTCGGGTCGAAAGGTCAAAGTTTGAGGTTTTTTAGATTTTTCTCGAAAACGTTAAGTTTTATCAAAAAGAACCTTAAACCAAACTTGTAGGTCTTAGAATTATCTACTAAAATGGTCCTTATATTTTTTTTCCTAAGAGTTACCATTCCTGAGATATCGCGATTCTAAGAGTCACAATTGCCTTGAGCGCTCACCTTCGCGATTCAAGGAAAAACACACCAAGCGGCCGCTACCTTGTTACTAAAAACATGATAGCAGTCAAACTACTACAGCTACACGGAAATAAAAACGACGTAGGGATAGCTTATTATATCGACGATGAAGTGTAATGACCTCCTAACTAACATTTTGTCATTTTTGAGATTCTTATGCGTATGGACTTAAAATACGATTTCGCATGCCCTCACAAAAACACCTAAATAGATTTCTCGATATTCAACGAGATAAACAAAAATAACAAAAACTACTAAGTTCACATGCGTAAATTTTGCTGTCAAAAACTTCTATCTACACCGCACGCGTGTTTACTACAATGTTTCTCCCGGCCAATTGGCTCTCTACGTACAATGACCAATACGCAAAATGACAACTTCATTTCTAGCTTTAAATACGCAGAATGACCATACACAAAATGACTACATGAGTACGCGTAATGACCAAAACGCATAATGACCAACCAATATGTGAAATATACGCTTATTGACTAATACCCTTAATGACCAATATGCATAATGACCAATACGATACGCAAAATATTCACATATTGACCAATGCGTTGTTAAAGGCAGAAACATAATTAAGTAAATATATTAAAGAAAAAATAATTTTAACTCAAAAATAATTTAACTTAAAAATAGTTAAAAATAATTGTGACAGAACTGAACTTTGTACCCTCCAAATTAAAACAGATTAAAACATAAACATAGTAAAGTTATTCCTCTTTTTAAATCAGGAGACAAACAAGATCCCTCAAATTATAGACCAGTTTCTGTTTAACCAGTACCTACTTATCAAAGTTTTTGAAAGGGCTCGTTTCCGCATTACAGCGACTAAACTTATTTTAGTTTAGTCCTGTCATTTTCCTTCTCCTAGAAAAGAAAAGAGACGAGAGATACTTAGTCCTGTCAACTAAGGCGTGTTTAACAATTTTAGCGACGATATTAAAAGGTCATGGATAAAAGCAGAGAGATTTAAATACTAGGGCATAGAGGGGGCATTGGGAATATTTTCATACAAAACTTTGAAGCCTAAGCGTCAGTGCTGGTATCTAGATTTCAATAGCTGAAACAAGTATTCAAACAATTAGAAGTTGTTTCAGCTATCGACCGGTAGAGGTCACGCTGATTAAAAGGGATGTTACTATTTCATACCAAGGTATCGATAATATCAGTTTATTGACAAAGTAGGTATAGGTATATACAACAAAATCAATTTCAATTATACCTACTACATCCAGACACATCTATCGGGCCACCTAGTGTTTTAAGTTTTGACGGTCCCTAGCTAAAAACGTTGTCACACGAGACCGCGGTCTTCCTTGACAACAAACGAAGCTGCCAGTCTCTAAGTACCTTAAATTATTTATTAAACTGTTTGTATTCTTAAAAACAGTATGCCTATATTTTCTACCTAATAAATAAATATCGATAGCAAAAGTCGATAAACAGCACCACATCACTAATTAGTAGTTAAGTAGTGGTATAAGCTACTCAACAGCAGAGGGCGTTAATTTACAATATCAGCAGAATGTTCTAGAACGAATATAAGAAAATTATTAATTTTGTTCTTTTTTCTGAGTAAATATGAAAAATACTTACGAAAATAAACTAAAATCCCTTCCAGGCGTTTTGCCGTAGCGTGATTTGCAACCTAGCAAGGCGCATCTCGGCATATTTATTTATTTTGGCGAGATACGAACGAGAGTTGTTATTCGGACGACTTATTCAAGTTATTCCACTGTGGAATAAGTTTTGACTTCAAATTTTTCGGGCTTTGTCCCCTCTATGCCCTAGTATTTAAATCTCTTTGGATAAAAGTGACAGATAAGCACGTTCTTAAGGTTCAAATTAGTTGGTTTTCACATGTTTGACATTACTCTTCTATCTATGGTTTGTTTCTGTCCTTTTTCTTCCGTATTCTATGGAGAAGGATAGGCTAACTTAAAATTAGGAGTTTTAGCTGGGGGCCAATTCCACTAAATGTCAGCCATTGTCATCGAACTATCATTCCATTATGCTGCAACTGGCAACTATGACATCTAATTTGTATTCCACTAAAATCATAGTGGCATAACAATGGAATGACTATGGACTACGTTAGGTGTTGCCTACCATATATAACTATTACTACCATGCGTGTCATTAGTTTTTTTTCGGGTTTTCGGCACTAAAATCTTTAGATGATTGATTTTATTTATGGTACATGTGACATTTCGATAAGTTTTGAAGAAACTTGTGTATTTTTGTGCATAGACTCTGAAGCAGAGCTAAAATCTGAATTTCGTGTCGTGTTTAGGGCTGATGGCTAAATTGCCAATGCCTTAAAATAAGGGGAAAAAAGCAATCACTGGACAGCGCCATTCCATGGTAGGAATAGTAGAATACCAAAAGTGGTCAACAATGATAGTTGAATCATTGTGAAAACTGACAGTTAACAGAATACGAAAAGTGTCAAAATTTGACATAATATCACCATTGAGTGACCACAGTCATACAACTATCACCGCTGTCATTTAGTAGAATTGGCCCCGTCTGCAGAATCGAGTCCATTGCTTGATCAAATGATTAGACACTTCAATCTAAAATATATAACCTATTTCATAACGAAAAATTCGGCTTCACCAAAGGGAATAGCATTACTTATGAATATTTTGAACAAAATCCCGATTAAGGCTACTAAATATAACCAGAGACCATTTTAAATAAAAACTGGTCTCTGGTATAACCATCTATTGAAAACAGTTTTACCTAATGAGTGTCACGCTTTTTACGACGCTTTACCATTTGCATAACCCTTTCCTTTATGTCTATTACTAAGTCTAGAGCAGGTATTACTTGTCGTTGTTTTATGTTAAAATTTAAGTAAACATAATTATATTTTTTATGCGAGGCTGCAAAGTTTTTACTTAGCACGAGTGCTTGTATTGATTACCCAAAAAATATTTATATAATGGGGGAGAAACAGGTCTTCTTTAGAAATAATAAGTGGATTTTTGTAACATAGCGACTGTTTTATTTTTTAGAAAGTATTATGTCTACATATTTCCTCTTTTCTACGTTAAAAACTCAAGTAAAATAACAATTATATCAGTAGATTTCAGTTTGTTTTTATTTTCAACAGCTCCTAACACCTACTTGAAATAGTCCATAATTTGACGCCATTCAAAACAATATCTTCTAACTACATTTATTTCAGTAAATCATAAGATTTTAATATAATTACTAATGTTAAAAAATGGATGATCCTATTATTATAAATTTTCAATACAAAAATATCCCAGAAGTATGCACGAAAAAGTTTGAAACGTTTTTTTCACTTCCTGGAAAATCACCATTTTGGAGATAGGAGGTCATTACACTTCATCGTCGATATGCAGAACCAATGTATATAAAAAGAAAATTACAACTAATAATTAAAAGTTCTCAAAAAAAGAAACAGTAAAATCATAGCGAAAAACCGACGAAATACCCTATTTTTTCATGTCGATTTGTCGTCGCATCAAACTTTGGACATTATGATAGTTTTACATAATTGGATGTAGTAATCTTGAGGATTACATTGATATATAATAGTAATATAAATATTGAATATTTACATTATAAGAACAGACTTTCAAGAGTATGAATCTGATAAAAATATCTAAAGGAATCAAAACAATTAGTTAACCCAATAATCAATAGCAATATCAATATCTAGAACTTGACGGGTATTGTTCCCTTAAAATATCCTAAAATTGCCATGGCAGTTAGTGGAGTAGACCTACAGGGGAAAACACGGTAAAAAAAGGCGCCGAGTACGAGGGTGAATCAAAAAGTCCCTAGAAGTGCATATACATATATAAAACCTTTTTGGGAGAAGTTCGATATTCAAATTAAAGAGTGTCTATCACACAATATTTATGCAGACTGTCACTTGTTTTTGTCTGTTCTTTCGCACGTAATAAATTGTTTTGTGCAACGAGTTGCTAAAAAGTCAAAATTATGGATAAAAGTGAGTTACGTGCGGTGATAAAATATCTCAGTTTGAAAAAAATGTCTATGAAGAAAATTTTTTTGGACATTCAGCACACATTAGGGGATGATGCTGTACCCTATTCTACGGTTGCGTACTGGGTGGCAGAATTTAAAAGAGGTAGATCAAGCTGTAAAGATGACCCACGTTCAGGGCGGCCTTCAACCTCTGTTACGGAAGAAAATGTCAAAAAGGTTGAGACTCTGGTTTTGGAAGACAGAAGAATGACTATAAAACATATAGCTAAGATCCTAAAGATATCATTTGGTATCATTAAATCCATTTTTATTGATTCATTGGGGTTCAAAAAAGTGTCGGCAAGGTGGGTGCCACGAATGTTAACCGACGAAAACAAAAAGCGACGTTTGGAAATTTCCAAGCGTAATCTCGAAATGTTCCAACGTGATTCGGATAATTTTTTCCGTCGCCTTGTCACCATGGATGAAACGTGGGTCCACCATTTCGATCCTGAAACTAAAAGACAAAGCATGTCTTGGAAACGACCATCCTCTCCATCCATTAAGAAATTTCGAGTTGCTCCTACCGCTGGCAAAGTTATGGCCTCTGTGTTCTGGGATAGTGAAGGAATCCTTTTTATTGATTACATGCCAAAAGGTCAGACGATTACTGGACCCTATTATGCAAATTTAATCCCGAAAGTGCGTGAAGCAATTAAAGAAAAACGTCGTGGAAAACTGTCGTTGGGCGTGTTGTTTCTTCAAGATAACGCTCCTGCTCATCGATCGGAAGTTGCGCTTAACGCAATCCGCTGTGCCGGCTTTAATCTCCTTGACCACCCACCATATTCTCCGGACTTAGCCCCAAGTGATTTTCACTTATTCCCAAAATTAAAAGAGGAAATTCGTGGAACAAAATTTCACGACAATGACGCGGTTATAGCTGCCGTAGAGGACTTTTTCGAGAGTCAAGAAAAACATTTTTTTTCACAAGGAATAACAAAGTTAGAAACGCGTTATTCTAAATGCATTGCATTGGAGGGAGATTATGTAGAAAAATAAAATATTTTTATTTAAATCTTTGCATTTTTTAATATTGATTCCAAGAATTTTTTGATTCACCCTCGTATGTACATTACCTCACAGGTGGCGTGGAAATGTGTGCATATCATGTATAGTGTGACTCTTAGAATCGCGATATCTCAGGAATGGTAACTCTTACGGAAAAAAATATAAGAGCCATTTTAGTAGATAATTCTAAGATTTATAATTTTGGTTTAAGGTTCTTTTTGATAAAACTTACTGTTTTCGAGAAAAATCCAAAAAACCTCAAACTTTGACCTTTCGACCCGAATAACTTTTTTAACATGAACATAGGATCGATGGGGATTTTTAAAACTTTATTTGTAATGGTAAACCCCAGCTGTCCACCAAAATTTGGCTCTGTGGGAATTATTGTTATTTGAAATGTCTATTTTGACTGGACTATTAGTTAAACACTACTTTAATAAAATACTAAGGTGAATTTTTTTCAAAACTTACTGTCTATGATGAATAAGGAGTGTTTTTTTTTAATATGTTTCCTGAATAATAATATCTATGTTTAATATGAAACTGTTAAAAGTAAAGTACATTTTTATTTATTTTTAGTATACCAAAAATTATTCCTTTAGGGTTACGATATTTTACCTACGATATCAACATCAACCATTGACATTTGTTCAAAGTCAACGGTTGACTTTGAGTTTTAATACTCAAAGACGGTTGACCATATTGACCATGATATTTATAGACATTCTTTACAATATAGGTAGGGTAGGTTTATAGGTAGGTCAGACTTATTGTCCAACTTTTAAAGGAATAGGAATTGATAACTGTTACCAGCGTTAAACACTCTAAGGTGACCCGGGGCTATTGTAGCTGGGGGGATATTGTATCTGTTCTTATTAACTCATTTCCTGTAGATATTTGTGTATTTAAACATCTATAAACTGATGGAGGAACAAAAAATTTATTGTTCTTATCGGAGGTGGTGCCACTGAGCCGTCGGTAGGGGTCCTTACAACGCCATGTTCTTTTTCGGCCATTTTACGTTGTGTTTGCCAGAAGACTGTCTTCCGATTTTATTCTGAAAAAAATACTGTGCAGTGGTTTTCCGTTGAAAATTTACAGTAAGTAGTTATATAGTGAAACGTACTCTTAAAATTGAGATTATTTATCTACCCTGTGTTGTTATTATCTGGATTTATTCACGTAGATACATTAGCCTCACCAAAATTCTGTTGCGGGGTAAATGTACCTAGAGGTTAGATACAATAGCCCCGTACATTTTAGTATGGAGTAAAAATTTACTAGTGATGTTTCAAGTTTACAGAAATTGTCGGTATTTTTTTTATTATTTATTATAAAAATGCATTCGTATCGTAATTATAAAAAGCAGATGTGAATAATTGTCTATAATATTATATATTCATAATCCCCTTAATATTATAAATTCGAAAGTTTTTTTTTAGGGTTCCGTACTCAAAGGGTAAAAAACGGGATCCTATTACTAAGACTCTGCTGGCTGTCTGTCTGTCAGTCACCAGGCTATATCTCATGAACAGTTATAGTTAGACAGTTGAAATTTTGACAGATGATGTATTTCTGTTGCCGCTATAACAACAAATGCTAAAAAACAGAATGAAATAAATGTTTAAGGGGGCTCTAATACAAAAAACGTCGTTTTTGCTCGATATTGATAACGGGCTGTATCTCATGAACCGTGATAGTTAGACAGTTTAAATTTTCACAGATGATGTATTTCTATTGCGCTATAACAACAAATACTTAAAAACAGAATAAAATAAATATTTAAGGGAGCTCCTATACAACAAAAGTGATTTTTTTGCTCGTTTTTGCCCGATATTGACAACGGCAACAGGTATACGCTTGAAATATTCACAGAATATTAAGTTATATATTCACTTTAAAAATAAATATATAATTAAAATAAAAAAAATATTTAAGTGGGGCTCCCAAGAGCATTTCATGATTAATGACAAAATGATTTTATATAAAAACGGCAAAACAATCATGTCTGTTGTATGGGAGCTTCCCTTAGATACTTGTTTTATTTAATTTAATTGTTATTAACCTATTTATTTATTTTTAGATGGTTCGTCACTACAAACCTAATCTGAAAAAATACTCTGAAAATATCGACATTACACAATCACTACATCCCAACACTATCTTAGCAGTGAAAAGCTACAATAGCCCCGTTTTCATATTCAAAATAATTTAATAGCATATGACACCCTATTATTAGATAGCTAAGATTCAAAATCATTTAAATAATTACAAAATGAAATTCAGCAACTCGGCTAGACAATTGTAGCTCTTAAGAACCACAAAAGATTTAAAAGCGATAGATACAATAGCCCCTGGAGTGGGGCAATTGTAGCTTTCGTCACTTTTTTCAATTTTCAGCTATTTCACCGCTAACCTAAAAGTTTTTTGCTAGTTTCTATTATTAATCTGAAAAGTCAGATAAACGTGTGAGAGATTTATTCGCAAAATATTACTGTAAGATATAAAATGATAAAATTATAACAACTCAAAGATACATCTTTTTGTTGTTTAGTTACAATAGCCCCGGGTCACCTTACATTTATTTTCGAATACAAGGAAAGTAAACAATACACAAATACAGAAGTACAGAGGTACAGAAGTACTAAAGTAAAAAAATACAAAAGTGTTAGGGCAATAACTAGGCGGATGTGACCCAGCTGCGGATGCACAACCGCGGTGCCATGGCTGGGTCCGAAGCGGCGAGGAGGAACATACTAGGGTTTTTAGGCTGCAGAGCCCCACATAACCCCCCCCCCCCACCCGGGTCGGGTGCGTACGCAGTAATGCATTTTCCTTGGATAAAAAAAAAGAAAAGGAACTAGGCGGATGACGAAGAAGAATATATCAGAAGAGAGAATAACTATAAGGTTCTTCACAAATGTATTTCACAACTTTGAGGTTACAACAGACTGAAAACGGGCTTGAGAAGGCGTCCACGGCTGCGAAGTGCGAAGCACACTTCCCGAGCTGATCTCACTTAGGCATAGTTAGTGATACAGACAAGGCCTAAGTCTTAGACGCGAGTCTGAGCACACTAAACAATAGCGACAGTGAGTCCCTAGCAGTGTTGACAACTTAGCAACTTTATAGCTAGATCTTGCTATTTTTGGGTGTCAGGCAGCTACAACTTAAAAAATCTTGTAGCAAAATTTTTTTAGCTACTTTTACTCTTTTCCAAGATGTGAGTACTTTCGAGACTTTATAGTAGGGTATCGGCCCTTAAATTGTACCTAAACGTTGCTGGCTTATCTATTTTATTACTAATACCTGAATAAATGAAGGGGATAAACAGATTTCTTCGTATAAAACCTAAACTCCGTTCTGTTCTGTGTTGTCTTATTTTATAAATTTAAAATTATTGCTCGCTGGTATAATAAACTGAAAATTTATTTACTTAAGAAGAAAAGACAATACACGTAATCTACTTAACTCACCTATTTTAAAGTTTTAGCTACTTCTAGCTACTTTTTTGTGTCAACAAATCGGGCAATCTGGCTACTTTTCGCAAGGGCAGCAGTTGGCATCACTGGTCCCTAGCAGGGATGTTGCGAATATTCGCATCCGCATCCACAAATGCAGAGCTTCCGCATAGATTTGGACATCTGCATCCGCATCCGCATCCGCAATAACCAATGCGGATATTCATGCGGATGCGGATGTAATACAAGTTGCGATAAAAATGGAAATTGGACGGGGCCGTTAAATGGCGCGTGCCGTTCGCACGTGACAATGACCAATGGAAGCGAAAAAATTAGTGACAAGATCCGACGCGTTTGTTGTGGTGCATCATTTGTTTATGATGATCACTTACTAATATGAAAATTAGTAAGTAAAGTTAAAAAAAATAGGAGCATCATACTTAATACAAATTTTCTACACTATCTACACTAATCTATACTAATATTATAAAGAGGAAAGATTTGTATTTTTGTTACGAATAAACTAAACAACTACTTGACCAATTTTAAAAATTCTTTCACCAAAGGAAAGCTAGAATTAAATATCCCTGAGTAACATAGGCTATATTTTATTTCCATATTCCCACGGGAACGGAAACTACGCAGGTAAAACCTCGCAGAACCGCTATAAGTAATAAAAATGTTAATAATTACTTTATCATTGTTTTAATTCTTCATTCATGTACTTTATTTATTTAAGATCTTAAACATCTGCATCCGCATTCACATCCGCGGATGTGAAAAAATCGGCATCCGCAACATCCCTGGTCCCTAGTACGAAAGTTAGGATTAGACACAGGGATTGGATGATATCGCAATCAAATGTATTCCGCGAGCTTATATGATGCGAGGGGGAACCAAACCATAGCGCGGGTTACACACGTGTGCCGCCATCTATCGGCAGATAGCGGAACTAAACTACACTTCACTCCATGTGTGTAGTTAAATGGATTCATCTGTAGATTCATCTTCTCACAAGAGTACAAAGGTACAAAAAGTAAAAAAAGTACTAAAAGTACTAGTTAGTAAATCAATCCGGGAGGGATTGATTTAAATTTATTTATGGAGGGAGAAGCAATTACCATTACTCTTTCCCTCTCTCGAGCAGGAATCACATCATAGTAGGTAGTAGTCTCGCTTGAAAATGTCAACCCTTCTTGGCTTCGAAATATAAATGCGAGAGTTTCTGAGTATAGATGTTTGTTGCTCTTCCACACAAAAACTACTGAACGGATTTTGATTAAACTTACAGATATATATCTTATACATTAGAATAACACATAGGCTATATTTTATTCCCGTATTCTCATGGGAACGTGAACTGGGGTGTAATGGCACTAATGGCACACCTTGGACACTAGCGATAAAATGTATGAAACAAACGCGTTGCTGCGCACACAGTCTAAGCTTGTGTAGGTGAACGCGTACCATGCTTGTGTGAGAACGCGTGCCATGCTCTGCGCACCGCGTTCGTCGTCTCGTCCTTGCCAGCCGGTGACTGTGAGACCACCAAGCGCGGGGTGGCGGCACTTTTAGCGGGAGGCAGGGAGTGGCCATACTGTACGCTAGTACTATTCATTCAAAGAGATTAAAATATATTTTTTATCTCTTTGTATTCATTATACTGTGGTAATGGGGTGCTAATAGTAAATAATATTTTTAAAATTCTTTATATTATTTAAACAATCTCTCCACAATCAATGTAAAATGCCAAATTGTCCATGTTTTAAAGAAAATGTTATTGTCTTTGCACTATTCGAGGTCATCGAGGTGCCCCTCAATCTCAAAGCCCTCAATAGTACTGGCAGCTTTCTTAGGAACACTTGGTACGAGGCCATTTCATGAGCCATTCAACTAAGACAATCCACTAAGCCAATCCAAACTGCATACAAAAAAGCTTGAGGACCATAATGGGCCATTTATACGAGGGCAATCCACTAAGACTGCATACAAAAAAAACGTCAGGACAATGTAATGGATTGTCCTCACGTTTTTTTTGTATGCAGTCTTAGTGGATTGTCTTAGTGGAATGGCCTCGTATAAATGGCCCATAATCCATTGCAGTGGACTGTCTCCATTTATACGAAGCCATTAGTGGATTGTCATAATGGAATGGCTCATAGAATGGCCTCGTGTAAATTGCCCAGTGCCAATATGCTGACAAGTGAAGTAGTGTGCAGCGTTGCCAGAACCAAAAAATACGGATTTCCGTACTATTTGCCACCGTACCACAACCGTACCTCAGTACAAACCGTACCTTTTCTATATTAGTGATTAATTTTTCACTTTAAACTACAAAGGGTAAAAAAATGAATAATAGCTTTCTCCTGTTAATCTAAATTTTCTGAAGTTGCGTTTTAAAAAAAAACTTTTTTTTTTCTGACCCACTTCTAACCAAATAAGACTTGGCTGTATGGACTACATTCCTTACCTTCTTTCCACATAAGTAATAATTAAAAAAAAATTGGTACTGTTTACAAACAAATCTTTTCGTTTCGGTTTAGTTTGGCTGTTATTTATTTTAAGGTTTTCCTGTTAAATAACAAAATAAGTTCTATTTAGTTTAGTTAGTTCCGTGGCTTACTATAAATCTTTAACCTCATTAGCCTGTTTTTCTTTCTAATATATCTTGCTTGCGCTTCGTTTCTCGCCACTCCGTGCCTTTGAATAGTTTATTGTTTGTACATTTTATTTAAAGGTATAGTGTTGTGTTGTTTGGATAATACCATAATTGATGGAGGAAACAATTTTGATTGCCTGGCATTTTATGTTGAAGTTATAGCACAAATCATTAAGTTGTATAATAACAGACCTAAAGACCTAATATTATATGACATAATCAAGCATGTGTTAGCAAGTTATTGACAAATAATGAGTGACTGATACTTTCTTCAAATTTCTGTCACATTTGACACTAAAACACACAAATTACTTAGATAGAATTTTCTTAGTTCCTAACAGATTATTGTAATTTTTTTTCTTTGTGGACTAACATTTTGCAACGTTTTGGCAAAACCGTACCTTGAGGTTATTGTTGGAAGGTCGTAATGCTATCCACATATACTTGTCTATGGTGCACGCATTTGAATTTGAATTATGTTCTTTTACTAGTTGTTTTCTGCGGTGTCATTCTATGTCTTATATTTTCTCATATACAAGTAAACACAATGTTTTCAAGTATAATTTACGTTTTATTGCTATAGCATCTAGTCCACCTGTTGGAGCAAAGAGTTGTAATCAAGTTTTAATCTCCTGCGTTGAATACTGGCTAAAAGCATGTCATGTCAGTGTTAGGTTGTCTTGTCGTTGTCAAGATAAATAACAACTGATTATTTTTTTATTATGAGTGTCACTGTTGTATTGAGATATATTGAGAACTATTTGATGATGTGTTTTTAAACTAATATATCATTTTATGCACTTCTTTTATTTGTTAACACTGTGTTACTATCCGAGTCTGCTGTAACTACAATACCACCCTATCAGTTATAAACCGTACCTTTTCAGAAAGCCAACCGTTCTTTTTTGGGAAATCATACTGGCAGCACTGACTGTGACTGGAAAATCTCATTGACTGGTCTGTGATCTCATTGCAAATGCAAATTGCAAAATCTCGGTACGTTATTATTGGTCTGTGCTCGGTACCTATTTCCTAGTTTTGGTTCTAATACAAAATAAATATTAGTACTACGATAATTAATCCGCAACTATGAACGTCATGCGGGGTGTTCCCTTTGTTGTGGGTGTTATTCCACGAAGAGTTCCTTCTGTTGTCAGTCGCTGTTCATCGACTAATAAATCTGAAGATATAGTCACTCATACAGGCCAAGTACGTAATTTAAAACGATATATACTAATTACGTATATACAAAATTGCTCCTATACTAAACCCACTTTGTAGCGAATAGTAACGAACGTCACTGACTTACATAAGAGACCAATAGGTACTTAGTTCGTGAGTAAAATGATAAGGTAGGACATACCTTACCTTACGTATGTTATGGGTTTGCTGGCTCTCCATAAGATGACACTCTGACTGGGTGTATTGATATGTTTATAAAATGTAAAATAAATAATAATAAAAGAATTATAAATGTAGAGAACACAATCATATTGCCTTTATGTTACGTATATTTTTTATAAACTTATTCATTGTAATCAATACTTACAATGAATAAGTTTATAAAAAAATATAATATCTAGGATATGTTATGAAGAAAATTATTTACTATAATTCTAATGAATCATAAATAAATAGAGGGAAATCATTGTTTTATGAAATCTAACTAAACTACTCTACTTTCCTAAACTCATGCATTGTTATAAAATTTATTGCTTACAGAATTTTCTTTTGCTTTCAGAAATGGGATTCAAATGACTATAGACTTGCCAGATTTATGAATGCTCCAAAACAGGTTAACCCTAGCTGGGCAGTACAGTTAGTAGCTCAAGTACCACCCAAGGCAGTACAGGAAAGAGTGGTGTGGTGTGATGGTGGCAGTGGGCCTGAGGGCCACCCTCGTGTTTACATCAACTTGGTAATAATTAAAAAGATCCTTTTTATTTGAGTAAGGGCCTGTCCCCATTATCACGGCGCGGCGCCGATCCGCGAAACGTTGCCGTGCCGTGAAAATACACTGTTGTGTTATATTCCGGTGTGATGTTTTAGTCTGGAGATAGTAAAGTAGTAGTTTCTTTTTAGATACGGAACGCACGAGACTTATGATATCAACAAATCAGTATTAAAATTTGTACAGATTGTTCGAAAAGTATATATAAATTGATCAGCGACACGTTGGCCGCACCGTGATATTCACGGCACGGCGCCGCCCTTACAACTCAAATATGTGATAAACTTGTATTTGAGTGATAACTCAAATAATAAATCCTTTCATTGCTGTTAATCTTATGTACATAAGTATTAATTTATAACTACCTCTAGAAGCTATCCAAAATTGCTTATACAGTTACTTCAGTTTTCTCTCCATCCACTTCCTTTTACTCTTTGGAAGCTTGTCGTTCTTTTGACATTGGGCCCCTTCAAGGCTTTCCACTCAGTGCTAGTTCTTGCTGTAGATCCATAGGTATATTACAAAAACTCAAATACCAAACACAAAATTTGTTTCTAAGGTTTGCAAAGCATCTAATAGCCCCTCAATATTTGTGAGTGTTAGAATAAACGGTCACTAGATGTTATTTAACTTTGAAATTATGCCCAAACATTGCTTCCATTTACTACCTATTAGTCTGCTATTAGTAAGCAATTGCTTCCATCTGCAGGGACACTACGGCTACAGGACCGGCCATACTGAACCGAATGAACGGTATATCATTCTGACGTCAGTATGGCCAGTCATGTAGCCATAGTGTCCCTGCTGCGTGGAATCAATGAAATGTTAAATTACTATTATACAATGTGGTCCAAATAGTGATGTCTTAAAACATAAGATTAGTCAATTTAATAAGCTAACCATGGAAACAATGACAATGTTAAGTAATAACATGCACTTGCAATAAGTAACCGCAATTTCTAATGGAAGCAATATTGCTCATCTAATTTTGTCAGGAACTGGTGGTCATAACTCAAAGGAGACATTTCATGAATGTATGGAGACTGGGCCTGCACCATGTACACTAGTTTTTAAGACAAATATATATAAAATAACTATAGTTTTATTCATGATTTTGATTATATTTGTCTAGTTTTTGAATCTTTTTTAGTTTCAAAATGCTTTTCTCCATGGCTTGCTGACATGAAGTTATTTTGTTTTAGTCTGTAGCGATTTAAACATTTACTAGATGTAATAAACCTTAGGTACTTTGTGATTTAATCTTCGAATAAGCCTTACATCTATTGTAGTTGAATCCAGGCTTATTAGTCTAGGCAATGAAGCGGATTTTTGTATGAAGACCCCAACATTAATTCCTCAGTCGATGGAACTTTGCAGGATTGTAGTATAGTATGAGACAATACTTGCATACAAAAATCCAAAAAAAAAACCTAACCGAAGTTAGGTATTTTTACTGAAATACTTATTTATTTGATATCTTTGTTGGGAAAAATGCTCAGTCAAAATTTTCTTCTCCAGCAATATTCATGTGTGTTAAGAAAGCTATATGCGAAATATCCAAAAAAATCTCCTGGTAGAAACAACAAAACTCAGACGTTTATGTACCTTGCTCGGGAAAATTGCTCAGTCCATTTTTTTAACTGGAATGTCATTTAATGGTCGCTGTGGACTTACAATAGGAAAATCCAAAACAAAAACCTTCTCGCTACATTATTTTTAAAAATTATCAAATTATCAACAAAAAAAAATTTTTTTTTTAGTATAAAAACCTAACTTCGGTTAGGTTTTTTTTTTGGATTTTTTTATGCAAGTATTGTCTCATACTATACTACAATCCTGCAAAGTTTCATCGACTGAGGAATTAATGTTGGGGTCCACTACCTTTATTGCCTAGACTATATTTTTGGTGTCTAGTAGTTTCTAATGTGTTATTTTGCTTCTAGGACAAGCCCGGAGATCACTCTTGTGGATATTGTGGTCTTCGATTTGTGAAGATAGATGAACACCATTGAACATACATGTACAGCAGAAAATTTAAAAAAATTAACCATTGTTAGCCTGGCAATTTTATTTAATTAGCGAATAAATGTGTGTGTAATATTATCGAAATTGTCAGTAGGTAATAAAATAGGATATCAGCAATTAAAACATTGATTAAATTTAACAATTTATTTTAATTGAACAAAATTTATATTTTTTCATATTTAGACTAAACTGAGCTTTTCTAAAAACATTGAGGGACTAAACATTTTTATAGAATTTGTTTATTTGTTTTTGAAGGTCTGTTATTTTAATGATTATTAGTTTAATAAAAGATAGCTACTAGTCGAGGCAATGAAGCGGATTTTTGTATGAAGACCCCAACATTAATTCCTCAGTCGATGAAACTTTCTAGGATTGTAGTATAGTATGAGACAATACTTGCATAAAAAAATCCAAAAAAAAAACCTAACCGAAGTTAGGTATTTTTACTGAAATACTTATTTATTTGATATCTTTGTTGGGAAAAATGCTCAGTCCAAATTTTCTTCTCTAGCAATATTCATGTGTGTTAAGAAAGCTATATGCGAAATATCCAAAAAAATCTCCTGGTAGAAACAACAAAACTCAGACGTTTATGTACCTTGCTCGGGAAAATTGCTCAGTCCAATTTTTTAACTGGAATGTCATTTAATGGTCGCTGTGGACTTACAATAGGAAAATCCAAAATAAAAACCTTCTGGCTACATTATTTTTAGAAATTATCAAATTATCAATAAAAAAAAATTTTTTTTTTTAGTATAAAAACCTAACTTCGGTTAGGTTTTTTTTTTGGATTTTTTTATGCAAGTATTGTCTCATACTATACTACAATCCTGCAAAGTTTCATCGACTGAGGAATTAATGTTGGGGTCCACTACCTTTATTGCCTAGACTATACTATACATCTTTACAATAGATCCAAGCTGAGTAAGACCCTTTCTATTCTATAAAGCAATTACAATCACAGAAAAATAACAGGTCTACATAGGTAATATGTCTAATGTATGCCATCATAATATTTATAATTTTAAGATATGAATAACAGGAAATATTAAACAACTTGAAAATAATATTTTACCTTTTAAATTACCTTGTAAATAATAAATTAAATACCTTTTTAGGTAAAATTTATTATTTACTACCTTCAGCTGCAACATTTTCGTTTTGCATTTCTTGTCTAATGTCAATATTAGACTTTAATAGGTCTTTCAGCCGCTCATGAATGTCATCATTTTTTTGCTCCAAGAAGTCTAAAGCAGAGTTTAATTCATCGAGTTTTGAATCTAACATGTTATATTCTGTAATAAGTTTTTATATAGTAACTTAGTACATAATGATAATCTTAAATAAATTCAAACAGTGATAGCAGACTTGCAATGGCCCTGGGACTTCTGGGAGGTCACAAGACAAAATATTGAAATATTAACATTGAAATAAATAATTAATAGTACAGTACGTCAATAAATAACTTGGCAGCTTTGAAGTTCCGCAATAACATTTTTTAGCGACCAATTGACGGTATGAGGAGCAGCCAAGTTAAAACGGCCGTACTGTAGATCCACAGAATTTAACTGCACCTGACTGCTGCACTCCACCTGCCTGTCTGTCTCACCCTCGACCTAGCAGTATCAACCATACTTCAAGGATTTATTTACACTACTTTGTATTTTCGATATAATGTCAAGGACCCACCCAGGTTCCGAAGAGAAAATCCAACATTCCAAATTATCTTACCCTCGCTTATATTTACATCAGTTTCCTGAGCATCATCAGTTGGATCTACTTTATTAGAAACAGTGTTGTCGCCATTTGTTTTCTTATCGTCTTGTCCAGCCATGACAGAAAGTTCTTCCTTATCAAGTTTTTAATGGAATAAAAGCAAAGTGTATGAAAATGTAAACGACTTATCATCGGTTTCGACCAAAGAGAATATAACCACTACGTTTTTGGTTTCGACTTGACAATAAATGACAAGTAGAGCTGTAACGAACCGTATGTATTCGTTACTGAGTAACGGGTACTCCATAAAGTAACGAGTAACGAATCGTTACTCACGAATTCATTTCGTTACTCGCATCTTTTTCGTTACTTGCATCTTTCGTCGGATAGGTGGGTACCCACACTATTTCAGTTCATGCAAGGACCGTTGTTGCGTGTATCCAAACGTTTGATGACCGTTTGTTTTACGCATGCGCGTACTTTTTCGTATAAAAACGTAGGTACGTTAGAAAGAAAAGAAGCAAAACTATTTTTAAGTTGATTTATCGTTAAAATGTTGTTTAAATTTTATTGTCAATAAATAATGTTGGATAGGTACCTATTTGTTGCTTTTTCATTATAATCGATACCTATTAAGATAATAGATCGCGATGTTATTGTTATATAATATAAGCTCATGGTTAAAAAAAATATATAGTAAATCCATTGCAAATTTTAGTTGATTTTGTCGAACAGTTCACTTGTATCAGAAGTAACGAGTAACGATACGAAAGTAACGAGTACTAATTGATAAAGTAACGAATACATACGGGTACTGATTTTCTCGTTACTTTTACAGCTCTAATGACAAGCAAAGCAAAACAATATCTAACCGGCTAAGCACGAGTCTAGTTTGCGTATCAAGGGACCCACACCATAGTAGATTATCTTGGTACACAGGATTTTCCACAATATTAGTACCTATCTTTACAAGACTATTTAAACTGCACTGGGAAGAACTGTACAACATGTGACGTGGAATTTAGGTGTGGGGGGATTGAGGGGGGAGGGAGGGGGTGGGTACCCACCCCCCAACACCCCCAAGTGAGGAAACGCATAGTTTTTTTTTTATGATTATTTCAAAATTTACATGAAGCGGGGTGAAAAATCGCTCCGCTTGTCGCTCAGCTTATTAAAAAAAGGTCGCCAAAAACATTCCACTAGTTTCTGGGGTGGGTTTGATTTGGGTGGTCAAAAAAAAAAATAACCTTAACCTAAACATTCCACTAGTTTCTGGGGCGGGTTTGGTTTGGGTGGTCATAAAAAAATAACCTTAACCTAAACATTCCACTAGTTTCTGGGGCGTGTTTGATTTGGGTGGTCATAAAAAAAAATAACCTTAACCTAAACATTCCACTAGTTTCTGGGGCGGGTTTGATTTGGGTGGTCATAGAAAAAAATAACCTTAACCTAAACATTCCACTAGTTTCTGGGGCGGGTTTGATTTGGGTGGTCATAAAAAAAAATAACCTTAACCTAAACATTCCACTAGTTTCTGGGGCGGGTTTGATTTGAGTGGCCATAAAAAAAATAACCATAATCTAAACATTATACTATTCACGACGCGTTTAGTTTCGCAACAAAACCACCATTTTGTCCAAATTACCATAGACTATGATGACTGTATGTGCAAATTTGACATTTAGAAGACGAAACAAAACGCATTGACGTTTGACATATGTCCTCGCGTCACATTCGTACAGTTTTGAGGTTCATTTATCAATAATTTCAAAAAAATATATCTCGAAAACTATTGATTTCCTCGCTTCGCGGAAATTCCACGTCACATGTCGTACAGTTCAGCCCAACTTTATATTAGGACATTTAACCGCATGGTACGGAACCCTAAAAAAACTTTTTTTTTGTGACACTGACAGCAAACCATAGACTATAGCTATAAACAAGATAGATTTTTATCAAGTGATTACATTTTTTAAATATTAAAGTAGCATTTTGCAATCTTGCATCAGCCTAAAATATACAAAATAGAACCGTTTTACCCCCGAAGGGCATAAAACGGATATTTAGGTTTCAGCCGTAGCTTGAACCACTGTGAGATTACCCTTTCGTTATTCGTGCTAGTACATCACTCTTTGTCTTATCTGTGGTCATGAGAGTGAGGGAGAAACGCCCTGACTATCTCCCTCTCTTTCTGTCCTATCGTAGCAGCGCGCGGCGGCTATTTGCTTCCTCAGTACGCTCCACAGCCGGCAAGGCCCTGAAAGGGTGGTTCAAGCTACGGCTGAAACCTAAATATCCGTTTTATGCCCTTCGGGGGTAAAACGGTTCTATTTAGGTGTTCGAGCTTACGCTTGAACCACTGTGAGACGTGTTTATTATCTGCCGGCGCTGCCCTAAGCGTACTGTGAGATAAGGAGTAAATAATGTGAGATTTGTGTTTAGGCAATGAAACTCCTAAGAATCATTTACTTTATATGTATATAATGAATATTACACATATTAGGAATTTGGTAATCAGCTTGAAAATGCTCATAGCATTCTTACGCACCTTATCAAGATTAAATTATTAGTCTACCAGGTAGGTATGTGAACCGTATTTATGAATGATATTGTGGTCGTACCCCAATTAAAGTAAGAAAGATCAACATCGAGTTTGACACTCAAGCATAAAACTAAACAAAAAATAATAATTTCCTTCTGGCAATAAATTATTGAGATTACAGTTACTTATTCATTGGTACAATATCCATATTAGTACTTATACTTATAATTAAATTAACATGTCTTAAAGTAAGGCTGAGATACATAAGTTTTGACACATATTCAGATCGTTCTACAGCGTCGAGAAACAATCGCATAACACGTTACAGTTAGCATTCGGTTTCACCACTATTTCTTGAAAATAGTGCCTAAAGAAAGTATTTCTGGATTTCCAGTTCCCCATCTTTAACACTTCATCTATGTTGAACTGGTTGCAAGTCCAGTTGTTCGTTGCTACCGCTGCTCTGAAACTTCCCGCTGAGGCGGACATATTTGCCTCTTTGAAAAGGGTTCTTATCCAGCCGGCGATCACTGATCTTGAAGCATTTTTCACTGTTCCCCTAGTGGTTGTTAATAAACCATCGACGTCCCCTGCCGATCGACGAGTTGCAGAAGTACTTATTAGTTTTCTAACCCAATGAACTATATCTAATCGATTTCCAGGCGTGCCTGGTGTTTTTAACGACCATCCGGATTGTTGGTGAGTCAAGGAATCCGTTTTGGACCCGAACTTTGGCCAAAGTATTATTTCGTTTCCTCGGTCCTCAAACGTTTCTTTATTGATTGTTAATAACGTCAAGTCATGGACCCGTCTGCCAGAGGCCAGTAATAGGAGAACGCATGTGTGTCTGGCTACAGCAAAGAGACTGTTCTCGTCCACTGTATAGGTTTTAAGGAAGTTAAGTAAGTCCTCTATTTTCCAAGTAATGCACTTCTTGGTAGGCGGATTTTTGCTAAAAATGCCCTTCATTGTCTGTGTAATCAGGGGGTTTGAGCTGAGCTGAGCAGATTGAATCGGGTTACTAAAGTTTATAACAACTGATTTGTGTAGTGCTATGGTTCTGGGCTTCAATTTTAAATTGATGAATAAATAGCAAAGATATTTAGCTACATTCTGGGCATCGGGATTGTTAATTGAAACGTTGTGGCTACTAGCCCATTCACACCATTTCCTCCAGATTGGTTTGTACGTTTTAAGTGTAGATTTTCTCCAAGCCGATTCTAGGAGGTCTCGTTCTGGACCCGACCAGTCCCTCAATTGCTCGGACCAGCCCGAACCACCCAAACCGCCAATACCAGGTGCTCTACTTGCGGTGGTGGTAGCTTCGTTCGAAGGTCTACTATGTGTTTGCGTAGATTCGGTATCAAATAAGGTGGACCCTCTGATCGACTGCGGAGTTCTGGTTCCCAGAAGGCTCTGTGCCATAACGGGGCTATAAAAAGGTCAAGTCCCCTCGAATGATGGAGGTGTCGCAGCACACGTGGGATCAGTGCTGGTGGAGGGAAGATCCAGCCCAGGTCGTAGTTCCAAGTGCGACTGAACGCATCTGTAAAAGCACTGTGCGTGTCTGCTATATCTTCGCTGACGTAAAGAGGGACTACCGCTGACCTCTTTGAGGCGAAAAGGTCTTTTTCTGGTATAGGCTCTAGGCGTTGAAGTACTTCGAATACCGTCCACAGCTCCTTTAGGTTGCTGTGCCATTTCTTTTGCGCATGAGTCCAGAGACCCCAAAAATGTTTTCCGTTTACAATCGCGCCCCAGCCACTGTCTGCTGCATCTGTTGTAATGAAAATTGATGGTTCCGCGTAATGGATTGGGGAGTGCATGTGCGCGTTCTCCGACCACCATTTTACTTCTAACATTTGACCTTCTGTCAAGGGAAATTTCTGGCGAGGGCGGTCTCTGGGCAGATGGCGTAATCCCCTTTGTAGCAGCCGTAAGTGCAATCGTCCTAGGGGTATCACGAAGGATGCAAAGCTCAGTTTGCCTAGGAATACTTTGGCGTCGTGCCAACTCCAGTACTTTCTCCTTTGAAGAGTGTTTATATTTCGCCGTAGTTGCTCGGTCTTTATTTCCGATAAGCCTTTTGTGTTTTCCTGTGTGTTCCATGTTATTCCCAAGTATTCTAGTTTTGTTGAGGCGGTTGCAGAGGTTTTTTCTTCGTTTATTTGCCAACCCAGGTTTCGGAGGTACGTCAAAGCTACATGAGCCTGATCCCTCAGAACGTCCGGATTCTCGTGGACTATCAAGAAGTCGTCCAAGTATACTAGAACTCTTAAACCTTTCTGTCTTAGCTTGTGCGCTATCCAGTTTGTGACTTTTGCGAAAGCCGACGGGGCGCTTGCTAAGCCAAATGGGAGACAAGTCATTTCGTAAACTATGCCTTGGTACGAGAGAGAAAGGAAACGGCGGTGACCTTCGTCTACTGGGATATGAAAATAGGCCTTTGAGAGGTCTATTTTCCACATAAAGTCTCCAGTTCTCAGATGTAGTGGGATTTGTTGGTGATTTATTAAGTGGAATTTTGGTGCCAAAACAGATTCGTTCAGATGCCTCAAGTTGAAAATTGGCCGATTGTCTCCGTTTGTCTTTTTCCTTAGGAACATGGTTGACAGAAATCCGAGTTCTTGAGAGCTTCTTCTTATTGCTTTGTCCTTTATTAGCTTCTGGATTTCCTTGTCCATGTCTTGAGAAACTTGAGTCTGGAACCTTTGTTTGTTTAAGTTTGACAACCTTTTCAGTGGGGGCTTTCGCCCAAAAGGGATACTGTAACCCCTTATGAGCCTCTTGACGCTTTCGGGTGCCTGCCTCCACTGACTGAAATATCTTGCAAGGCAACCCGCTTCGAAGGAGTCATTTTCGACCCGCCCATTTGTTTCCTTGATGGGGGTTAAATGGTCTTTTCGATTGGTTTTCCCCCTTTCCTCGTCCTCTCCGAGCAGGTTGGTTGGAGAAGTTTCTTCCTGGGGATTTTGTGTCCCGGCTGTGACTTGATTGTCGAGGAAAATTCGGGGCCCAACGGGATGTTCCTTTATTAGGTCTTGTTGCGTGCATAGGCTGTCTCGTATTTCCTGGCAAACTTCCTGGCAAGCTCCGTTTGCCAGGAAAAAACTTGGAAACTCCTCCCTGTTCTTTGATTATATCTGAGAGCAGTTTGTCCTCAAAGAGGTGGGTATCCGAGGGAGGAATCTCCTGTAACATCTTCTTAAGATTATTATTCCGAGGCCTAAAGACGTTTCGCCTTTGGTTCAGGACGTCTGTGCGTCTGCCGCACACGTATTGCAGCAGGGCCTCTGAATTCTTTTTGAATTCTGATGTGGGTGCAAGGAAATCCTTGGACACCTTCTTCCTCATATCTTGGGGTAGCGTTTTAATAATACTATCAAATATTATTCTTTGTTGAATCAGCCCGTTAGTTATTGCCCCGAGAGTGAGGTCAAATGTCTCCAATATCTCTGCATATTTCCATTTTGGGGTTACTTCCGTCAGGATATTATTTGTTTTAAGGGCACAGAACACGGGTGTGGCTTGGAATTGTTTTCCCGTTTCCAGGTATTTTAAGTTGCACCACCCTGATTGGCCAAGCCTTTGGCATTCTACCCCAAATTTTACTGCTACCGGGTCAGCCTGTCTTATTTTCGGCTCCTGCTCAATTGTTTTGGGCATAAAGTCATATTCTTCCGAACTATCTTCGTCTTCTGGAGTAACGTTTTCTTCCATCATGGGCTGTTTCTCTTGTATAGGCTGGTTGAGATCGCCTGTAGAGTCAGGCTCCGACTCGAAGCTCGTATCCAGACACATCTCGTTGCTCCTGTTTTGGACCAATGACCTTATGTTTTCATTTTGCTGCTCTTGCATGTTATACATTTTTGCTATTAAGTCCATCTGCTGATTCAAAATAGTAACCAATAAATGATCGTTACTACCTTGTGTAGGTGCAGGGTTGTTCGGCCGAGGTCGATTTGCCATTAGGGGAGATCTAGACCTCGTCCTGCGCGTGTCACTTGACGGTGGTGGCGTGTTAGCCGATGTGTCGCTTGTCAGCTCTGTCGTCGCTGTATATCTATTTGTCAGCTTGTGCTTTATACTCTTGACACTGTCCATGAACACATCGTATTCGGGTTCATGAATCCTTTCCATCAATGCCTGCGGTGAGTACAACAGGGCGCGTCCTAAAGACCATTTCATTAACTGTGTTCTTATGCACCTGAACCACCGTTCAGAAAGGGATTTCGCTTGTGGGTCAAAAGCTCGAGCTAAATCTGCGGTAGGAATGGCGAACCTAAGCTTCGCCTCTACCGCTTGCGGTATTACTTCATCACCGAATAACTCCTTTAGCGTAAAATCTAACACTTTCCAATCACGCCAGTTCTCCGGGTAGTTGAGGTCTAGTGACGCGATTATGTTTTTCAATATTTCTTGATCTGGGTGCGGCGAGGCCGCGAGACTTCCCAATGTCGTCAGCGTAGGCATATTCTGAAATCAGATTGATGTGTGAGCACTATGAATTGCCATATTTTATGCACAACCCTGCATAGAGGTCGCGTAGAATAAACCTAGATAGACAGTCAATTAATTCTACATTTGAGTCGGCATTTCATTCGACGTTTCGCGTCGACAATTGATTCGACGCACGAGTCGACATTTGATTCGACGTCGGAGTCGACAATTTCCTCGACGTATGATTCGACGGACGAGTCGACAGTTGATTCGACGGATGAGTCGACATTTGACTCGACGTAAGTTGTTTCGACGTGTGAGTCGATAGACTGTACCACTAAGGTAAGCTCTCGTGATGCGCAGGCATCGTGGCTAGTGCTATAAGCTGTCGCCCGAGATTGTTATGCAATTGCGCATTCGTCGAATCGTTGCTGGTCCTAGCGGAGCCGAGCGGTAATCGTCGCTGGTGCGGAGACCGAGCGGTATTGTTACGACATAAGGTTACCCTAATAGGAGTAACAATTACTTACTTCGTTTAAGAATATGATGTTTGATTGGTTTATGATGTTCTTCCATATATAAGTTTTAACACAACTTCCGCGTGGTGTACTAACGAATATCGAAAGCGTACTGAGGAAGCAAATGGCCGCCGCGCGCTGCTACGATAGGACAGAAAGAGAGGGAGATAGTCAGGGCGTTTCTCCCTCACTCTCATGACCACAGATAAGACAAAGAGTGATGTACTAGCACGAATAACGAAAGGGTAATCTCACAGTGGTTCAAGCGTAGGCTCGAACACCTAAATAAATACGCACTAAGATATTTTGACACCGACCAGTTTGAGAATCTATGCTCAAAAGCTAGTCCAACCAAAGACGTATAAAGAAAAAGTTTCTCTCCTAGGAAAGATAATGATTTTCTTCCAACGTCTTTGAGTCCAACCTTCGATCAACCCAGGGCAGACCATTACAGGCAGCCAATTCCACTAAATGTCAACGGTTACAGTTGGATGACAATCACATGTCAATGGTCAGTCGATGGTGCTATTTTCTCTGAAAAATGCTACAAGTTGTCTTTATACGTCTTTGACATGACGCCATCCAATTCTACTAAATGTCAAAGGTTACAGTTGGATAATAATAATAATAATAATTTATAGTTCATAAGTAGCCTAGTAGGTACAATTGTAAAAGGTTATTAGGTAAATTATAATTAGGTATTAAAGGCGGAGTGCATATTAAGTAACAGCCGATATCTAGAATAGGATACCCTGAGCTCTAGATATCGGCTACAAATTAAAGGTACATGTAAATACAGTGCTTATGAGGGTACAACAGTGCTTTTGAGATCAAAATTGGACTTAAACCTTATGACAAATAGTTTTAGTTAGGTAGATATAATAAAATTAGAAAATTTAAAAAATTAAAATTAATTATAATAAAATTATGCCTGTTGTGTATGTGTGTGCGTATGGGGTGTTTGAGGGGGTGTGTTTGTATGTGAGAGAATGTGTTTGTGTGAGTGTGTGCGCTTTTGTAACTTGTGTTTTAAGCTGGAGACAGCAGCTGAGTTTCAGTTTCTTCATAATTAAGACTCCGTAACCAAGTCGATACAGATTTCTTGCATATGGATGACAATTATATATCATTGGTCAGTCGATAGTGTTATTTGCTCTGAAAAGTGCGAAAATAACACCATTGATATGTCATTGTCATCCAACTATAATCGTTACATTTAGTCAAAATTACGTTTTGAAAGTATTTTACGGGAAAACTACTATACTAGCCTAATAATTGTACTTATATCTTGGGGCAGTGTTAGCTTTCTCTAGTGGCTCCAGGGTTGTTAAGAAGTGGGAATGGTTATTTAGTCCTCAACTAGGCAGGGAGTACTATGGGTATAAACAACTGATTCACATACTTAAATAAGTATTAAACGACCAGACACGAAGCCAACAGACATGTTCATGCACACAAGTTGGCCCTGAGCGGGGATCGAACCCGCGACCTCCAACTCAGAAGGCAAGGTCACTACCAAATTAGCCAATAGGACCGTCAAAAAAAAAAGATGTACCCAGCTTTATATTTTTATTACATCTACATTCATTGACGTACATTGCAAATACATTATAACTTCTATCTTTGCCGCGTGCTATTTAACTCACTAGAGTTTTACTACAAGAGTATTCAAATTAGTATATTGGGATTTAGGCATTGACACAAATAAAACGAGAGAATGTAATTCTATGGACAAACTTCCACCTGTTGACTGCCAACAACGAAAATGATGTTAATGATGATAATAATTTTGATGGTGACATTTTTTGACATTTTTTGACATTTTTTGACATTTTTGTAATTTTTTGTCATTTTTGAAACTTTTGACATTTTAGACCTTTTTGACATTTTGACATTTTTGACATTTTTTGACCTTTTTGACATTTTGACATTTTTTGACATTTTTGACCTATTTGTCATTTTTGACATTTTTGAACTTTTTGACATTTTTGACCTTTTTTGACATTTTGACATTTTTTGACATTTTTGACCTTTTTGACATTTTTGAAATTTTGTCATTTTTGAACTTTTTGACATTTTGACATTTTCGACATTTTTTGACCTTTTTTGACATTTTGACATTTTCGACATTTTTTGACCTTTTTTGACATTTTGACATTTTTGACCTTTTTGACTATTTGACATTTTTGAACTTTTTGACATTTTTGACATTTTATGACCTTTTTGACATTTTTGACCATTTTTGACATTTTTGACATTTTTGACATTTTTGACATTTTGACATTTTTTGACATTTTTGAAATTTTGACATTTTTGAAATTTTTTGACCTTTTTGACATTTTTGACAGTTTTGGCATTTTTGAGATTTTTGAAATTTTTGAAATTTTTGACCCACGGGTCTGAAATGCCCAGTCCCTTTTGACCCACGGGTCTGAAATTCAAACTCGATCGAGGTATTGACCTAAGGTATCTACTGACCGAATTTGAAGTCAATCGGTCCAGTAGATCCGGAGATATCCTGTCGACAGACACACAGACACACAGACACACAGATACACAGACAGACATCTTACTCAAACCATTAACTTCCTCTTATAATGCTACGCAGGAGGAAGTTAATAAAGCTAAGCAAATGTTTTGAGATCATTCGTGAATTGTGCATCATTTTCCGAAGTCTTCCCAGACAATGAGTCTGACAATCCATAATCATCTATATTGTGGCCATCAGAAGTATTCCTGTAATAAGTATAATATATATAGGTAAAATAATAGATAACACATATTAAAAAAAATTGATATTGTCTACAAGTATCTTTTTATATAATCCTACTAATATGATAAACGCGAAGGTTTGTATGGATGGATCTACGAATAAGGAATTCCTTATTCGTAGGGATGGATGTATGGATTTGTTCCTCTTTCACGCAAAAACTACTAAACGGATTTTGATAAAACTTTACAATTATATAGCTTAAACATCAGAATAACACATAGGCTATATTTTATTCCCATTCCCACGGGAACGGGAACTACGAAACCGCGGGGCGCTGCTAGTTTATAGATAAAATAGTTACGTATATCTCGTGCCATGTAGCAGTTTGAGAGAAGACTGAATCATGCCTACATACATACATACGCTCACGCTTTATCCCTAAGGGGGTGGGCAGAGGTATTCAATTCCTAAAAATATCCATATTTCACCAGTGTGTTTCTTGGACCCCTCAACCTGAAAGGTGGTAAGCCCATCCTTACACAGGGGTGCTGTTAAAAATGCTTCAAAACCAAGTCTTGGGCCTGCGGGTTTCGGAACCCTTTATGTGGAAGTCCAACTCGCACTTGGCCAGGTTTGTTGTTTGTGTCGGCAACAACTGCTCCCATTTTTTGGTGGTTTGTGGTTTCCCACACGTATACGATTTATAAATACTTCCTAAAAAAAAGGTGATGACCTTTGGTTGCGTCAATAACCTTTGGTGACGACCTTTGGTTGCATCAATAACCTTGTTTGTAGTGCTAACTTGCACATACATACATAGCATCAGAATTCACCTGCTGTTAGCACGATTGATATCCACTTCCCCAGAGAAGCTATCAGAGTCCTCATTTAGAGATGTTTGCGAATCTGAAAAAGAAATATAATATTGATTTATTTAACGTTATACAGGACTCCCCACGCTCATGCAACACGGAGGGAAAGTAAAATATTGAAGATAGGATATTTTACTAAAAGAAGACAAGACAAAAATCAGAGACACCGATTTTCAATGCACGTCGTCAATCACGGTAACTTTAATAAGGAAATAAGACTTACCAGAAGTAGTGAGCCTGTGAGTAGTAAGGTATTCAGCGGACAAGTAAGGCGGCAAATCATCGGTTGCGTCTCCTCCGGCGCCCTCCGCGCCTAGAGTCTCCACCACCGACAGCCATTGCCCGTTGTGGCAACGGAAGCGTTCCACCTACCGATTACCATCATAGTTATCCTCAATGCAAAATCGTAAGTAAATGCAATTGTTAGACTATGTTACTGTTTCAGCCCAACCAACAATGAATAAAGCTTGTTTAGAGATAACATCGATCGTTAGCTGGTCTGGTAACAATTAGGTACCTATTAATATGTATTGTTAATGTGCGGCCACAGGAACCTGACGCCTGATACTTGCGCGGTAAATACCAGTTACAATAACTTGACCCTGTAGTTTCTACCTCTCAAAGAAATATAACCCATTACTACATTACTAGCAGCGCCCCGCGGTTTCACCCGCGTAGTTCCCCTTCCCGTGGGAATACAGGGATAAAATAGCCTTTGTTACTCCCTTAAAGTGTAGCTTTTCATTTGTGAAAGAATTTTTAAATTCGGTTCAGTGGTTTAAGCGTGAAAGCGTAACAAACAAAGTCACTGTGACATTTATAATATTTAGGATTTTAATTGGTAGGTATTAGGTTAATTCTAGAAATAAAATTAAATACTTAATTTTGTAATATAAAACTGTACAATACTTTGAAGTAGATACTTATAAGACGATTTACGTACCTTTATTCTCATGGCCCAATCATTTTGCATTTGCGAAATGATGTCTAGGCATGCGTCGCACATCTTCCTAATTTCAACGTTCTTATCTTGCATTAGATCAATGAGGTATGCCGGCGCTTCTATAACATAATATGACCAAATAAATATCGCCACAAAAGGACATCCATTGTTCTGGGTTACACAAATATTTGGTACGGTGTGAGAATCGAAACTGCGACCATTAACATTCTACCACTGCTCCACACAGATAAGCCCTGTGAGTTTTCGTATTGTGGTCACTTAGTTTTAAGAACAAATTGTATTTATGTTAAAATAAAAAAAAATAACAGGACAATAGTTACCACCATAAATTGAACTCTATGTGATTGAAATAAGATTCAAAACGTTTAAAATTCAAATAACTGGAATAAAATGTTAAAATTTTCTTAAATTTGGATTTGTTGTTATAAACGCGGCAGGCCTCAATTTTTATGCCAACTAGTGGCCTGGGCAAACGTTGTTCTGCCACGGTATAAACCATGCGTGGACCCCCTCGAACCTACACCCAAAAATAAATCAAAATCTGTCTAGCCATTTTCGAGTTTTAGCGAGACTAACGAACAGAAATAGATTTTTATATATAAGAAAAGAAGAAGAAAAGAAGATATTAGATAGCCAGTTTGCAAAGGTTGAGGGAGGAGTAACGAGGAGGATACCTACTCCAATATCATCTGTAAGAGAGAACACTTCCGCCCGGTCAAGAGCAACTTTAGTTTTGCAACGATCCGGGTCTATGAATGGTATTACCAGTGCGCGTGACAAGGTATTCGGCGGCGATCGGGTGCGATAGCATCTGGCGGAAGGCGAAGGCAGTCTGGAGCACGTGCTCGTCGTCGGCCTGCCGCAGGCGCAGCAGAGCCACGAGCGCCTCCCCGCCCCCCGCCAGAGACAACTCCTCTGCGCAGCGCCTCTCCGCGCACACGGCGCCAGCCAGCACCACGCCCTCCAGGGACAGCTCCACGTCCGTACATTTCTCTGAAATAGATTCATTAAAATTAAAACACTTTTCAACCGACTTCAGTAAAGGAGGGGTTCATAATTCGACTTTTTTTTGTATGTACATATGTTACGCGAATTTTCCGCCAATTATGAACCGATTTTGACGATAATTTTTTTCTTTGGTAGATCATACTTCGAGGTGGTCCCATTAAAATTTCATCAAAATCAGTCGATCGGTTTTTAAAAATTCCACATAAGTCTAAAAAATTATGCATCGGCGATAGGTATATTGTTTTGGTGGTATCTGTTAAAGTCGGGTTTTTACACTTTAGATTAGAGGGGCGCTCCGATAGCCGCGCGCGTACTTATTATTTTTTTGCAATTATTGACCCTATGTCCAAATCCAAGACCCCAACTTTCACGACAAACTGGCATGTTTACGGTAGATGGTTTACTAGGGCAGGCTCGCGAGGTCGTTCGCATACTCGAGCGTGCTCGAGCATACGCGATCCGTAAAGAAAATGCCCGAGACCGCGCGAGGATTATTCCTCTCTGTCTGCGCTGACCCTTAGAGTGACATCACTTTAATTTTCGGGTATTCTCAGCAAGCCCTTTCATTAGGAGTGCATTAAAAATAACTAGTCCGCCATCTTGGATGTAGAATGACTCACACAACTTACATTGTCATCCAACGTGTCTAGTGTGAGAACATCGCCGCACCAGGTCTGTTACACATGCCTCAGAGTTAATTGTAAGACCTGCCATCCTTACCATGATTTCCTTTACCGTGGAGCTAGTTATAAATATTTAAGTATTTTGAAAAACTCATTGGTACATGCCAGGATTCGAACCCGAGCCTCACGCGTTATAAGCGGGCTTAGTGATAGCCCAGCGGTTACATTCCTGTTTGCAAATAATTATAGTTTAAAATAACTAATGCAAAATTGTTAATTTGCTGGTCCCAGAATTGATTCAAAGGGAGGTTGCAGGGTGTAGCAGAACCCCGGTCCGGCGACACGTTTACTAACTGCCATGTAAAAAAAATATAAAAAAATATAAAAGCGAGCCATTCCAGGAATTAAAAACCTCTGCCTATAAATTTGCGGGTCAAAGTCACTAAAACGCTTAAAAATATCAGCTTCCTTATGGAGCGGTTGGATAAAGATGTAGCCTACATAAATGAAGACCACTCTAACGACAACTTTCACTTCAAAATCCGTGAAACCGTTTAGACTACACCGAAATATACTCACGTACATACCCGCAGTATAAATATAATTTATGGTCGAGTTGTATAAAGTTAATTGACACGAAGAAATTTGAAACTACCCCTTGCGAATCAAGCAATGGGCACCGACTTAGCTGTTATACCTTTATATTTGTATTGGTTCTTTATTTCAAAAATTTATGATCCTTCATAATGATCGGATTAGGCGCACAATGCGACACTCGCATAATGGCACATTGGATTTTCGCAAAATATAACAGCCGACGCGCGACGGCTGAGCTAAGGGTCTTTCCTCACACCGAGGCAGAATCGCGGATTGGGAGATCGTGTTAGGCTAGTGGCCATTGGCCAACTAACTGTCAGAATTTGTCAAGCCACCCAAGGGTATCCGACATGGCTTCACGACTTCCATGGATATGATCCTTACCTGGGTTCAAAATCTTCATAATACAAGGGATAAGGTTGTATCTCTCCACGACAGCGTAAATATCAATGTTGTTATTTAAATTCAATATATTGCTCAGAGTCCCAATGCACTCAATAACGAATTCTTCTCCGGCGTCACCACTAGTAACAGCTCCTGCTATGTCACCAACAAACTCCTGAAAAAACTTTTTTTTATAATTAAGTAATATTATATTGTTACTTATATAAACTAAACGGGTTTTGAGGAAACTTTACAGTATATTAGCTAATACATCAGAATACCACGTCTACTTTTTATTCCGGAAAGCAGACGAACTGGCGAGACGAACGCCCGCTAGCTAAAATATAGGAGGAGAATAGTTTTAAATGCCTGGCCATTAGACACAGCACAACAAACTTAAAATTCCATCAAACGTATAGGGGTAGCATGAAGCCGGTAGACAAGATATGTGTCTAACTTCAACTGTAACTTATGTCTGGAAAATGACATCATCCGCCTAACAGACTGCGCAGACGACGGAACTTGTCCCCGGAGGACAAAATACCCCGAATCATAAAAAAAATATGTCTACCGAGGACTTGCCGCGGACACAACGCACACGGTGTGCAATCATTTGTCCCCCGGAAATTTAGAGAGGCGCACGCTATGGAAGCAAATATTCTGAAATTACGTTGTGTTGTAATTTACATGAAGTTTAAGAAAAAGAGAAGACTTTTAAAAGAGAATACTAGGTGCATCCCTTTATATCAGATCGATTAATGAATGGATATTTTCATGCGAAGCATGCTCAGTTGAAACCATAGATTTAGAATTTTTTGCTATTGTTGAAACAATATGCAAAAAGATTCTTCAAATATTATAAAACGTCGGTTGGAACTTTTGAGGAGTTGTTGTTAATTTGGAAACCCTCTAAAAGTCAATCTGACAATGATGAGGTCCAGAAGAAAGAATTGTTGTTATTAATTGGTTAATAATAATAAATAAGCAAAAAATACCATATTTAGTTTTTTTCTCATTCGACATTAAATCCCTAAATGATAATTTTTCATATAAATTGGCATTTTTAAATATCGATTTAAATATGATTTAAATTGGCGATTTTTAAATATCGATTATTTTTAAGAAAATTTATAATTTTTCAAAAATATATTTTATTAAAAAGAATAATCGATATTTTTTTCGATCAATGTCACATCCCTATCAAGCGCGCAACGAAGACTAAAGTTTGCCGTGTGCGTTGCAGCGCCTAGTCACGTTAGTTCTATTTTTTCGGGGACTGCCGCGTACTTTTTGTCCTGTACGGTCCCTCGGTGTCCGCGATTATTCGGGGGACTTTTTGTACGCGATACTTTAATCCCTCGTTACTCGATGCAGTTGTAAGCGATCTATTTTAGCGGACAAAAAAATACGGGGACAAAAGTGTCTCGTCTGCGCAGGCTATAACCGGTAACAAGACAATGATTTAAACTCGCGCGTGACAGTCATACTGTCTACCGCCTTCGTGCTACCTGATCTTTAAAACTACGCAACGGATTTTGACGCCGTTTTTTTAGACGATAGTGATTCAAGAGGAACGTTTATATGTATAAAATAATATAATACATGCATAATATAGTAGAGAAACACTGATAATATCATATAAACCGAAGCGAAGCGAGGGCGGGGGGCTAGTAATATTATATAGAGGAAAGATTTTATGTTTGTAACGAATAAATTCAAAAACTACTTGACCAAGTTTAAAAATTCTTTCACCAACTGAAAGCTTACTTTTGTGGGAGAAACATAGGCTGAGACCTGCGCGGGTGAAATCGCGCAGAATAGCTATTGAAATATAATTATATATATTTAGGTTAAAACACCCAATTATTGACACCCTAGTTCAACCTAACCCTACCAATTATTTGACACTTCAGCAGCTTTATTCAAAACTAGCTTTTACCCGCGGGTTCGCTAGCGCACGTTCATTTCACCCCTTTAGGGGTTGAATTTTGCAAAATCTTTTCTTAGTGGATGCCTACACTGTATAAGCTATCTATGTGCAATTGTATAGCGTAATTTTGTTAATTTTGAATAAAGCTGCGTTGGGGTGTCAATTAATTGGTGGGGTGTTAAGTTGTTTAACGTTGTAGTAGTTATATAGTTTATAGTATGACCCCTATAGGGTAGAAAGCCGCCTCCATCTTATTCCGAGTAAAGTATCGCATCAATAAATACCGAACGCACCACAAACAGCGGCTTGTTATGGGAGTGCTGAGACAGATTGCGCACAAGCTTCATGAGCACCACGTTGCGATGGCGGAAAGCCCGCTCGAGCAGCTCCCTCAGGCGGCCGTCGCCCGCCATCTGCTGCGCGGCGCGATCGCACCACGCGAGGTTCACGCACAGGGCGAGGAGCACGCCGGTAGCTCCCGGCCCATTTGCATCGGTGACGTCACTGTTCACGTTTAGAAGTAGCATATCCGTTAGCTGCAAAACGAAACATACGGCAATCAGGATCGGCAACATGTTTGTTTATGTTGATGAATAGTGTTCTAACATTCTAATGTTGGTTTCTTGTTATCTTATCAAGCAACAGGTATCCGAAAAAAATTGAATTGTCTTTGACCGCCTGACAGGCCTGTAGGCTGATGCTTGACTGGAGATATTTTTATAATCTTTTAAACTTAAGCCTACAGAAGAGGTGTTATTAAATAAATAAAATAAATAATCTCACACCTTATATCCCCGAGGGGGTAGGCAGAGGTATTCCATTTCTGGATATACCCACTTCTCACCAGATATTCTTTGGACCCCTAAACGTGATAGGTGGTGAGCCTATCGCCGGACCGGGTCTGTTTACACATGTCTCGGACCTGCGGGTTTCCTCACTTTGTTTTCCTTAGCCGTCGAGCTGGTGATAAATATGTACGTAAGTTTTTTAAAAACTCATTGGTACATGCCAGGATTCGAACCCGAGCCTCACTGATTTTCATCGTGTGAGCTATCACTGCTCTATTGTGGTGTTATTAGTTATGAATTATGTTAAAAAACTTATGAGCTATTATGGACAATTAAGAAATGTTATTCTATCAAACATACCAGCTTTACACAATCTGACTGAGTAAACATCAGTTTGACCCTGTCATCCATGCTCAAGTGGTAAAGGATTTTCATAGCTAAGTTTATATGTTTGTCATCGCCTACAAAGACAGAAATATATTTTTATAATAATGCACTAAAAATAAATAAACAAGAAGAAAAAACAGTACTAACTGGTGAATTGGATAAACTTTGGCAGCAGACCAATTTTGACCATTTTATTGCGGATTTTTGTGTCGAATGTCAAATTAAATAAAAGTTTTAATGAGACATTCACTAAATCAGCGTTATGAGAATCTAGCATAGGCGCTAGCTTCTCTACAATTCCTCTGGAAGCCATACTATTTTTGTTTTCTACAAAAATAGACAACTTCTGAAGGAATGAAACAATCAAAATGAGCAAGTCTATGTTGGAGTGTCTCTCCATGGCCCCAATAAGCAAGCCAACAATATCTTTTTTGTGCATCTTCTCTTCAACTTTAACATTGTCGGCAATGTTAAGGAGCATGTAGAAAGCAACTCGCAGCAACTGTTCTTGTCTTTTTGACAACGTTTTTAATTTTCTTTTCATTTGTTCTTCATCATTTTTCGATAAGCACTCATCGGAGGCATTGCAAAGGTCCTCATGGTAGCTGGACACTAGTGATCGCGACTTTTGCAAATTGACATCGGCAACAGCCCATGTTCCTGATTTTGGTCGACGTTTTGGTTCAGGAATCCGACTTCTTGGAATCTCACTCTGAAAATTAAATATTATATTAAATACGATGTTATTTCTTTTAGATCGTTCCAACCGTAACATAGGATATTTAATCTAATCTAATATCAAGTAACTATATTAGATTAAATATCCCATGTTACGGTCGGGTACGGTATGTCCACATTGTCCACGGTCATTACGATACCCAATTATATTTAGAATAATTAGATAAAACCACCGTGTTTATTTGATTATTCTAAATATAATTATGTATCGTAATTTCGTTAATTTTTAATAAAGCTGTTGGGGCGTCAACAATTCGGTGTTTTATTCTATTTCCACATGCGTCCGGGTTTTATACCTGGTGACAGCGTGTACAAATGAGTTTTTCAAAACCTTATGTACATACTTATCACCAGCTTGATGAGAAAAAAAATATTGTGTGAAAACCTGCAGGCCTGGCAATAGGGTATTTTACTGTACAATCAAATGAGTAAATAAATTTATGGCTCTTGACCTACCTTTTTTTTTGCAAGCATTTATTTAACTTTATGATATGAATATAATATATTTATATATAATTAAATGATGTTCTTACTTTATCAGGTGTAAGCACTGGTTTTTTGCCTTCAACTTTTTCTTTCCACTGATCATATCTCTTCAATTCATAATCAATAACATCCATGCACAAGGAACCAATTTTGTATTGAATTATAACTGGATGAAATTCATTGTAGGTGGAAAAACAGAAAAATGTGTACACAATATTTGTGCTAAGTTCAATGCTTCTTTTCCATTCCTCTCTCAATACTCTTGAGAGAGCACTTAATAAAGCTTCTGGAATATAAAAAGGAACTCTAGAGTAAAAAACCGACTTCAACGAATAGCACTAAAAAATATCATCAATGGTATATTTTTTTAGACTTTTGTGGATTTTTTTAAAACCATTTTACGAATTTTGATAAAGGAGACGTTCCATCTTGGGCCTGCACAGTGTACACCAGCGTGAAAGATAGAGAAAAATCTAGTGATTATCAGAAAAATATTTTAAAAAATCATTTCCATCTTTTTAACTTGCACAAAAGTAATTAGTTAATATATATCTCGTGAAATGTGTGGGTATATCCAGTAATGGAATACCTCTGCCTACCCCCTCGGGGATAAAAAAAAAGGCGTGAGATTATATTATTATATTTTATATTGTAAAAGTAATTAAACTTCAATTCAAAGGATCCGCATGGAATCATATTGAAATAATACTATTTCTAACTTCTTAAGCTTAATTTCCATATTATTGTTAATTATTCCGACAAACATCAAAATAATGTCAATTGTCATTTTACCGGTCAGGTCGCAATTTTTTTTTCGGTCGTCCTGATGCCAGTTTAATGAAAAAATAAGTTTATTTTACAACGAAACGAACGAACGAAACTAGACAAATATGAGCAAAATCATGAATACAACTATACTTATATTATTTATATTTATCTACTAACACAATAGGGTACCTGAATAAAGTTATTATTATTATTATCTAAAAAACTGGTGCAGGCCCAGTCTCCATACATTCCTGAAACGTCTCCAACCTTCATAATTGGAGTATTAATCGCGTAACCTACAAAAAATACAGTCAAATTGAGAACCTCCTCCTTTTTTGAAGTCAGTTAAATAGTACAGTAACATTAGAAAGAGAAGATGCCTTTGCCCAGTGGGACAAATAATGCCATTAATAATAACATTTCACAAATAAAATTAATAATAATAAATAATTAATAAAATTTCACAGCAGATTAGTGAAACAAAATTGTTATTGTAATTTAATTTTTATATACAAATCAGTTTTACTTACCATTTTTGGTTAATTCCAACAAATTATCTGGATTTCTGGCTAGTTGCAAAATAAGGGCTGATCCTTTAATTTTTTCTGGAATGTCGTCATATAGTAGTTCAACATAGTCATCAACACAGTTCAGTACTGCAACTGGCATACTTTCCACAGGGCTCATTCTAGATTTTTTTTGTTCCTCTCTGCAAAACAACAAGGACCTGTGGGAATTCAGACATTCATTTCACTGTATTTGTATGGATAAAGTATTCTAAATTTCCGATAGATTAATTAATAAAGATTGACATTTTCAGTAATAAAAATTAATTAAATTAAATAAAGATTAATAAATCTATTATTTAATCCGAAAGATAAAATAATAGATAATGATTAATCTTGATTACCTACCTATCTGAATTTTTGATTTTCCGCAACTTATTCTTCACAGCTCTAATTACTGATTTAAGAATTATTTGACGGCGCATATATCGTATATAAAACCCTTTACATAATAAACAATATGAAAATTTATTTTATTAATATAAATTTAAACCGACAATAGAGGTAAATCTTTCTATTTATACTAATATTATTTTTTAAATGCTTTTAATGATGGTATGTATTTTCTTAAGCAAAACTTGAAACCAAAGCAAGTGTTGCGTGGTAAAATAATAATACAAATATAACGTAAAAAATAAAAAATCTTACGCCTTTTATCCCCAAGGGATAGGCAGAGGTATACCATTTCTGGAAATACCCACTTTTCACCAGAATTTTCAACCCCTAAATGTGATAGGTGGTGAGCCCATTGCCGGAACAGGTCTGTGACACATACTTTAGAATTAATTCTGAGACCTGCGGGTTTCCTCACGATGTTTTCCTTCACCGTCGAGCTAGTGATGAATAAGTATAAGTTTTGAAAAACTCATTGGTACATGCCAGGATTTGAACCCGAGCCTCACTGATTATCATAATGGGAAGTGGGCTCTTTAACCGTAAGGCTATAAATAATATATCTAAATAATAATAATAATAAATTGTGGGACACAATTCACACACGGTTATTCAGTCCCAAACTAGGCAGAGCCTGTACTATGGGTACTAATCAACTCATAAACATACTTAAATAAATATATAAATATCACATAAAAACTCTAGTATTAAAAATTTAAAACACTTTTTAAAAACCCGACAGCTTCAATTATGAACTTTAAAAAAGATGAAAACATAACATAATACTTTAAAGAGTAAAAACCCGACTTCAACTTTGAAATACCCGAACCTATTAGAAGAAATTGTTTGGTACCCCTGGAATCTAGGATGGGGCTAATGCGTCTACAAGAATCGAGAAGATTAGACGCCATAGCCCCGAATATTTTTGTTCAACTAATAACTAAACCCTAAACTAAGCCCAGAATTTGGCGTACAAGATAATAATAAACTATAACTTTTATTCGCATTCTATACCTGGAGCTATTGCGTCAAAAAATACCAGATTTCATAGAAACGTCATTTACACGTAGAAGTTATTCAAAATGTCATTACATGGCATAGGAATATGAAATTAGATAAAACTAGCGGCCCGCCCCGGCTTCGCACGGGTGGAAATTTATTTTTTCAACATTTTGGGATGCACAAACAAATTTCTCCTAGCAACCCATAGTAAATTATCAAAAAAAATTAGGCTTTGTATGGAGACTTTTAAAGAATATTTGTGCCCAGTTTCAAGTTGATAGACGCAAAAAACCCCTCTTCTATATACCAACTTCAACCCCTAATTTCACCCTTTTAGGGAATGATTTTAAAATAATACAAAAATACGTTTCTCATCATTTATTTTTAAGAGTATTTGTGATAAGTTTCAAGTTGATAGACGTAAAAAAACCACAACGTTTCCATACAATCTCCAACCCCGTTTCACCCGTGAGTTTTGAAAAATCGAGATATACCTACTTGTCTTGTTGTTTGTTTTGATGAGTATTTTGGGGAAAGGTCAAAAATGAAGGTATTCATGCAAACTTCAACCCCCAAGGGGATGAAACCCCTTGGAGGATGGTTTTCGATAAATCCTAGAGGGGATGAAACCCCTTGGAGGATGGTTTTCGATAAATCCTAGAACTAATATATCAAGTTTATTTTCAAGAATATTTGTGAAAAGTTTCAAGTTGATACACGCAGAAATCACACTATCCCATACAAACTTTATCCCCCTCTTTCACCCCTTTAAGAGATGATTTTCAAAAAATCCAAAAACACGTGTCACATCATTTATTTCTAAAAGTATATGTGCCCAGTTTCAAGTTGATAAGACGTAAAAAACAACACGTCTCCATACAAACTCCAAATGCTACTTTGACCTTAGGGGTAGATTTTCGAAAATTTCTAAAACACGGGTCTCATGATTTATTTTTAAGAGTATTTGTGCCAAGTTTGAAGTTGATAGACGTAAAAATCAAACACGTCTCCATACAAACTCCAACCCTCTGCTACACCCCCTTAAGGGGAGATTTTCGAAAAATCCAGAAATACATATCTTATTATTTGTTTTGAGGAGTATTTTTACAAAGTTTCGAATCGATACACCCAAAAATGAAGGTTTTCCATACAAACTTCAACCCCCACTTTCACCCCCTTAGGGGGTGATTTTCGAAAATTCCTTAAACACGGGTCTCATGATTTATTTTTAAAAGTATTTGTGCCAAGTTTGAAGTTGATAGACGTAAAAATCAAACACGTCTCCATACAAACTCCAACCCCCTGTTTCACGCCCTTAAGGGGTGATTTTCGAAAAATCCAGAAATACGTATCTTGTTATTTGTTTTGAGGAGTATTTTTACAAAGTTTCGAATCGATACACCCAAAAATGAAGGTTTTCCATACAAACTTCAACCCCCACTTTCACCCCCTTGGAGGAAGATTTTTGAAAAATCCTAGAACTAATATCTCATAGTTTGTTTTCAGAAGCATTTGTACCAAGTTTCAAGTTGATGGACGCAAAAAATAAACTTCTTCGTATCAACTTCAACCCCTACTTTCATCCGTTTAGGGGATGATTTTCGAAAAATCCAAAAATATGTGTCTCATAATTTATTTTTAAGAGTATTTATGTAAAGTTTGAAGTTGATAGACGTAAAAAACAACACGTCTCCATACAAACTCCACTCCCCTGTTTCACCCCCTTAGGGGATGGTTTTTGAAAAATCCGGAAATATGTGTCTTGTTGTTTGTTTTGAGGAGTATTTTTACAAAGTTTCATATTAATACACCCAAAAATGAAGGTTTTCCATACAAACTTCATCCCCTATTTTCACCCCCTTGGAGGATGATTTTCAAAAAATCCTAGAACTAATATTTCATAGTGTGTTTTGAAGAGTATTTGTGCCAAGTTTAAAGTTGATACACGCAGAAATCAAACCATCCCATACAAACTTCAACCCCCTCTTTCACCCCCTTAAGGGTTGAATTTCGTAAAATCCTTTCTTAGCGAGCATCTACACTATAAACATAACCTACACACAAAATTTCATGTTTCTATGTTCAGCGGCTTGGGCTGGGCGTTGATTTTTAGATTTAGCTTCTCCTTTTATATATATAGATTTCCTAACTTGTATCATAACTTATAGCATAAAAGGATATATAATATAATCAAATAAATATGCCGATCAAAGTATTGTGCCGCAATAGCCCCGGTTGACCTTATATAGGTACCTACTTACCTAACGGGTGATTTTTTTGCTGGTATCTTTTTGGCAACACTGTTTTTGACAGATCACGCGTGAAGCGTGTCTTGAGTCATTGTCAAACTTGTTCAGTTTGGTCTATAATTTAACCATGAATCGACTTACGAACAATCATCGGGCCGTACTTTTTCAAAGACGACAATGGCCGAAACGTTACTGTGAATGGCGAGCGCTACCGTGTGATGATTGGTGATTTTTTTTTGCCCAAAATGGAAGAATTGGACATGCCTGACATGGGGTTTCAACAAGATGGTGCCACATGCCACACGGCACGCGAAACAATGGCCCAATTGAGAGCCGCCTTCGGTGAACAGTTTATCTCACGTTTTGGGCCCGTCAATTGGCCGCCTAGATCGTGTGATCTAACGCCTTTGGACTATTTCTTGTGGGGCCATGTTAAGGTTCATGTCTACAGGGATAAACCAGCAACGATTGACGCACTGGGAGCCAATATTGAAGCATTTATTCGTGATATACCGGCTGGTATGTTGGAGAGAGTGTGCCGAAATTGGGCCTTTCGAATGGGCCATCTAAACCGAAGCCGCGGCCAGCATTTGCATGAAATCATCTTCAAACATTAAATTATATTGATCGTTCTATCGATTCCAATAAAGATTTTATCAATTTTTTCAAATTTTTTGTTTTTTTTTTAAATCAAATCCTATACTTACCTCTTAAAAAATCACCCTTTACATTGCAACCTGGAACAATATTTAACCATATTCATCTAGGTCACAATAATCCCATATCGTAAGTAGGTACAATGGAACATTAAGCATGATTATACCTTCATTATTTTTCTTTTGCAATGTAGTAGGTACCTATATAATGATATTTTTCTTACAAATGATAACTACTTACTAGATGCTGTGATGGAAATCCAGATGTAAACGCAAGGAAAACATATATTTTATCAAAACTTAAGACAACTCTAATATGAGACGACTTTTTTCACACTGACAGACAAAGATATTATAGGTATATAGAAAGACGTAGATATGTTACTAGAGCACGGAAAATGAGGCCGACAAATGTAGTTAATTAGCCACATTTTATTTAGTCGCATTGTATTTCAAGTCGTATTTTAAGAGCAACTCTTAACAGATAGCTCTCTTTTTCTTTATTATTCGTTCCGTATCATTTTTTCCCGTCATTGTTGTATCCACATACGTCAGAAAAAAGTTTTCTCTTTGAGTTGTATCCTATAAATGCGCTAAGAAGTAAGTATGTACATGTTGTAGCACACTCGTAGGGGATCAATTTTCAAACGCAAGCAGTATGAATATAACTAATCCTTACTTTAAGGCTACCCGCACACATTCAATATTATTGTCAAAAAGACGTGTGGCACTCGGGGACTGCCGCGGTAAAGCTATTGCATAGCATTTTTTATCAACAAGACTGCCGAAAAGAAACGACGTTAGACAATGCACGGCCTTCAAGCCACACGGGTGTTATTTAAATGGTTAGCAGAGTATTCGTATTTTTGTAAGCAGAAAAATATAATCTGTAAGCAGATATAGCTAATTGGTCAGCAACTCATGGCCAGCAAACATTACAAAACCTATCAGCATTTTATGTCATTCTGGATGGCTGTAATTATTTTTGAGCTGCAATGAGCTGCTACTGCTTAATAAAATTTTGGTAAGCACTCAGAGGGGAAGCCAAAAAATATTTTTTGAGCTGCATATAAAAGTAGCAAAAATAATCTTAGCAAACTTGTCATGCGCAAAATGGGCGCATTCCTTACAAAGATTAAGAAGGACTTTGGATTATGCAACTTTTATCATTATAATTATTATTACCATTACAAGTAGTGGTGGTGGTAGTGGTGGTAGTGGAAGTGGGAGTAGTGGTGGTTGTAGTGGGTGTGGGTGTGGGAGTGTGAGGGTGTGTGAGTGGGAGTGGGGGTGGGTGTAGGGTGGGAGTGGGAGTCAGAGTGGGAGTGGGACTGAGACCGGGACCCGGACTTGGACTCGGACTTGGACTGGGACTGGGACTGGGACTGGGACTGGGACTCGGACTCGGACTCGGACTCGGACTCGGACTTCCTATTTTGGAAGTTCCTATTTTGGATTTTGAATTTTGAATTTTCGATTTTGAATTTTGAATAAAACATTTTGACTCGGACTCGGACTCGGACCTCCGTGCCCGTCGGAGTGGGGAGCGTGAGGTTTTTTCGTTACGGAATTTCTGGATTCGCTCCCCGCGCTCAAGGCCCGCGATAGAAGCTATGCAATAGCTTAATAATAGAAGTACAGTGTAAACTCCATGTAACGTCACTCTATTTAACGACAAACTCCCTTAAGCGTCGAAATCAATTGGCTTTGGTTGGTTTAGCTTGTCTTTCATACAATGCTTCACTCTACATAGCATTACACCCACTCTCAATAACGACAACAATTGAGTAATAAAAAGTACCTTTTAAGTTGCTAAAATTAGTAAAAACTGCGCAGCTGTGTACGATCTATTGTCGCTTTATTATCCTAGTCCGCAATAAACTCGACTGTCGGCATCATGCATACCGAACTTTCTAAGAAATTCGTTCTGTTGTTTACAAATTGGGATTGCTTGTATGTGTAGACTGTTGTTGACCATGACTCATAAGTAGGAGTCATGGATTTTCTATACGTTATCATATTCTTAGTTGCTCACCAACTTTTCTTCTCTCCATTTAACGACAACTCTCTATAACGCCATAAAATGCACAGTCCCTTCAGTGTCGCTATATAGAGTTTACACTGTATTGTCAATAATATTGAGTATGTGGTTGTATCACAGACCATTAATCTAGCTAGATGACGGGAGTATACGTACTTCGCGTGTCCAACTGGAGTCAAATTGACTTCAGTTTACGCCGCGTCATTTATTCCGCGTTCGAACGTCGTTGCCTCCGAACATCAACCGCCATCTCAAAAATTGACTGTTTGTTCAGTATTATGTTGTGCAAACTATACAGGAAAAGCTGACCCAGATAATGGACATGTTTCCTACTACAGGTAAGTAAATTTCTTCAATAATTATCTTTAATCTAAATAGATTAAAGATAGATGATTTTTAAATAAAAATCATTTATTTCGGGTTCGTTGTGGTTTTACTATGAAAAATAAGACTGTGTGTGTTTACTTCTTGTTCATGATACATTGCCTGCTTTAGTAGCAAAGTTGTAGGGCCTGCTTACATTAAACACGCAATGGAAATATAACAATCGATCTTTAGCTTTGTTTGTTCGGCTTCTTGGTAGGGTTACTATTCTCATTTTGCTGTCAAATGAAGCAAATAGTGATGTACACCTTTCGATTCTTCACGATTCTTATAGATTTTTCGAATCGAAACAGAGGAATAATAATGTTCGTAAGTGTACATTATTTTTGTTGCAATAACATTTATCTCTGAATAACATTCATTATAAATTACAGGTTTCCAAGTAATCCACACTTAAAACATAAATGGATGGAAGCGACCGGCCGAATAAATTGGTTTCCAACAAAAAATAGCCGAATTTGTTCTAGACATTTCCACAATAGCTGCTTCAAGGAAGGGAAAAAAGTTCGACTACTGCTTCCAGAAGTAATACCAACCATTGATATACTGAAAACATCAACATGTGAAGCAGTTAGTAGATTGATATTCGGCTCGATATTCTAGATTCACTAGCATTGTTTTCTAAACCTAAAATTATATTATCTGATACATATAAGTGTTAGTTATATGTATCATAATTCAATTCATCAACCAAATCATATATTTGGTTTAAGGTACATATCTATTTAATGTCTTAATTGCGTTTCCCTATATTAAATTATCATGAAAGCAACACACATTTTTTTTTCATTTAGTAACTAAAAAATGTGGTGTTTGGAAGTTCAGGTGGCAAGACTTTCTGGGACGGCAGAGGTCATTTTCTATCTCACAACTATTCTCATATTTTTTCTGGGACGGTAGAGGTCATTTTCTATCTAACAACTATTCTTATATTTTTTTACGAATCTATGAAGATAAATCGATTTGACATTTTGAATGAAAATTGCCTTTGAATCGATTTCGCGCGGACAACGGGGAACTCACATCACTAAATCGCTCTTGTGACGTCACAGTAGGTAGAAAAAAAGTGACACGGTTGGTTTTCATACAGATTGAAGTACTTAAGTTATCTAGTTAGATTAATGGTCTGTGGGTTGTATCCTATAAATACACTAAGAAGTAAGTATGTACATGTTGTAGCACACTCGTAGGGGATCAATTTTCAAACGCAAGCAGTATGAATATAACTAATCCTTACTTTAAGGCTACCCGCACACATTCAATATTATTGTCAATAATAGAAGTATTGTCAATAATATTGAGCGTATTCGGATTGTATTGTCATATTTTGCAGTATGCGGGGCCATATATTGATAGGTAAGTAATATTTTCAATTTTTGTTTGACAATAATATTGAGTGTGTGCGGGTAGCCTATTATCTTTGCTGACAGAGCAAAAACAAAATGTAAACACAAAAGTCATAATTATAAAAATAGAACATAAGAGGTTGGAAGTAAATCATTCTCTTTTCTATAGAGTGCTAATGTAGCAAAGCTCGGCCTAGTGAGTCCTCGCCAACATTCGGTTGACAAACCCAACTTAAGCCGTATACAGAAAGAAAGCTGACAACTTATCAGCGCTTATAGGCGCCGGTCTACGCAGGTAACCAGCGCAGGCATTTATATGAACATGCGCCGATAAGCGCCGACAATCTTCGACAGGCGCCGGTCAGCGCTGGTGCCGCCCGCCAATCATCGTACGACATTTTGCTCGATCTGCTTCAATCTGCTTGCTTTATGTAGAATGGACCAGCGCCGATAAGCGGTGGTAATCGGCGCCGACTATCAGCTTTCTTTCTGTATACGGCTTTAGACATCACCGCTGTTTTGATGACACAATGCCATATTGTAAGTCAGATCGAAACAAGCTCTCGGTTTTAACATAAATATGCCCGCTTGCATCGTTGTGTGGTGCGGAAACTCCACGGTAAATTCGCGGAAATCCAATACAGGCATTACCTATCTAACGTTACCAGTTAGTATTTTCTTATTTAAACACTCCTATTATCTATTAACATTTCCTTAGTGCTTGACAAAAAATATAAAATATCAATAGATCAATAATTTTATGTCGATTCAATTGGCTATATTTTTACAAATATAGAACTGAAATTATAAATTTTAATTTTAAGATTTCCAAGAGATCCCAACCTCAAACAAATTTGGGTTAAATCTACAGGCAAGGAAAATTCACATTACACAATTTGCTCTAAACATTTTCAGCCTGATTTTGAATTATTTCTATTGGGTGTTATTTAAATGGTTAGCAGAGTATTCGTATTTTTGTGAGCAGAAAAATATAATCTGTAAGCAGAAATAGCTAATTGGTCAGCAACTCATGGCCAGCAAACATTACAAAACCAATCAGCAATTTATGTCATTCTGAAAGGCTGTAATTATTTTTGAGTTGCAATGAGCTGCTACTGTTTAATAAAACAAACTCAGAGAGGAAGCCAAAAAATTTTGAGGTGCATATAAAAGTAGCAAAAAATTATCTCAGCAAACTTGTCATGCGCAAAATGGGCGCATTCCTTACAAAGATTAGGAAGGACTTGGGATTATGCAACATTATGATTATGATTACGATTACCTACAAGTAGTGGTGGTGGTGATGGTAGTGGTGGTGGTTGTGGTAGTGGTAGTGGTACTAGTGGTAGTGATAGTGGTGGTGGCTGTGGTAGTAGTAGTAGTAGTTATCGTATAATTTTTTACGACATGTTTTCTCTGCTGTTCAATCATGAAATCTTGCTGACCAAGTAGTTATTTCGCGGACCAAGTAACTATTTTGCGGACTGAATGTTTATCATGCAAACCTATGTTATTGTAAGCTGCCTATTTCTGATTTAATTTTTGACCATTATCAAAATATTTGCCGAACAAAGATTGCTGCCTGATTTTTTTATTTGCGAACAAAATCTTTGTATGCCGACCAAATGATTTAAATGCAGATTTTTTGTGGCTAACCAAATTTTATAATTGCTGCCCATTTAATTACTTCTCATTTCTATTTATAAACCAAATTTGTATATTTTTTAACTCATATGAAATTATAGTACAGGTTGCAGCATTTTGTCGATATCAATTGTGTGGTATATGACTACTTCAGTAGTCCATCACTATTGGAGCAAATTCGAAAGTAGAATAATATGTGAGCTTTTTGATTGGCCGAGTGAAAAATGTTCTTTATATACTATTGGTAAATTGATTGACATTTATAGTCTATTTCACACTTTGAGTATTAAGCTAACCGGAGCCGCCACTGACAGGCGTTCCCCTCTGCCAAAAGGGTCGGGCAACGCTTATTCCTGGTATATAAAACTAGTTACTCTTGATTTCCGCGTCAGTCTGCAAATCACGGTACGCGCGGAATGACATGATCTAAAAATGCCAAATTGCAGCTTATTTTCGTGCAAAAAGAGATCCGAAACATCCAGAATCTTTGGTTTAATACTCAAAGATTTCACACCAAGTGGATTCGGTGACAGTTCACTGTTGACAATAGGGTAGTGTCCTACCTAGTCAAATCAGTTACTTTTTACGATCTGTCAAAACGAAATTTTACTATGGAAAATGTACTGAAATAGCAAACCGTGACGTCATAGTTTCTAGTACTCAATTGCTGTACTTTTTATTATTGTTGTATTATTTTTAAATTTGCTATAATTGTAAATTGAAAATCGAAATACATATTTTGAGGTGTTTTGGGATAATCTTTTTAATGAATGACTACTCGCAATTTAATTTCGATGCTATCAACTACCCAATTGAAGTGATGTGTCCTAATGAAATGAAATCGATTTTTCTTAAGTTTCGAGTAAGTTTTTTAGAAAAATCGGAGGAAATGGAATCGATTTTATACTTTATTGATAGAATGATTTTTTAACCAAGTATTACTTGCGTCTTCGGCCGAGGAGTTGCAGGAGATGGTAACTGCTATGAGTGGATCTTTTGTTAGAAAGGGAATGAAGATGAATGTAAAGAAGACGAAAGCGATGGTGTTTGAAAGAGATGAGGCAGTGACAGAGTGCAATATCGTGATTGGAGACGAACAAATTGAACAGGTGAATGAGTTTGTGTATCTGGGTTCAAAGTTTACAAGAGATGGAAAGTGTGAGAGTGATATTGAAAGAAGAGTGAATGCAGGAAACATGGTGAATGGAGCTTTGCACTCTTTTATGAGCAGCCGGAAGGTGTCTAACAAGGCTCGTTTGGCTGTGCATAGGGGGGTGTTGGCTCCGACACTCATGTACGGAAGTGAAAGTTGGGTATGGCAGAAGAAACATGAAAGCAGAATAAATGCAGTTGAGATGAGAGCGTTAAGAAGTATGATAGGAGTTAAACTGAGTGACAGGATAAGAAATAGTGAGATAAGGAAACGATGTGGTCTGAAAGAAGATGTAGTGACAAAAATTGAGAAAGGTATGCTGAGATGGTTTGGCCATGTCGAGAGAATGAATGACGAACGATTGACGAAAAAAGTGTATAAGGCGAGTGTGAATGAAAGTGTGGGAAGGGGTAGACCTAGGCGGACGTTTCGAGACCAAATTGGGGACGTCTTGAAAAAAGGCCAGGTCAAGAGTACCCTAAACCGAAGAGCATGTATGAAAGGAATAATGAAAGTGGACGAAGCGAAAGAAGTATGTAAGGATCGTAGCAAGTGGAAAGAAGTGGTCTCTGCCTACCCCTACGGGAAAGAGGCGTGATTATATTATATGTATGATTTTTTAAGATTACTTTTTATTGAATATGTTTAAATTTCACAGGTTATATAAGGGGAAAACATGGTAAAATTAAAAAAAATGTCATCGACTTTTTGATGCAATACGAAAATGTCATACATTATCGAATCTACAAATCACTGCACACTTTTACAGACCCCTGCCACATAATACACTATTACTATTTTAAACCCAAAAGATACAACAAAATGAAAATTTTACAAAAACATTGCTTCTTTCGGATTCCCGCCAAAAAGCTTCGATTCATCGATTTAATGTAGAAAGTAGTGTCAATCCCTATGAGTAAAAGTTCAGTTCCACGCAATACGTATTTATAGGATATCTTTTTTATCTATTGTTTTTTATATTTTCCTTGATTTATAGGCTGAGATTTTAATTTACAATTTTAGAGGCGATTATTAATGTATTTTAGCTATGACATAATAATAAATTATTCATTATTTTTGGAACCATCTATTTTTCTTACTAGAAAGTTTTATGCGTAATTAGGAAAAATGTGAACTGTCACCCAACCCACTTGGTGTGAAATAGACTATAGTACATCATTTCATACTTCGCCCCCCACACCCCGATTTTTGGTTGAAGTGGTTTTCATAGTGTCTCAACATTAGCAGTCTATAGGACATCGAAACTTTTTCTTAAAACATCTTTGAATAGAACATTAAGTCAAATAGGCTCATTAGTCAAATACTTGATAGTTAGTGTAGGTGTCTGTTGCTTCACCAAAATGAGTCAAAGCTGCTGTGGGTATTGAAGAACTTTTTTAAATAATTTCATTCTCCTTACCCAAGCTCAATATTTTTTGCTTTTAAATTTAAATTGGATTTAACAGCAATGATAAATTCAAATGGATGGCTCAAGGAAGTGAATGAGCATTTTGATGGTAGGTATACATTAATTCCATTTTAATAGTACATATACTCAGAGGGCCAATTCTACTAAATGACAGCAGTGATAGTTGTATGACAATTACATGATTGTGGTCACTCAATGGTGATATTATGTCAAATTTTGACACTTTTCGTATTCTGTTATCTGTCAGTTTTCACAATCATTCAACTATAATTGTTGACCACTTTTGGTATTCTACTATTCCTACCATGGAATGGCGATGTCCAGTGATTGCTTTTTTTCCCTTATATTAAAGCATTGGCAATTTAGCCATCAGCCCTAAACACGACACGAAATTCAGATTTTAGCTCTGCTTCAGAGTCTATGCACAAAAATACACAAGTTTCTTCAAAACTTATCGAAATGTCACATGTACCATAAATAAAATCAATCATCTAAAGATTTTAGTGCCGAAAACCCGAAATAAAACTAATGACACGCATGGTAGTAATAGTTATATATGGTAGGCAACACCTAACGTAGTCCATAGTCATTCCATTGTAATGCCACTATGATTTTAGTGGAATACAAATTAGATGTCATAGTTGCCAGTTGCAGCATAATGGAATGATAGTTCGATGACAATGGCTGACATTTAGTGGAATTGGCCCCCAGTATTATAAATTACTAGCTTTTACCTGCGGCTTCGCTCTCGCACGTTTATTTCAACCCCTTAGGGGTTAAATTTTGCAAAAACCTATCTTAGTGAATGCCCACACTATATAAGCTATCTATGTGCAAAAATTCGTTTAGGCTGTGCTTTGATATATCACCAATCAGTCAGTTTATCATTTTATATAATACTAGCGACCCGCCCCAGCTTCGCACGGGTGCAATGCTAACACTAAAACCTTCCACTTGAATCACTCTATCTATTTAAAAAAAAATTAAAGATTTAAGCATACATAGGGATATAGGGACAGAGAAAGCGACTTTGTTTTATACTATGTAGTGATAATACTTACATGCTGAAAATGTTTTAAATAACAAGGAGGAACGCATAAAATAATTAAAGAGTTTTTTGTTAATTCTGAGTTTTTCTTTGTGATAGGCTAGGATTACTCCGATAGGATTAAATAATATGCAGCACCACAAAATCCCTAGCACCTCTTTTGTTTATCTCATTCGAAACAGTGGAGTAAGTAGAAAATATTCTATACAAAGAAAGTGGGAACAGGCTCTTGAATACTCATAAGTGAGGAAAAGATATTACTCGGCGACACTTTAGACCCATCCGTCCTAACAATAAAATGGCAAATTTTAACTCTATTCTACGCTAGCTACTGGTATATTATAATCAGACGAAGAGTTTAAAATGGGGGAGTAAGGAGAATGTCAAGGATTTTCTATGCCTAATTCAAACAATAGAGAGAAATATCACGGAAATTATACCTACCGCCAAAGATATTTTCTTTGCTTACTGCCACTAAACAATATAAAACGAGATCAAACACTCTATTTATTTATACCTCAAACGAATCACTACAAAATTGTAAAATTGCATAACATACAAAAAATTAAATAAATTCACTTTGACAATGACAAGTATGTAGTGTAGGTACAAACCTCTGAGTACCTAACCCACCTAACCTACTCAAGTACAAACAAACAGTACACAGAACACTTCAGAGGTAGGCACAGACCAGTAATAGAAAAAGACAGCCAATTACGAACAAAATTTTGGTCCAAATATAGAGACGTTGGGGGAGGCAGAGAAAACAACATATAGAATATATCTTATTTCTCAGTCTCCCTTGAGCGATCGGTCACATTCCACTCTAGTATCTATTTCACACATCTTACATAAGTATTGGCCCCTGTCATCTTTATTAGGGATGCCCTGCTTTCGTATTTAACCGAAACATCGGTATTCAATCGAAAATAGTGATGTGATTTTTTTCGATTTTTATCGGTTTTTGTTTTCCGGTGTAATGGGTTTCTACTTATATAATTATTTTAAAGATATTAAAATAAAAGACGTTTGAAATAGGCACATTTATTTTTATTCTATACATAAACTGATATACAACATTTCAAAAACAGGCCAAGTGCCCGAAGGGTTCCGTACCATTATTTATGAAAACGGCAAAAAAACGTTGGTTGTTTATAGTATCTGTTGTTATAGCGGCAACAGAAATATTTTGCGAAAATTTCAACTGTATAACTATCGCGCTTCTTGAGATACAGCTTGGTGACAGACAAACGGACGGACAGACAGCGAAGTCTTACAAACAAGAAACAGGGTCCCATTTTTACCCTTTGGGCACGGAACCCTAAAAAAGAGGTACATTCAAGATACATAAAAGTTTTGGAAATTTTTTCATATAAACCGCCAATGCTGTTGATACTTGGTGGCTGAATACTTGCGCTGCATACTGGATCTGAAAAACGACATTTCGTAAAATAAACAATCTGATCAGCATAAACACGAATATCAATTGATGAATCTTATTTAGTTATTATAGGTATTATGATTGAAAGTAAAGTTGTTTGTGTGTAAATAAACATTTTTGTTTTATACTACAAGACAAGGTCAAGATGTTAAACCTTTTTACAGTAATCTCGACTATCTCAAGTGATTCTATAAGTATGAATTTGTAGAATCACCCTAATATGAAATCACAGTTACTTTACGAAGCCACTGTCAAGTAAAGTAAAAAGTTCTTAATATTTATGTATAGCTGTAACGATCTAAAGGTACTTATGATATTTGTGTTATAAATGATAAAAATCATTTTTATTTTGATTATTTTGATTATTAACTATAATTTATTTAACCGAAAGGGCTGTAAAACTGATGTAAATGAATCCTATATTTTGTGCTAATTGTACTTCACTATGCAAGTAAGAATATGAATTAAGTTTGGTTGAAAGACAAAAAGTGAAATAATGAACTTTCTATACATGAGCTTTAAATTTGAAACTTTTTTACCTTCATTTTATCATAGTCCTAAGAGATAATATGCATCAGTAAGCTTGGTGCTGCGTGCTTTGCCTCCGCTCCCATCCACATTATAAGACATCTCAAGGAAAGCCCGTTGTGCTTGTTGCTGTCCTGCAATAAAGAGATATTTTATTTGAAAATTGTTAAATGAAAAAATATAAATCTCACGCCTTTTATCCCCGAGGGGGTAGGCGGAAGTATTCCATTACTGGATATACCCACTTTTAACGATATATATCGGCCCCTTAACCGTGATAGGTGGTGAGCCCATCGCCGGACCGGGTCTATTTACACCTATATCTCAGAATTAATTCTGGGACCTGCGGGTTTCCTCACGATGTTTTCCTTCACAAAATTGCTACGAAAGCATTTCAGCAGATGTGGGACAGATGTGTTTTGATCGACTGTCACACCTCGGTAGTCTCGGAACACAGAAAATTTTACTGTAAAACTTTTACAGATTTTTTTTTACAGGGAAAGAGAATCTGTGAAAAAACAACCTAACCAAACTTCTAAGCGGTAAAATATAATGATAATACACTCACCGAATGTCCAGATTCAATATCCAAGTAGCAGGAACTCGATAAACGTCAACCGATGAAAGAAACTTGATAATACCACTCGAAAAACTAAAACACTCAACGGAATAACATTTAGATCACAATTTAGATAGCAGCCATATTGGAAGTAAATACAGACCACAGACCAGTAACCAGAAGCTACAGACCAACCGGAAGTAAACTACCAACAAAACAACTTGACTCTTTTTTTAATTACTCACACATACAAATTCAGCACACACACAGACGCAAATGGAATGAAAAGCGAGAGTGTAAGTAGGACTTTACAATGAGTGCGAGAAGTGTTATCGTGTCCTTATGGTCAGGGCCAGCAGGAAGGCCCTGGAATAATAGCTTCTAGAAGTATAGTGTTCTGTGAATAATAGTGTTCTGTGGGTACGGTAGTAGTTGAACCCAAAGAGAATATAACCATTAACGTTTAAGTTGAACCCAAGGAAGGAGTTTTAGTGCGGTCCGTTTTGTGCAAATGGTAAATAGGTATGTAGGGGAAACAGGAACGCCATCTATTATGATAACTAGAACTAATGAGTCGTGTCGCAGCAACGCGGTCTAGTCTATGAAGATTGGATCTAATCGTTGTCAGTGTTACTATGTTAATTAATTGGATCGATTAGAAGAAATGGCAACCCAGAAGTAGTTTTGAATTTGAACGGCTGTCAATCATCGGACAAATGAATGGAGATTATGATCGTTGCATGGTTACGGTATTATCGTTATTCCTAAATAATACTGAGTCTGCGTTGAGGAGTCTGAATAAAGGATTACGCAAGTGAACATAAGCCAAGTGAGAGGAGTCACAAGGTAAACGTGACAGAGCTAAAACCTATGCACCAGCGGTGCCGTGGAAGGCGAGATGGGTCATTGCTGCATCAGGTAATGTTTGTACAATGAATAGACAATAGCGAGGTAAGGGGACAGTTGACTTGTAGGGAATCAAGTCATGCGCGAAGTAGGCAGTAAAGAGGGATTACTGAGCGCAGCCCGCGTTTAGGTCAGTGCCACAGAACGGCGAGACCATGGGATGGTGGTGGGTCTGTCCCCAGGAGGGTGGGTGGGCCACCTGGTCCCATCCCACAATCTAGCTTGAGTACCTACCCGCTCATGTATTTGGAATACCTTTAGCAGCCTATTATTCTGTTGGTGTGATTATCGTATTGTCTCTTGACTTGATCTACTTGGTGACCTTACTTAATAAAGTGACTATGTACCTTGTTGTGTAACCAGTTTAATTATTACTTACTACCCTGCCCAGAGTAGATACGCCCACATAGATATCGTATCGGCTAATCCTGAATACTTCTGATGCGCGGGAGACCTCTGAGTATCAATAATATTGTAATGAGTGATGTAGTGTAGCGAGCAGGGGCCTCTCCGCCGTCAGGTACGTTCGTGATCACGCACACGACTGTTCATAATGATTACGATTGTTAGCATGCAAACAATTTGAACAAGTTTTCGTTTGTTTGTCAGTTTGTCAAAAATGACAGTTCTTTTAATATTTAGCTTTTTGTTTAGTTGATATTGTTCTGAAGTTAAATTCAGTCGTATAGTATCCCTATAAGCTTCGCAATGGACTTCTGTTAATATCAATGACGACATACCTAATTTTAATTAATACATAACGAAAAAGAAAAAAGGGCGGGACAAAACGGAAAAATCAAACAAACGAAAAACCACCACGCATATTGAAGTTTTACAACTGTTTGACAGATCCAGAGACATTGCACTACCTCCTCGTTGTTGGTACTGTTCGCACCAATCGATGACGTCACAATGCTCATGTCAGCGTACAGTCAAGAGCACGCTAAGCTTGACACTTTGGACTTTGACCCGGCCCTGTATTCTATGGCGCGCAGTACAAATCAGAGCTCAGCTTAAACTGGTAGTGTCAAGCTTGACTTGCTCTTGACTGTACCACAGCGCAATTTGAACAGTTGTTTGCATGAATTTAGCGCACACGAGCACCAAAAGTGCAATTTGGACCACACCATTTTTAACTTTTTACAGTCAAGAGCACGTAGAGCTTGACACATTGGACTTTGTAACGTTCTTATTCCAATCTCTTTAGAGGTCAGACTCACACTACAAGTGTAAAGGGCCACATACACGGAACGATCCGTCAGTGAGATCCGTCTGTACGATCGGTCGCAAGCGATCTGTCGTGTTGCCAGACCGTGGGCAATTACCCAAGCCATGGGCAATTTTAGTTTTTTTTAAAGAAGGGCGGAAAGGTCTTTGAATCGGTAAAATATGGGCAATAACGATAAGTGAAATAAATGAAGAAACTAAATTTAATTTATCTAGTAAGTACAATAAAATTACATCGATAATACTTTATCAGACTGCACTCTAATTTGACATGTAAAATAGACTAAACGAAACGCATTGACGTTTGACATAATAATATGTCTTATTTTATTTTTATTTTCTTTTATTTGGGTTAAAAAACAGTTACACAATAAATTATTATACTAGGACTAAACATGGATAGGTGATAGGTAATTGTATAGTCAATCTCAATAACCACATATTAATAACAATGAAAGTAGGTATGCTAATGGGTAGATTATATTAAATTAAAATAGGATAAATATAATATTAGTGTACCTATGTATCAGTTTGACATTTTTTTTCTTTAATATTATTTTAGTGAATGATTGTGTGTAAGTAATTATGTGTGAGAGTATATCTGTTTGTAAGTGTGTTAGTGTATTTTTAAGTGTGTTGTGTGTAATTATAAGGAATTAAGAGTAATCTAGTAATGTAGTGATGGGTGCATTGTAGTTTCTTTTTAACGCGTTTAAGTTGTACAGTTTTGAGGTTAGTTTATTGTAATTTCAAAAAATTATATCTCGGAAATTATTGCGCTCCGCGCTTTGATATTTTGGTTAATAATCCCTCTTATATACCTAGAGGTATAAGCTACAAAAAAATTAAGAAGCGAAATTCCATGTCACGTATAGTATAGTTCGGCCCTTTCATTTATTACCCATCTTGTAAGAGTGTATTAAAAATAACTCGTCACCTTGGATGTTCCCCCGTGTTGGATTTAAAATGACATCACATGGCTAACCACGCATTGACATCCAAACCAAAAAAGAACAGCTCAATTGGTTATCTTTGTCTAGTCATTAAGAAGTTGCGATATCCACCTCCTAGCTTGGTGGTACCATAATATTGCATTGTAAAAGGACTTACGAGGGGTGGCTGATAAGTAATCTACCTAAATACGAAAGAAAAGACATAGATGGGTGATTTATTTTTTATTTTTCTATGTAGTCCTCTGCAACTGAAATACATTTGTGACATTTGCCAATTAGTGACATCATACCATTTAATTTTTTTTTTGTCGTGGTCGTCAAAATGGTCGTTCACAGCGTCCTTCATCTCTTCATCCGTTGAAAATCTGCGACCTCTCAAATTTTTCTTAAAATTTTTGAATAGGTAATAGTCACAGGGGACTAAATCTGGACTATAGGGTGGGTGGTTGATCTCTGCAAACCCGTGTTTCTGTAGAGAAGACCGTGACGTAAAGGCCGTGTGTACAGGCGCATTGTCTTGCAATATTAAAACTCCTTTACGGAGTTTGCCTCTTCTTTTTTCTTTTATTTCTTTACGAAGCTGGTAAATTAATCTTGCATAGTATTCATTATTCATTGTAGTATTTATGGGTAGGTAATCTACCATTAAAACTCCTACGACATCCCAAAATATGGTTGTCATTAGTTTGCCTGCTGACGGCCGGACCTTGAATTTTCTTGGTGGCTTTTCCCCTTTGAATTTTAATCGCATTGACTCTTGCTTACTTTGGGGATCCCACTGGCGAATCCAAGTGTCACCACAGATCACTATTTGCGATAGCATTACTTCTTCCTTGTCCTTCACTAAGTCTGAAAATGCTTTACAACATTGCTAACGCCTTTGCTTATTAAACGGAATCAACATTCTAGGCACCCAGCGCGCGCTCACCTTGGACATCCCCAAATGTTCATAAATTATTTTGAACTCGTTCTTTACTGATGCCCAACATCTCGAGCTATCTCCCACTGCATGATTCACCGCTCAGCCATGATTAGTTCCTTCACATTTCCGACTTTATCTGCAGTAACTGCAGAAATCGGCCGCCCGCTACGGGGATCGTCTTTTAAGCTCTCACGGCCATGTTTAGACTACTTCAACCAAAACTTTATCACGAATTCTGAAGGACATGAATCTCAGAACACCTTTAACATGCGCTCACGAACCGGAGTAGGTGTATTTCCTTCCCAACTGAGGAACTTAATCACCGCGCGATGTTCAATTTTGATCATTTTTCAATTTTCTTCCGACATAATGAACACAAAGACGCGCCAAAAAAAATTAAAGCACTAAAAAAAAATTATGTTACGATTTAAAAAAAAGGAATAAACAAAGAATGTGGAAATATTGAGGACAGTTCTATTTTAGAATTTTTCTTTAACAAAGTAGATAACTTATCAGCCACCGATCGTACATACATCAGTTTAAAATATCTTCTTCAAAATTGAGTTGCAAGTTTCCACCCGAACTTACATAGTTATATACATACATTGCAAATTAAATAAAAGGTGGTAAAATTGCCCACAGTCTGGCAACATGAAAAAATCGAATCGTTCATCGTCGAGTGCCCACACACAGTCGATTTGTTGCGATCTGCGATATCGCTTGCGATGAAGTAAATCGTTAACGATCTTCACATACACGGACGATCCGTCGTTACGATCTATCTGTTGCGACGGATCGTACAGACCGATCGTTCCCGTGTATGGGGAACTTAAAGCTTCATGTGCTCTTGACTGTACCTTACACGAGGCCATTCCATGAGCCATTCCACTAAGACAATCCACTAAGCCAATCCAAACTGCATACAAAAAAAGCTTGAGGACAATCCATTGCAGTGGACTGTCTCTGTCTCCATTTAAGGGCCATTTATACGAGGCCATTTATACGACGCCATTCCATTGAGCCATTCCACTAATGGCTTCGTGTAACGGGCCATTTACACGAGGCAGTCCAGTAAGATAATCCACTAAGACAGCATACAAAAAAAACTTGAGGACAATCCATTCCACTGTCCTCAAGTTTTTTTTGTATGCAGTCTTACTGGATTGTCTTACTTGACTGCCCTCGTGTAAATGGCCCATAAATGGAGAGTCCACTGCAATGGATTGTCCTCAAGTTTTTTTTTGTATGCAATTTGGATTGGCTTAGTGGATTGTCTTAGTGGATTGTCTCAGTGGAATGGCCTCGTATAAATGGTCCATTACACGAAGCCATTAGTGGATTGGCTTAGTGGAATGGCCCAATGGAATGGCCTCGTGTAAATTGACCATTATTCCATAAGTCCTACAAATCTACCTATCCAGGCCCCTGGGGGCTCACAATACAGTCTTTCAGGCTGAGTGCGTGGGAATCTACATGGCGGCGGCGGCGGCCATAGCGGCAAGGAGATGTTCAAGTCCTATTCTACAAAAAAAAGAAAAAAAAACACGGGTTGCACTCCGGGAGTGCCGGCAGAAGTGAAAACTTGCTTACCGATTTCGGTGTTACAACACTACTCTCAAACCGTCTTACGGTTTTTCGATCAGCACACGTGACCTGACGCGAGTTTCACAGTTTTACCCATCCCACAAAAGTGCTCAACGCCGCTAAAGAAGTTTTCAATTCAAAAAATGGTTGCACCACTTATAATCCAGTTGCCGCCACACACGCTAAGTATTCAGTTTTCTACCTCTATTTCCGTATATTTAAGATACTAGCAGCACCCCGCGGTTTCACCCGCGTACTTACCGTACCCGTGGGAATACGGGGATAAAATATAGCCTATGTGTTATTCTGATGTTTAAGCTATATAACTGTAAAAGTTTCATCAAAATCCGTTCGGTAGTTTTTGCGTGAAAAAGGAACAAACATCCATCCAGACATCCATCCATAAAAACTTTCGCGATTATAATATTATAGTAGAACTCTATGGTATATTTTATATTATCAAAAACAGCTGTGTATTTTTGCTCAACAATAATAGGTACGCGTAGGATGGACGTAACATAATTGATGGTCAAACGAACTTACCTTAAGTGAAGTTCGACCCATAATTATATGAGGCCTTCGTGTCCGAACCGAGTCCTAAATTTACTTATAGATATATGTGTCTCTAGTGATCGTCATTCACACGGATTTCAAGCTTAGTATTATTTTAAAAAATAAAAGCATTTTTAAGTCTGGCAACACATATGTCACCCGTTTCCGTCAAAGTCCGCCATATGTCATTTAAGTTCAAAGTTTAATATTTTATGGGTAGATCCAAACTTTGGATCCAGGGTTGGGAGGGCTGGACTCGGTTCGGACACGAAGGCCTCATATAATTATGGGTCGAACTTCACTTAAGGTAAGTTCGTTTGACCATCAATTATATTTCTGCCTTCGTGTCCGAACCGAGTCCTAAATTTACTTATAGATAGATGTTCAAAGCTGTTTTATTTATAAAACAATAAAAAGTATAATATTACTAAATTATACTTCCCTGTCTAAGTAAATATATTTTTTATTTCCATATAGTAGGAAGGTACTTGCTAGGTTTTGGATAGATAACAGGTATCTTAAAGAATAATAAATAATCAGTAACTCATACACTGTATGTACTACAATAATAATAAAATAAACACATTAAAAGTACCCTGCGCAGTCGGGTAAATAGGTGTAAGATAACTATGAAAAGGTTTACACCTTTTCATAGTTATCTTACACCTATCTAGCCTAGAGATATCTCTAAAACCAAATGAAACCTTAAGAATTAAGCAAATCATCTTTCTTTTAGCTATTCGGTCTATTATAGAGCCTTTTTCTTATAGGCCTACATTTTGGGTAGCAAGTGTTGCAGCTTACATAAATACGTATAAATCCCTCAATCAGCTAGTATTGTTTTGAGATATCTAACTACTCTAAGTTTGTGTTGAATATTTTCTGAATAAAGTTTTATGAAGCTTTGGAGCAAAGAAGTATTACTGGAACGTAAATTTTTAGTCAATTTTAAATAACTAATCGAGCAAGGTGCAGGCTGGACAGTGGACATATTTCAGGATTGAACTTGAAATAGACAGGCAGAATCCTAACTTTTTTATGGAGCAGTTTTTATTCTTTCTGGATTTTATTAAAGTTGTGCAAACATTACTTTCAAAACTATTTCAAACTTCAAATCAGAGATTTGATGAAAATTGTGCTCTTTTCTATCGTGCACACTATAGTTCTAAATATATTTTGTGTGTTAATATCAATATTATTTATGTTATCATATATAGAAGACAGAGTAGGAGTGAACCCAATGTCCAGTAGCTAACATTGTAGGTAAAGAACTGTATATTTAGTATAGTTATAATAATATACTTACCTAATCTTTATGAAAGATTCTCTTCAGATGGTCCGAACACAAAAAAATTATCCCTATAGTATGGCATTTAGACAGATTAGGTCATAATTGTCGTCAATTGTAAAATTTTCACATTCATCGTAATAGTGACTTAACTTGTTAATTTATAAAACGAAGGGCCGATCTGCCTGAGTTTGGTGTGGCACAAATTGTTAACTGAATTTAGAAATGGCGAAAAATTTCATACTGATATCTTAGACAGAAGTTTCAACATACAGGTATACCCAAAGAGAATATAACCACTAACGTTTTAGGTATACCTAGGCACAGATATTATAATACTGTAGGTACAAATAATATATGTTTTTTAATATATTTTTGAAAAAAAATATTACCAGTATATACTTTACAGGATCAAATTGCTTTCATAAATGTCAATACTCTGAAACACAGAACACTTTTACAATACCTGGATGTACATACATGCCTGCCTGGCGTCTCCCTGCCACCAGAGTAAGCTGCTTGTATAGGTAGAAAGTGTAGGTTCCTGAAAGGGTAAACCAATAGTTTAGTGGGGCCTAAACATTGGAAATCGAGGAAATTTTGGTACATCAAAATTCTTCTTGGACTATCAACTTAGTTAGATCAAAACAATTTTATCTAACACTATCAATACCCAATATTTTTCCTATTCTTAGAATGAGTCTTACAACTGTGCGAATACTACTGCAAATCCATTAATAAACCAATATAAATACCTGTAACAGGTTTAATCTAGGTTCTTGCAAATAAATAAATGGTTGATTGTTCCAAAGTATTTATACTCAGCTAAAATCCTTTTTTTTTTTTTGCATTAACATAAAGCTTTCTAGATTCCTTGTAATTTTCTTTAGAGGTAATATATGATGCAAGCATATTTGAAAATATACTCATTTTTAAATTCTAACTATTGCATGTAAATAGTAGTTTTTATTTGTAGATATATGTATATATTCATATCTTTTAATTTTATTCGCACTTGAGAAATGTGGAACAAGATTTCTTCTCTAGATATATTCCTACTATAAGTACCGTAAGTACGTCATAAGCAGGAATGTATACAAATATACCTACTGCATCCATGGTCGTACGTAAGCGTAAGTGAGCAAATTGAGTAATACCCATATTATTTGTCTAATTCAGCAGTTGTCTTATTTATTCGAAAAAGTATTTCAGAATGATGATAGTCTTTGCTCTTCTGAAAAAGAACTCAAAAAACGCTATCGCCATTACTTCCAGGTAATTATGTTAGTTTCTTCTATATTCTACTCTCCCTTAACATTTTGTTAATTACGAGACTGTATTGATCTTATTCGATTATATTCTCACCTTACCGTTTTCATTATCACCATTATTTAAATAATGCAAGATATTTCGATCGCCCAATATTTCTGATGTCCCAACAGCCAGTCGTACTGAATGGCTGGGTATGCTGTTGTAAATCACTCTTGTCTTACAATGTCGTAATAGTTGTTTGAACAAAATTAATTTATATTTTAATATACCTAATAATTTTCTTGAGTCAAACATTCTTAGAGAAAATCCATCAGAATTTTAAGAATCCTAAAAATTTGCAAATCTTGCTTATGTTATTAACTTGATTACCAGATATGGTACTGTGTTCAGGCCCAATGGGTGAACATTAATTTATATAATACAAACCATCCCAAAAAACAGATCTAAGATTTTATTGTATGTCATCTTCATGAATAAGTAGTTACCTATTAAGAAATATGTAACCTTTAAATAAATGCTGGACATCACTGGATTCATTAAACTAATGATAGATCTTACATCTTCCAACTTGAAATGGTTTTGTATGTACTTATTTATTTATTTTTTCAATTTTTTGAGGTTAATTATGACTTTGAAAAAGTTATTTGGTTTTGGTATGTACTAGAAATACCTTAGAAATAAATTGATTAGAATGTGGGCCACAACGTGAGATTCCTTCACATTCTAACAGTCTCAAGATCTCTGTAGGTATAGTATACATCTGGTTATTGTATGAATTACCTGATTGATTATATACCTATATTTAGTCATTGTTTCGGAGGCTTTCCTAAAGGAATGCTGTATCTCGAAATGTAAGACAGATTCACTTTATCCTGAGTGTTTTCCTCCAGTTATAATGAATAGTTAAAGTCCTCCACAGTGATAAATTGACCTTTAGCGATGATTTTTGTGTCTTTGCCCACCAGCTGCCACTCAACTTGTAGTCTCATCTGCTGTGGCTGTGGAGGCGGGCCCCTTCAGTTTAAAGTATCTGATTTGGGTTTGTTGTTGATGAATCTTACTTTGAAGATCATCTGTTGTGGTGTCTGATGTCGCAATCCTTAGCTGTTTTTGCTTATTTTATTTGTGGTTTTATACTTTCAAATAAATTAGGTATCACCGAACAAGAACTTTCTTGTCTTTGTCCTTTGCCTCAAGAATAGTTTCTTTCGCTGTCTTTAAAACATTAGCCAGCACCGGGCCTGTATTGTTTCACAGCAGCTGTTAATCCTTGAAATAATGCACTTAAGGATTTTGCAATATTACCTAAGTATTTTGTTTCGACTTCTAGACATCTACATACCTATATTTATATAGATATATATATATTATTAATATTTTATTTATTTTCGAAATAAATAAGGGTCCAAAGAATATCTCGTGAAAAGTGGGTAAGTATATCCAGAAATAAAATACCTTTACCTACTCCATCGCGGATAGAAGGCGTGAGATTGTATTTTTCCGAAATAATAATTGTTGTTTCCAGCATCAGCAAAATAACATCCATTCTTTACAGAATCTCTCACCATACTCCTAATGGAAGTACAGTATACATAATGAGTAAAACAGCTTAGTTATAACCGCCACATACTTAAACTTATTAACCAAGTAGGTACATACATAGTCAGTTTCAACTTGTAGGCAACTTTTTAGTTTAGTTTCGTCTTCATGCAGCTCCAGTAATTATGATTCGGCTCCATGACGCAGAAGTTGCGTCAAAGTGTCGCCCTAGGGACGATGCCCCTTAGGCTAACTTTATCTTTTCAGCTGTGACCTTAGTGATGGTGATACAGCTCCCTGATGCAGGATTTCGGTCAGTGTCGCCCTAGGGACGATGCCCCTTGGGCTAACGCCTAACACTACCTGTTGAACTGTGGCTCCAGTAATAGTGATACAGATCCATGATTCAAAATGTCGGTCAGAGTGTCGCCGTAGGGACGAGGCCCCGTAGGCTAACCCTACCTCCTGAACTGTGGTGTTAACGAGGTTAACTCCGCAGCAGGAAGAGCTATGGTGCTCTGATCAGCGATAGCAACAACCCCTAAGGCAGTGCGTAACGCGTGATCGAGGTGTCAAGGGTGAGAGCTGGAGCCCTGCAGGCAATGCGTAGCACCCAATTAGCAGAAGTGAGAATACAATCCGACAACCTCTTGTAGACAGTTGTGTAACATGTGAATTTATGTGAAGCAGTTCGTGTTATTTTTAGAAAATTATCCTCGTCTGGATATTCTCTCATTTCTATCTCTTGTTATCTTCTACACAACTTGTGACTGACTCTCGACAGCTTAGACGACGAGGATGGTGCAAGCCCATCAATTATTTCTATCGCACGAAATCCTGCTGATCAGCATCTGTCCTCTATTTTAATGTCTTGAGTAACGTTTCAATATCCTCACGGAGTTCCTGCAAGTCTTCATTTTTCCATTTCAGCATCTTGAAGTCTTTTAAAACCTGAAAAAACAATTTTATAAAATTTACCGTAGTGAACAACGAACACGGAAACACGTAATGACATATGGCGGACTTTGACGGAAACGGGTGACATATGTGTTGCCAGACTTAAAAATGCTTTTATTTTTTAAAATAATACTAAGCTTTGAAATCCGTGTGAATGACGATCACTAGAGACACATATATCTATAAGTAAATTTAGGACTCGGTTCGGACACGAAGGCAGAAATATAATTTTTACATCTTGTATCGATGAGGGTGTCGCCTTGGGACTTGTGGCCCACATTGAGAGGTCCCGTGCTGCGCCTCTCGTATTCCGAGGAGCCTTAACCCCCCCCCCTCCTAGAGGAGGCCTACAGTTTGTTTTGCGGGCGTGCCCTGGCTGCAGGTGCAGATGCACATTAAACGATAGTAGTCACGGCGGTTGGTAGTAGGCGGCGTAGGCCCTCCTACCTCACCCTGGTCGCCTGCGCTGGGTATTGCAGTTCCAGGCTTCCGAGCCCGACATAAATCTCAGCCCCTCAGGTTAGGCTGGGAGTCCCACAATTTATTATTATTCTCAGTAAATAATAATAAATTGTGGGATATGGGATGCTGTTGCAGACAGGATGAAATCCGTTTGTTTATTGATAAATATAACCAAAGAAATGTCAGTGTCACTGAAGACGACGCCGTACAATGTTTGATCCTAGCCTGTTCAAAAAAAAAAAAACTGTCACCCACCGTCAGGTTATTGGTCTGTGACCGTCACCGTCACTGTCAGACTGTGTGTGTGTGTGTACTGGCAAAAATCGGCTGAAGTGAATACCTACCTACTTTGTAATTCGGTGTAGATACCTACATAAAATTGTTGAAGGTCTAATCCGCGACGTATACACAATTTGTATAATTGTTCAGTTTTATCTCCCTGTGAATAATTTAGGTATGGTATATCCTATGTTATTCGCGGATGTTCCAGAATTAGCTAAGAAGAATTTGAATATTCCGAAAGTATCAGAAAGTGTTCACTGCAATATGAACCTGTACCTACATTGTTTGTTCCAAACAACAGTGTTTCATTTACAGATTTTTAGACATCTGATTTTAGATGTTTTAATAGTCAGCTAAATCAATGTATAGTGGAATGACTCATAGTCCTTTCTTTGTCTATGATGTATTATAAGGGTGGTTCAATCGAAGTACATGTGAAAAATATGAGAAGAACATCAATTTTGAAGTAGGAAACAATTATCTTCTTAGAATACCTATTCATTCTCTAAGAATTAGCTAACTTAAGTCTTATCACAATTTTGTTATTATTATATCACATAAAATGTTATTGTTTCAGTAAGATGACGTCTGGTCCATACAACTACTCTTACATTTTTAAATACATCATCATTGGAGACATGGGAGTTGGAAAATCATGTCTTCTGCATCAATTTACAGAGAAAAAATGTAAGATTTTAGAATCTTTTACAAATATACTTGAGCATTGTAGTAAGAACAGAGATAGCCTTACGGTTAAAGAGACTGCTTCACATGATGAAAATCAGTGAGGCTCGGGTTCGAACCCTGGAATGTACCAATGAGTTTTTCAAAAACTTACTTACAAATTTATCACTAGCTCCACGGTGGAAGAAAACATCGTGAGAAAACCCGCGCACGTCTCAGAATTAATTCTGAGACATGCGTGTAACAGACCCAGTCCAGTGATGGGCTCACCACCTATCACGTTTAGGGGTCGAATATTCTTGTAAAACGTGGGTATTTCCAGAAATTTTATACCTCTGCCGACCCCCTCGGGTGTAAAAGGCGTGAGATTACTTATTTATTTTTTGTAGTGTCCTAATCTTACCTTTTAGGTTAATCAAAATAATACCTGTCATATACGACATTTTAAATATTCTATGTGCAATGACATAATACATGGAATCCTTTAGTCATCATAAAAACCTGTCATGACAGTGTGTTTGTGCCTTTTCTGGAAGAAAATCCTCTTAAGTCATCATCATTAGCAAGTTCAGCAACCAACGTGTGTCCACTGCTTATCTAAGGGTCTTTCCTGACACATGAGAAAGTACTTTTTTAATCAGACTAGGACAATGATAGTAGAATATTAATTTTTTTAATAAAAAAACTAGGTTGTAATTAATTATTATTACTTTTAATCAGGCAAGCAGTTTACATTACAACTGATAATCCTCTGTATCCAGGTGATCTTTGCTCAAGCTTCCTCACTACTGGATATACATAATATATTTGACTACTATTTTTAAATTAATGTTTTTTATTTTAAATTTTCATGAACATTGATCTATAGAGAAATGGATTTTTGTATCATTACAGCGGGTGCCCAGCGGTGTTACCCGCGTGGATCCAGTTTATTGTCGTTTCCCTAGGAATTTCCAAAAATCCCTTCATAGCGGTTGCGTACCACATATATCTCACCTACATACCATATTTCAAGTTTCTAGGTGTTATTGTTTCGGAGTAGTATGTATCTCTCTGTGTAACCAGTTTGTATAATTTCCCATGGGAATGAGATATTTTTCTGTAGTAAAATGTACCCTAAATGTTGACTTGACTACTCAGTTACCTCCACACCAAATTTCATCACAATCTTTCCAGTAGTGTTTGCGGGATGCGTGCACAGACAGATAAGACAGACAGACAAATATTTAAAGAAAATGTGTTTTGATGTATACATTGATAACTAAGCAATCTCAGAGATCTAAATCCTGATAGCAGACATTTCTTGAGCAACAGTTGTCAGATCATGCAATAAGTTATCAGAAAAGTAGTCTCTGCACTAAATGGTAATCAATTTACTAATAAACTAGACAAATACATATCCTGCAATGAGAAAGCTTGAGTGGAGAACAGCTGGATACATTAGGCGTTTATGACGTTATTTGTAAACTGCTTGCCTGAGTAATAATATATTTTTTTTTATTTATTAACATAGAGATTAATGTTATGCTGTAGGTATATAAATAATATTTTTTTTATGTAGTTGATGGTATTCAATGACTTTTGTATCAAAGTATTTTTTTATTTTTTATATTCAATAGTTATGGCAGACTGTCCTCATACTATTGGTGTAGAATTTGGTACTCGGATCATTGAGGTAGCGGGCCAGAAGATTAAATTACAAATTTGGGACACTGCTGGACAGGAGAGATTCAGAGCCGTGACTCGCTCATATTACAGAGGTGCAGCTGGAGCACTTATGGTGTATGATATAACAAGAAGGTAATGACATTCCAGTGCTGTAACTAGTCTTATGACCCCGGTGCGAGCTTCTATAACTGCATGTCTACACCCGTATTACGCTATAAATTGCCGTGCATGCCCCAAAACTTGGCTTTTCATTTCTGCGCCCCTCCAGGGTCTGTGCCCTGTGCCGGGGCACCGCCCTAGTTACGGCACTGTGCTAATCAAATCCTGTTGGTTGATTCTTCAGTATCACACACTGATATACATTAACTTAATTACAAAACTTTTACTTGAAAAACTCATCTGTATGCCCAAACTACATGCATTGTGTACTGGGAATCTCTGGGAACTCTAGAATACCTACAAGTGCCTGCATCTGTACCTGCTGAAGTATTGCATATAAATAAAATTCGTATTTTTGGTGGTCTAGTGGTTGTTTATTCAATTGTAAAAGTAGAACCTGTTGACTCAGTTGCCATTCAATGTTATCATTAATTAACATTATTATGTATTCACATTACAGATCTACATACAATCATCTTAGCAGCTGGCTTACTGACACTCGTAATTTGACCAATCCAAGCACTGTTATATTTTTAATTGGTAATAAGTCAGACTTGGACGGTCAGAGAGATGTAACATATGAGGAAGCTAAACAGTTTGCTGATGAGAATGGGTTGATGTTTGTGGAAGCTAGTGCCAAAACGTTAGTATTGGTAATCAATTTGATATGTATTTCTGTGTGGGTTCTGGTAGCAAGTAAATCATCAATAACTCGTAACAGCCCAGCCAAGAGGTCTTTCCTCAAACATGAGGAAGTATGGGCCATTATCTCCCATGCGAGGAAAATGTCTTAAAATTTACTTGTTTCTTTATTTTCCTGTTTGTAATATTTATCGATTTACGCACTGCTCTAAATAGAAATGTTTACTTTATCTAGTGCTTAAAAGTGATGTATTATTTTAGGGGACAAAATGTAGAGGAAGCCTTCCTTGAGACTGCTAAGAAGATATATCAAAGTATCCAGGATGGCAGACTGGACTTGAATGCAGCAGAATCAGGTGTACAGCATAAGCCGGCGTCGCCGGGCCGCCCTCTAGCTGCGCCGCCCTCTTCGCGAGACAACTGTGCGTGCTAACGGGCCTTGTATGTCTTACAGGCATGTATGCGGGGTGGCTAGGGTATCGGATCCTCTTAAAATCAATAAAACGCTCGGAATATAGGGTATAACACCCAATTGTTGACACCCCCACAGTTTTATTCAACATTAACAAAATTACCATTAACAATTATATTTAGAATAATTAAATAAACACGGGTGGTTTTATCTAATTATTCTAAATATAATTGTGTATCGTAATTTCGTAAATCTATATATATAAAAGAAAGTCGTGTTTGTTACACTATTTATAACTCAAGAACGGCTGAACTGATTTGGCTGAAAGTTGGTGGGAAGGTAGCTTAGAACCAGGAGACGGACATAGGATACTTTTTATTTCGATATTCCCACGGGAATGGAAACGGGAACTACGCGGGTGAAAGCGGGGGCGCTGCTAGTTTTTTATAAATCTCTTGGGGTGTCAATAAGTTAGGACAGTGAACTAGAGCGTCAATAATTGGGTGTTTTACTCTACACTTTCGGCGCTAGGCTCCCCAAATGTATGTGTATATTGGGTTAGGTTAGACAGCAACAAACAGAACAAGTCATTTTCGTATGAAACGTTTTGCTTCCTTCATTATGAAATAAATAATCTCACGCTTTTTATCCCTGAGGGGGTGTAGAGGCAGAAGTATTCCATTTCTCGAAAAACGTTCCTTCATTATCGAAATAAAAAAGGTGCATTGTATAGTCATATGCTTATTACAAGTTTACAATAAACATTCTAGAAATTGCCAAAACAATCCCATAACCATAAAATTCAATTAACCAATCAATCGTGAAATAGGGTCTGTATGGAGTCTCATAAACTAGATAAATCGAGCAATTTCCCAGCCATTCTTGACTAATAAGGAAGAAGTTTACGAAGGAAGATGATATTTTCATGAAAAAATTTCGTGATTGTTATGGTCGTCACCGCCTAATCTATACATTTCACGCCTGAATACACAAATTACTTTGTTTGAGTAAAACATATTGAATCATTTAGAATCGTTATATTATGCTAGTAATAAATGCAATTATTGTAATACCCATTTTGTTTCGACATGCATATGTATTGTATTTGATAAGTACATTCCACATGAAGGTAGGGGTGTTGGATTTTAAATTAAGTATAAATACTATCTTACGCTGCAAACGTTTGAAAAAAAAATGTCTCACTGAATTTATTAATTTTTCAAGTTATTGACGAAAGTTATTTTTGTATAATTAATTAGAAGTAAGCTTATTAGAAAGAAATATTCAGATTACTGTTTCTGATAAGATTATTAATAGAATATTAATTTATTATATTAATACTGTGGGTCTATACACACATGGTCATTTAGTCCCAAACTAGGCAGAGCCTGTGGTATGGGTAGAAAATTGATCTACATACATACCTACTTAAATACATAATATATAAAAAGCTAGTTTGGTATTATTTGTAGCTCTCAACCTGTCATGAGAGTTATTTGTATACATTGGTCATCAAATCCTTTGGGCTTAATAAAAGCAGTTGTAGTAAGTCGAGTTTCCTTGAAAATCGATTTTAACCACTTTTTCGACACATACTTTCACTATGCTATTTATTTATTCAAAGCTCTGATTATTTTTTTCCAAATATTAGGTTTTATCGGTAAAAACATTTATTCAACCAATAATTTTATTAAGTAGGTAATGTACTTTCTAATTCGTGGATCGAAGTTAATATTATATAATTTACTCGCTGTTGCCCGCGATTTCACCCGCGTAAGTCAGATTCCTGTAGGAAAATTATAGACCTTGTTACTTCCAGAAAAGTAAGCCTTCCATTGGTAAAATCGGTCCAATAGTTTCAGACCCTATTTATAAACATACAACAAACAATTTTTTTTCTTTACAATACTATACTACTACTACCTACTGTAGAAAACATATTCCAATCTTCAGAACCGCCCTATTCTGCTTCGAGGTGATTTTCGAATAAAATGTTTGCAGACTTGTGTATTTCCAATACTAATAACAACTTAAGACTAAACTACTGCGTTAGTACTACCTACTACATATTCTATGCTGGGTACTATTCGAAAGCACTGTACCGCTTAGTAGGTACGACTCAGCTGCACAGTCAGATCAGTCCTTCCGCACGCTTAGGTACTCACCTCTCCTCAGTCTCTATTCCCCTCCCCGCGCACGTCTGTCGCCACCTAGGGCGCGGTACAGCGCTAGCGGTCAAGCTATAGGAATCCAAGTACATAATTACTTTTGATATTTTTTAATTCAGTAAGTAACATCGGTACCCACCGCCTTAGCTATAGGGTCACTGGCGCCTAGGGCGAGATTCTGAACAAAGCGCTCTTTAAAGGTCGATTATATTTTTGAAATGCTTATTATTATTTACTTCTTATGATTTATTTATCAAATCAAGATTTAATTTATTATTTTAATGTCAACAAGTTATAACTAGGTACCTTTGAGTATTAAACCAACTAGGTACCAAATTACCGTATATATTATACAGTGTGTGATATTAGAAAGGATGGCCAGACTAGCAATGTTTTATGATTTAACTTACTTTTTGTCTTAAATTTTCTAGACATTTTGGTTGCTATTTTATCCAAATTAATGCTTTAGCTATATTGTAGGTACTCTATAGGTAGACACATATGTAACAGTTTTTTTAATATGTATTTAAGAATATAAATCATTTGGCTGGTTGCGCCCCCTGGCATTTGCCCCCTGTTGCCAGGCCCTAGCGTCGACGCTAAAAATACCAAGGTACAATAACTTCTGGGGCTTTGTACATAGCCATAGAATACAAAATACAAATACCGTCGCCCGCCGTAGGGATGTAAAATTCAAGGAAAATAATCGATTAATTGAAAATCGATTTTTCTTTCTTCAAAATTGATTGATTTTTTTAAAATTTTAAAATCGTTAATATTGAAAATAATCGATTGTTCTAAAAAATCGATTTTTTTCTGATACATATTTAAAAATCTATACATATATGCTTTTCATATTTTAATAATAAAATCCTAAGAGATTCATATTACCATTTTAACAGATTAAAAATGAAATAAAATAATATGAATGAAGAAATAACAAAATAAAATTTCGATAATCTTCAAATTTAAACAATAAAATAATTAAAAATAATTGGTGTCACAAATGTCCAGCCCTCTTTTACATTTGACTAGCATTAAAATAAAATACTTAAAACGAGAATCAAAAAAACTAAACGACTACGTTATGGTCTCAAAAGCTAAAATGAAACACAAATCTTTCTTTGTTTTTAAAGTTTAAAAAGTCAAAAGACGAAAAAGAATAAAAAATAAAGAGTATTCGTAGTATTAAAATAAAATGATAAGTAAAAAAGCTTAACGACAACCTTAAGGTTCATCCACCGCATAGATGGCGCTGTTTATAAAAATCGGTTAAAACAAGTAATTTATATAATCGATTATTTCACAAAAATAATCGATTATTTTTTTACATCCCTAGTCGCCCGTCGTGCGTGAACTGCCTACATTGATGAATGATAATTCCGTCTATGGTCTAGGCTCAGCACAGACCAAGAGGAGCGCAGCGGAGAGGATTTTATTAAGGCACTCGAAAATAAACTTTAAAACTAATAATACTTATAAAAGCAGTGATGTTTAAGATACCCTGTACAAAGTATCTGAAATACAAGATGCAAGATACTTCAAAATAAAGCATTTCAGATACCATATACAAATATCTAAAAAGGTAAGTATCTGAAATACTAGATACAAAATAGGTACCTCTTTCAAATACTTTTTGAAGATAAAATACTTTTATAAGAAAACAACATTTACTTGAACTTGAGTTTATTTGTTCGAGAAAACAATTTTCGAAGAGATCGCGTTGATAACAAGGGCTGAACTGTACAATATCTGACGTGGAATTTAGGGGTGGATGGGGTGGGGGGGAAGGGGTTGGGGTGGGCGACCCACCCCCCACCACCCCCACCTGCCGGAAACGCATAGTTTTTTTTTTATGAATTTTCAAAGTTGACATGGAGCCTAGTGAAAAATCGCGTGACGTGGAATTTCTGCTTCATACGTGGGACACTCAGAAAGTTTTGCGAAACTAAAAAAAAATGTTCTATAGGTAATTTTTTTTTATTAAATCTTTTCAAAGTACTCTCCACCAGCCTCTATACAAAGTTTCATGCGTCTAAACCAGTTTTCAAAATACTTTTTCAAGTCCGCCGCAAACACCTCGTTTACAGCCTGCTCGAACGCAGACAGCGCATCTTCCGGCGATGAAAATGGTATTCTTTTGAGTTGATTTTTAATTTTTGGAAATAAAAAGAAGTAACATGGTGCTAGATCAAGGCTGTAAGGAGGGTGACCCAGGAGTTTGACTGGCGTGCTGTCCAGGAAGTCCCTCGTTTTGAGTGCGGTGTGCGCAGGTGCATTGTCGTGGTGGAGCAGAAGCCCGCGGAGCCCTGTGTTTGGTCGCTTGTTGCTAACAACAGAGAAAACTTCTGGCAAACATTTGGTAGTATACCATTTGGCATTGATGCTTCTTTGATCCCGTAAGGGAATTGATACCAAGTGGCCTGTCAAATTAAAAAATCTAGCTATCAAACTCTTCCCCCCGCTTCTAGATCGCTTCACTTTGGTAGGCGTTGGTTCATTTTGAAACACCCAAACAGGCGACTAGCGCTTGGTTTCTGGGTCGTATTGATAAATCCAGGACTCATCACCTGTAACGATGTCGTAAACACGCCGAGACGAGCCTGCTTCAAATTTGTTTAGCATATCACGGCACCATTCCACCCGGGCCTGCTTCTGAGCATCGGTGAGGTTGTGCGGCACCCAGCGTGATACTATCCTCCTCACGCGAAGATGGCTGTGTAGAATCTTGTGAACGCTTCCCGATCCGATCTTCAATATGTGTTGAATCTCCTGATATGTAATTCGCCTTTTCTTTTGGATTAAATTTTTCACTGCTAGCACGTTTTCTTCGGTAACAGCCGTCAAAGGGCGACCGCTTCTTTCTTCATCCCTCAAAGTTGGTCGACCGCGCTTGAATTCGTTCTACCAACGATACACGGTTGCCTTGGAAGGGTCTTCATCCATGAATGCCATTTGAAGTCTATCGTACGATTCATCCGGTTTCAGGTGACACTTGAAATCGTAAAAAATCATAGCTCTAAAATGTTCCCGGCGCAGATTCATATTTCAGCGAGATACAATAATTTTAATTAGTTCGCAAAAAATGTGGAGGGAAGTTTTGAAATTGGAACATACCTATTTTTACTTATAAATAATCACATTTTCTAAAATCATTATAGGTAACTGGCCAGTCTCCCATACATAAAAACTTTTTTTCGCAATACTTTCTGAGGAGCCTGGTATATATCATAAGAGGGTTTATTTACATCAAATCAGTAGGAAATCAATAGTTTTCGAGATATAATTTTTTGAAATTGTAATAAATTAACCTCAAAACTGTACAAATAGACGCAAGGTCATAAATCAAACTAGTGGAATGTTTAGGTTCAGGTTATTTTTTTTTATGACCACACAAATCCAACCCGCGCCAGAAACTAGTGGAATGTTTAGGTTCAGGTTATTTTTTTTTATGACCACACAAATCAAACCCGCCCCAGAAACTAGTGGAATGTTTAGGTTCAGGTTATTTTTTTTTATGACCACACAGATCAAACCCGCCCAAGAAACTAGTGAAATGTTTAGGTTCAGGTTATTTTTAGGGTTCCGTACCTCAAAAGGAAAAAACGGAACCCTTATAGGATCACTTTGTTGTCCGTCTGTCCGTCCGTCTGTCAAGACCCTTTTTCTCAGGAACGCGTGGAGGTATGAAGCTGAAATTTATATCAATTACTCAGGTCTACTGTCCCTTGAAGCTGTGAAAAAATCAAACTTCTAAGCCAACGCAATCAAAAGATACAGCCGTTTATGCCGCAAATTTTCGACACTTGCAAGGGAATCAAAACCTACAGGGTGCTTCCCGTGAACTCAGAATCTTGAAATTTGGTACGAAGCAACGTCTTATAGCATAGATAAAGGAAAAATTACGAAAACCATAAATTTGCAAGGTTGTACGGAACCCTCGGTGCGCGAGTCCGACTCGCACTTGGCCGGTTTTTTTTTTATGACCACCCAAATCAAACCCGCCCCAGAAACTAGTAGAATGTTCAATTTTGAAAAATTCGTAAAAAAAAAACTATGCGTTTCCGGCAGGCGGGGGTGGTGGGGGGTGGGTCCCCCACTCCCCCCCTTCCCCTCATCCCCCTACCACCCCTAAATTCCACGTCAGATATTGTAAAGTTCTTCCATAACAAGAATCAGGCAAATGTGACAAGACAAAATATGAAAGTATTAAAATTGAGACTTTTAATCTTTATATTTTAGTTGAGATTTGAGCAAACATACTGTCGCTCATCTTCCTTCATGATCATGCCCCCAAAGGAGAATGCGCTGCGTTCAGTTGCGTTCGGAAAGAAAAACTGCGAAGCTTATTTTAGTAAAAGTATCTTGGGCAACAAAGTATCTTCAAAATACTAAGATACCAGGGCCCTATTTTATAAAGCTACAGGTTACAAGTTACAGGGAAAAAAGCAGCAACACTGATTAATTAAACAGCAACACTAGATAAAATTACAGGTACAGTCAAGAGCAAGTCAAGCTTGACACTACCAGTTTAAGCTGAGCTCTGATTTGTACTGCGCGCCATAGAATACAGGGCCGGGTCAAAGTCCAAAGTGTCAAGCTTAGCGTGCTCTTGACTGTACAGGTGTTTTATAAAGCTACAGGTCATTGTATTTACAATCTACAGGAACCCGTGCCTGTAACTTTCCATAGACAATTTAATGCTTAGTCGAGCGTGATTCAACCTATTATTTACAGGTGTTTACGGAAAAACTTGTGAAATACAACTGTAAAAATAAAATAAAAAAGAAAAACTTGTAAACATTTGTACCTACAGGGCCCTGTTTTATAAAGCTACAGGCTACAGGAAAAAAAAACGCCTGTAGTGCTCCTGTAGTTACAATCTACAGGTGTTTTATAAAGACCCCTTAATATTACTATTGTAGCTTATGGGCGAAAATCTTGACTACAGGCGCAGTTAACAAGTCGGAGTACAGCACTGTGAATCAACCCTACAAATAAAAAAAAATACAGAATCAACATCTGATTTTTGGCTTAAATGTCTAGTTTAACACCATAAAATATGAATATCACTACATAGTATAAAGTCGCTTTCTGTCCCTATATATGCTTAAATCCTTAAAACTACGTAACGGATTTTGATGCGTTTTTTTAATAGATGAGGAAGGTTTGGCCGTGATAGCCCGAATGGTTTAAGAGCCGACCGAAAATCAGTGAGGCTCTGGTTCGAATCCTGGCATGTACCAATGAGTTTTTCAAAAACTTACGTAAATAGGTACATATTTCTCACTTGATCGACGCGCGACGGTGAAGGAAAACATCGTGAAGAAACCCGCAGGTCTCAGATTTAATTCTGAGACATGTGTAAATAGACCCGGTCCGGCGATAGGCTCACCAGCACCACCTATCACGTTTAGGGGTCCAATATGTCTCGTGAAATGTGGGTATATCCATTAATGGAATACCTCTGCCTACCCCCTCGGGGATAAAAGGCGTGAGACTTTGGCCGTGCGGAGCCGGGACGGATCGCTAGTTTATTTATAATAAAAACAGATAATTGTTTATTTTCTTGTATTTCTATGGTTTATTTACGTAGATAGAAAGAAATCACATTATTTTCTCTAAAATTAATACAAAGTTGCTCTTTCGGTGTAAGAGGTTGGAGATGGTTTCTGCACGTCTCTCTTTTTTATATCTCCTCCAATATGCTCCAAAACATATTGCATTTGAGCCTACGAGCATTCTAAATGTCTCATTTAAGGTGAAAATTGTTTGCAGGATCATATTGGTTCTGACGGCGAAAGTTCTTGGCCGTCGTCTTCTTGGATGTTGACCACCATCCTCAGAGACCGAGTCTGCGCTCCAAACACGCAACATCACTCAAAATATTCGAATTAACAAACAACAAAACATAAGTCAATATAACAAACTTCCTCCTGCAACTAAATTACCTACGTCTAGGGAATGCAATCTCGGCCTTTTTTAGCGAGATAGATCTCGGACGAAAAAAGGGCGAGATCTCGCGAGTTTAACGAGATTGCACTCGAGCATAAAAACGTCTTCATTTGATTGATATATTTTGTTAATTAATCTGTAACTAGTTTCTAATAGTCTGACTAATTGATATATTTTGTTAATTAATCTGTAATATCTAATGGATCTAATAAGTATACATATATAGTTTGCCGGTTTCGTAGAGGTCCAAATTAGACCAAAAGTCCTGTTGAGACAGTGTAGGCTGGTTGTTAGGTACTTTATAGTGAAGCTCGGACGGGGGTGAGCTTAAGTAAATCACGAGAATGAAATAGTCGTTTTTGAAACAGTAAATTCACAATAAAAAAATGCAATGAGTATAGATATAGTTTTATTTAATTGATAATAATATCTTAATTTAATAGTCAACTCAACATAGAAAATAAGTTTAATTTTTTTTTCTTCTCTTTGTTTTGGTTGTTATAAAAAAACTGTTTTATTACTAAAAGATTTTTGTTTGGTATTAGAAGAAGATGAAGAGATACGATATTAGATGACTGGTTGTTTCTTTCATTTGTTATTTGAAAGATACATACGAGTACGTCAAAGTTTCTTACTTAGAAGTTTATTAAAAAATTATAGACAGATAAGTCAAACAATATTTGATGCAGAAATTAGTGAAAATAAATGTTAATCTTATTATTTACATAAAAAAACATACAAAACTGCCAATCCATAGACCTATTAACGACGGGACACGAAACGATCGAACATTTGTATGAAATCTACTTCAACCACTTTTTTGACGGAATGGGGAAATGACATGTTATACTAGTGATGTTCCGTGAATAGAAATCGATACACATTTGAATGAATGAACGATCAATCTATCGAATAGAGATTTTATATTACAGAAAAAAGGCTTCTTGGTTATATAAATGTTGAAAACGATGCTAACGTTGGTGAAAAAAGGATAGCAAAAATATAATAGTTAAGATAACTAATATGATAAAATATGAACTATTTAATTTTACAAGCTACAGCTAAGTAAGCCACAGTAAAGTATTAGCTTTTTACACACTTTATATTAGCTTTACATATTAACTGTTGGGACTTGCGTGTTTCCTCACGATGTTTTCATGAATTGTTGTTATGAATATGCAGGTAAGATTTTAAAAAACTAAACGCTTTAAACGTTTTCCTAATAATAATAATACAAAATTATTTCAAGTAACAATGACTCCTAAGTGTGTTGCGTTAAAAGCCATTTTTAAATATAATGGCTTTTATTATATTATATCGGTAGTCTTTATTATGAATCCATGTTTGCAGTTTTCGAACTGCTTCCACCCACTTTCTTTTTCTGGAAGGATCAGGGGGCCAATTCTACTAAATGACAACGGTTATAGTTGGGTGACAATGACATGTCAATGGTCAGTCAATGGTGTTATTTGTATACGAAAAGTGCCAAATAACACCATTGATGGACCATTGACTTGTCATTGTCATCCAACTCTAGCCGTTGACATTTAGTGTAATTGGGGCCCTGTTAGGAGTCTAAAATGAATAAATAATTACTGAAGTGACGTACAATATCATTAAATTAATACAAATAAATAAACAAATTAATAAAATAGATTACCTACATTACATTTTAAAAGTCGAATACATTTTATTACAGCTTACATAATTTTGTGTAATAAGTCCATAATACTTAAGGGTCACAGCACACATATCAACTCGGAAAGGGATCGGCACCGTATCGCCTTTCGCCTCGCCGTCAACCAGGCGTCAACCTAACGTATGCATGTAACCAAAGCGTAGCAGCGGCTCCTGTACGTCAACTCGGCTACGGCTAGGCGTCACCGCGCTTACGCCTCGCCGACCGCTGGCTAACCGGGTTGGCACCAAATCGACGAAGAGCCGTGAGCTCGCGTACGGAGAGACGTAAGCGGGGGGACAGCGAGCCGTAAGCGCGGGAACTGCAAGTTGACCACTCACCGCATCGCGGTTCGGAGCCTGTTCCGAGGCGAGGCGATTACGTTACGTTTCCAATTAGTGTGCGTTGCAGTAGGGAGTTTCATACAAACAATACTGAACGACTCGAGGCGATACGGTGACGATCCCTTTCCGAGTTGATAAGTGTGCTGTGACCTTAATTCGTTCACATCGATATCTTTTTATCGATAACGGCAATCACTAATTGATGTTAAGTGTAATGAACGAATGAAACATTGACCGATATAATTCGACTAGTTACAAGAGAACAGATTTTTCATTACAGTGCATTATATAATAAGTATATTTAAATTTACCGTTTTATTTGGCAATTTTGTACCGAATTTAATTGATTTTGCCAAAAAAAACCACTAAAATAAAACAAAATTGTACTTATTGGTGAAAAGAAACATAAGGTGTTAGATTGCTGTAGATTTTGCAGAACAATACAGCGCATTTGGTCATTTTTACAAGTTGTTGTTATTACGGACGCTCAAATCACACTGACGTTACAATTTCATCATTTTCATCTGCTAAGGTAAAAAGTTCCTAGCACGTCAAAAAAGTACTGTAGGCGAGAACGACTACGTTTCGTGTCCCGTGTTAATATCGCGAGATCTCGAAATGTGCGAGATCTCGCAGTATTGTTATTCATAAACTCGCGAGATCTCGCTTGAGCCCCAATCTCGCGAGATCTGCATTCCCTACCTACGTCTAAACACCCGTAGAAATGTTTACAAGTTTTTCTTTTTAGATTTTTTTTTACAGTTGTATTTCACAAGTTTTTCCGTAAACACCTGTAAATAATAGGTTGAATCACGCTCGACTAAGCATTAAATTGTCTATGGAAAGTTACAGGCACGGGTTCCTGTAGATTGTAAATAAAATGACCTTTAGCTTTATAAAACACCTGTACCTGTAATTTTATCTAGTGTTGCTGTTTAATTAATCAGTGTTGCTGCTTTTTTCCCTGTAACTTGTAACCTGTAGCTTTATAAAATAGGGCCCAGGTGTTTAGACGTAGGTAATTTAGTTACAGGAGGAAGTTTGTTATATTGACTTATGTTTTGTTGTTTGTTAATTCATTATTTTGAGTGATGTTGCGTGTTTGGAGCGCAGACTCGGTCTCTGAGGATGGTGGTCAACATCCAAGAAGACGACGGCCAAGAACTTTCGCCGTCAGAACCAATATGATCCCGCAAACAATTTTCACCTTCAATGAGACATTTAGAATGCTCAAATGCAATATGTTTTGGAGCATATTGGAGGAGATATAAAAAGAGAGACGTGCAGAAAAAATCTCCAACCTCTTACACCGAAAGAGCAACATTGTATTAATTTTAGAGAAAATAATGTGATTTCTTTCTATAACTACGTAAATAAACCATAGAAATACAAGTAAATAAACAAACATCTATTTTCATTATGTTCAACTAGCGGGTGCCCAGCGGCGTTGCCCGTGCGGATCCCGTTTATTCCCGTTCCCGTGGGAATTACGGAAAATCCCTTCATAGTGGTTGCCTACGACATATAAGACCTACACACCATGTTTCAAGTTTCTAGGTGTTATCGTTTCGGAGTAGTACGACTACGCATTTCTCTTATTGACCAGTTTTTCTATTTTCTCGTGGGAATGAGATATTTTCCTGGAATAAAAAGTACCTACCCTAGATGTTGACCCGGGTACTCAGTTATATCCATACTAAATTTCATTAAAAGCCGTCCAGTAGTTTTTGCGTGATGCGTGTACAACCAGACAGACAGACAGACAAAAATTTCAAAAATTGCTGTTTTGGTATCTACATCGATAACTATACAATATGTATCAGAAAGGTGAAATAATAATTAAGGGTCATATAAAGTAGCTTATATACAGTACGTGAAAAATGTCTCTTGTTTAATATATCCTATAAATTTGGAGTAAAACAACGTTGAAGTTATCATAAAAAAAAATCATTTTCAACCCTTAAATCAGCTGCTAAATGCTGTTGAACTCTCTTTCGTTCGTGACTAAACATGGTACAGATAAGACATCGTGTTTTTAAATACGAAAAACTAGACTGTGCCTACACTATGAGTACTAAATAACTAATAGACATACTTAAATAATTATTGAAAACCCAGTCACGAAGAAAAATGATATGTTCATTCACACAACTGTAGGCCAACATGTTGTTCAGTGGGAATCGAACCCGCGAGCTCCGGTTCTGAAGGTCACTACCAACTGAGCCAACAGGCCCGATAATACTCCATTATTATTTAATTTTTTTTCCCATAGTTTTAAAGAAAACCTACTAATTTACCTACGTAAATATCTGACATTATTAGTCTTTGATAGAATTTTGTTAGTCCACGTGGATTGCGGTCTTAGATCAATGAAAAATCCATTGATTACTAGGAACGCCCGTCCGCTCCTTTTTGGCCAATAAGGACACTGCGCAAAGGTCAAAGGGCCGGCGGCGGCGTTACTAAAGACTAGCTCCACCCTCTATTTATTGAGTGGTTCCGTATGTTTTAAAAAATATTCCTAATTCTAAGTCTTTTATCTTATATCACGTTATTATTATTTCACAATTGACAAAAGTAAATTATGTAATTAATTGATTCATTATCCTTGTATCGAGTAGAATTATTTTTACGTCCTTTATTTTCATAGGGTTATGTTTAATTTTCAACTGAACCCTACAACAAAATTTTAGAAAATCGGCAAATTCTTTCATTTTCAAATCAATGAACTTAGTTGCTTCCTATCTATCAACGAGTGAAGATGTGTTATAATCAAAAAATATGACTCGCAACCGTCGCTACAGTGTCTCGCGATTATTCAAGTGAATCTTAGGAAATGACTTTGTGTCGGTGCTCCTGATGGCAGTATCAGTCGAGTTAGGGAGCTGTGTCACGTGCGCTTCGCCGAAGGTAGATCGCTGGATGAGCAGCGCATACTATCCTTCAGCTGCTTCGGGAGAATTTGTCAGGTGTCTGCGTATGCGCGAGGCTGGTTCGTTCCGCGCTCAAACCCCCCAAGGTCGCGTGCCTGTACGCCTACTCGTGGTACCGGGACCTGCGGCGCGGTGGTACCCACTGCGCACGGGTGGACATTTTGAGTTATTAATGTGTGTGTAAACCAATAGTAGGTCGGACCCAAAGTGTAAAAGTTTGATGAAACTACATGATAGTATGTAGGTAGGTATTACTTGTTTAATGTCAATTTTTTGATCAGTTAAATTTATTATTTAATAAAAACTACGTTTTTACCTTTAATTTTTTTTTTAATAAATGCTTACTGCTATTAATAACATTTATTATTTCCAATAACATTTACCCTAGAATAAAATAGGTAGGTATGTTAACCGGCCGACCGGCACGGCGCGAGCGATCAGCTGCGTTACCTACGCTACCTACCACTACTACGGTCAACGACACTAGCGCGTAGGGAGCCCGTACGCTTTTATTATTCAATCACAGGGTTGGCCAAAATTCACACATAAAAAGTAATTATTAAGTTTATATGAAAGAAAAAAGTTGCTATATTAGATCTGATATTTTTTTAGGTATTTCGTTACACTATATAGATATACACCCTTCAATATTATTTCACCTTTCTGATACATATTGTATACACTACCGTTAAAATTTTCAAAAAATAAATATGTACAGACACGGCCCCGTTAGAGTCTTATTATATGTAGGTATAGATATAGATATTAACTAGACGTCGCGCGGTGCGCCAGCACATGAGTAAAGAAACGGAACAGAGACAAAGCTTCTAAGGAGCGTGCAAAATTCTTACCTATTTTAGTAGGGTTGGCAAAGGAGAATAAAATAAACAAAACGTTTATTAGACTTTTATTTGTACATTAGATTATTTACAAATTACCTACTCTAAATATTTTTTTATAACTTTTTATTTTTAATAAATTATTAAATCTTTTAATCTAATGATGAATTCTAAATCTAATGGATATAAAGTTTTTTCAAATAATCATTAAGGACGCTTCCACATGGCATAATATTTTTACAATCTTACACTCGATTCAGAATATCATTAGGTACCAATATTTACAATGTTTACGTCGAGTTCTTTGTAATGAGTAATTAAAGAATCTTTGCCCATATTTATAGGTTGTTCAGGTCTATTAACAAACAATTTTATTTCGTCACATATGTGATTTTCGAGACATTCATGCAAACTGTACAGTAGGTAACCATTTTACACCTCCGAATCTAATTATTTACACTTTCTTGACTTTTTAGTTTAATACTTTATTCTACCATAAACAATTTAAAATAACCATTTCTCACTAAGCAGGAGCGCGAAACAAATACGGCAACCATTGCGCAGCCCTCGGCATTTCTACTGACCGAGCCGGTTTTATCCAGTTGCGGCGCGTATGTGACGCAGCGCTAGTAGAAACGCACACAAGCATTGCATGCTTGTAGTAGTGTACCTACGATAGCGCGGTTGTATGAAGCTTTGTCTCTGTTCCGTTTCTTTACTCATGTGGCGCCAGGCCGCAAGCGGCCACGCGTGTCTCTGTGCGGTTCGATTGTGACAGAAAAATTAAGTCTAATTTTGGATCAGCCATCTTGTTTTAGCCATTTTTGATAATTTTCTATGTGAATTTTGTCTTTTTTTAGTATAAGTCGAAAAATAATAAAATTTGTAAAATATTTCTTTTCATGGCAACACTGCTTACTAAGACCCACAAACGCTCCATACAACCCAACTTTCCAAAGTGTTGCCAACTTGCCTAAAAATACCGATAAAAATCATAAAAACCCAATTTTTTCAGTAAAGAGAGAATACCGGAGCGGCCATCTTGTTTTTCCAGTTTTTCGGATTTTTCTGGTAAACTACAGGATATGCCCTGTGCAATGACACCAATCACGTCTCTATAGCATATTGGCACCTGGGAGATCAATTCAGGTCTTTTGAGGTCTACCCTAAAAATTCAATCAGCCATAACTTTCAGTGTTGCCAGGTGAAATTCAAAAAACCTACAAAAGGTCATAGAAAGAGGTAAAATGTACCGTTGACTGTTACTCGTTTTTGCAAAATGGTAAAATTTCGAGTTTTGTCTTTTTGCATTAAAACTAAAAAAATACCCCAAATTTTGGGAAAATTGTTAAACATGGCAACACTCCGTAATGAGACCTCTAGCCCCGCTATACAAGCCAACTCGCTCAGGTGTCGCCATCTTGCCGAAAATCGACATTCAAAATCTGGTAAAATTCATCTTTTTCTTTGGGAGCCACTCACAGGGCGGCCATGTTGGATTTTCAGTTTTTCGGATTTTTCTGGTAAACTACAGGATATGACCTATGTGATGACATCAAACACATTTCTTTAGCATATTGGCGTCTGGGAGATCAATTCGGGTCAAGTGGGGTCTACAATAGCCTAAACTTTTAAGCACTATTACGCAGCCGCCATTTTGTTTTTTCATTTTTTTAAATAATATTCGTAAATCATCTAAGCAATTTTACAGATGATAAAAATTTCAACTGAATCAGCCGAAAAACAAAAGAGATACGATAGGCAAGCCTGGCCGCCATTTTGTTTTTTTGAAAAGTCGGAATTTTCCCTAGGTCACCCCGCCATCTTGAACACTTTTCCGCTACAAGACTTTTCTCCAAAACGACTCCTTCTGGGAGAACAATTATGTCAATCAGTGAGTCAGTCAGTCGAGTGCGTTACTCCAGCGGAAATTTGTCGAATATCGGCATTTGAGGGATACAGATAATTAGTTGTCCTGCTTCTGTAAATGTTGTGCAGATTTAAAAATTTGTATTGCTTAAAGTTTTTGAGTAATTCAAGAAAAACAGTTTCCGCTGGAGTAACGTTACCCCAGCGGCAATTTTTTTTTCTAATGGGAATATTGAAATAATTTTTATCTACATAATCAGTTGTGATGACGGAGTAAATGTTGCGACTTAATTTGAATTTGTATCGTTAATGGTTCCGAAGATATTCAAAAATTTCAAAATGACGCATTTTTGATGTTTGCGTTTTTCGCTGAATTTCGGAAATGGTTAAGCGCTCTATCATAATTTTTTGTACATGACTTCTTATGTCTTATTCCTAATTAGTTGTGAAATAAAAAATTAAAAATAATTTATCGTTTAGGAGTTATGTAAGCAAATAGAAAAACCCTCTAATACGTCCTAGCACTTCGAATAAGAGGTCTAGAGACTTGTTTGAAACGTTATTTTGTAGCTTGCAACTGCCTTCAGATATTTGTGAAGTTTCATTAGTATCCTATAAGTAATTAATAAATTATAATGAAATTTAGCTCGGTTTGGGCCTCGACGCGCAGACCGTTATTTAACCCCCTATTAATGGACTTTTTTGTGGGATTTTTTAACCGAATAATACGTAAATAATTAGTTATATAGTTCAATTTTATACTTGTGAAATTTCAGCATCGTACAATCAATAATTAACGAGATAATCAAAAAATACACATTTTAAGTTATTTACCGTGGTAACCCGACCGCGTTTAGATGGTCACAGAAAAGCGGCCGTTTAGTACATTATGCTAATATTCTAAAACACGTAGTTTAATAGTCTTTCAAGTTCGGTACAGACGCGTACATTATCTTTTGAGTACCTATTGATTTAATTTAATTTTTTTTGGAGTTTCACATGAACATTTTATATATTACTAGCGACCCGCCCCGGCTTCGCACGGGTGCAATGCTAATACTTAAACCTTCCTCTTAAATCACTCTATCTATTAAAAAAACCGCATCAAAATCCGTTGCGTAGTTTTAAAGATTTAAGCATACAAAGGGACATAGGGATATAGGGACAGAGAAAGCGACTTTGTTTTATACTATGTAGTGATAGTGATGCCATTATCCTAGCAGTCTGCTATACTTAAATCGAGCTAAATCTTCGTACCTATTAACAGTTATTATTAATGTGTAGTGCTTCTTAACTTTTCTTCTTTTTCTGTGGGTTACTTGTTCCACCAAGAAGGACATTAGTTGGTAAACAAGGTAGGCTATAATGTATAAATATACAATATTATTATTATTGTTTATAATTGTATATTATACTTATACATTCGCATCATGAAAATAATATAATAATCTAATCTCACGCCTTTTTTTTATCCCCGAGGGGGTAGGCAGAGGTATTCCATTACTGGATATACCCACATTTCACGAGATATATTAGAGACCCCTAAACGTGATAGGTGGTGAGCCCATCGCCGGACCGGGTCTGTTTACACATGTCTCAGAAATTCTGAACGGATTTTGATGAAATTTGGTATGGAGATAACTGAGTACCCGGGTCAACGTCTAGATTACTTTTTAGTTCTGAAAAATATCTCATTTCCACGGGAAAATATAAAAACTGGTTACAAAAGACAAATACGTACTATTCACCTCGAAACATGAAATATGGTATGTAGGTGTCTTAGTGTAGTAGGCAACCGCTATGAAGGGTTTTTTTTTAATTCTCACGGGAACGGGAAAAACAGGATCCGCGCGCGCAACCCGTTGTTTGAAATATCGTATGTATAGGTGTCTTATGTCGTAGGCAACCACTATAAAGGGAATTTCAGAACTTGCCACAGGAACAGGAATAAACTGGATCCACGGCACCCGCTGTTAAAAATATCATGGTCTTATATGTCTTAGGAAACCACTATGAAGGAATTATAGGAAATTCTCACGGGAACGGGAATAAACTGGATCCACAGCTCCCACTATTTAAAATATTATGGTCTTATATGTCTTAGAAAACCACTATGATGGAATTATAGGAAATTCCCACGGGAATGTGAATAAACTGGATCCACGGCACCCGCTGTTTAAAATATCATGGTCTTACACGCCTTAGGAAACCACTATGAAGGAATTATAGGAAATTCCCACGGGAACGAGAATAAACTGGATCCACTGCACCCACTGTTCAAAATATCATGGTCTTATATGTCTTAAGAAACCACTATGAAGGAATTGTAGGAAATTCCCACGGGAATGGGAATAAACTGGATCCGGGCGGGAAAAGCCGCTGGACACCCGCTATGTAGTAAAATTTTACACGCGAGATTTAAAAAATCTTTCACAAATTGAAAGCTTACTTTTCTGGGAGTATTATATTATAGATTAGAATTTTCCCACGGGAACGGAGAACCACTGAAAGATCAGGATGAGGCTGTGATCGATCGGCAAAGGCAACCTCTCGACTCGACGATGACAAGTCAACATTTAATTCTATTTCATCAAACATTCTTTTTCGAAATTTATATAGGTAGGTATGGCAGAGACAAAACATCGTTTTTGAAAATTAGTACATAACTTAACAAAAGCAATGAAAAACAACAATATTTTTTTCATACCATCTATTCGAAAAGTGACGTTTTGGTCCTCAATAACAGGGATCAAAGTAAGTCTTTTCCGATAGGATCTTAATAAGTGCGAATAAAAGTGTTTTGAATTTGGAATCAAAAATATGCCGCAACATTCTTAACCAAAGAGATTAACAAAATAAGTTTGCATCTAAGGTTGGCGCCACTGTAGCTTAAGTACTTTATCAAAACATTAGTTCCATTTTTCGCCGCATTAGGTTGACAAGCATAGAGTAACTTATATGCTGACAAGGCTGAATGGGGTTCGATGGTTGTGCCACACTGTCAGAAAAATTGCTGTGGCAATGCGCGCGCTTTCCAATTCCGACATCGAATTGTTTGTGTATTTTATATTTTAAAATGTATTCAAGTAGCAGTGACTGCAGTGATAGTTAAACACCGGAAAACTCACTACGTTCGGGATTCTATCCTAGAATCATTCACTATATTCGTGATTTAAAAAAACGCCCTCGCCGTAAAAATATAGTTTTGCTCCCTCATGACACAAACTACTATTACCACGTTGAAGTGTTATTTGTTTTATTTTTTCAATTAATAGCTTTTTATTTGCAAGCCATAAAAATATAATTGTATAATCAATACTTTTCCAATAAATAAAATCAAGTTTCATTGCGATGGAACATTAAAGAACATTAAGCACAATTACACCTTCAATATTTTTATTTTTGCAATCATAATGTAACACGCTTTTATTTATTAAAAAAGTGTTGATTATATTATAATGATATTTTTCTGTATTTTAAACCTGATATTAAATTATTATTTTGTAATTTTTAGTTCTTTTTATATTAACAAGAACATAATAAAAGCTTGTTTTAAAAAAACTATATATTTTAATTTTTCTGAATAGTGATGCTATTTAATGTTATTATTGATAGCGGGTGTCCAATGGCGTTGCCCGCGCGAACCCAGTTTATTCCCGTTCCCGGGAGAATTTCAAAAATTGATAATAATACCTAAATTGATAACTATCTATACTACCGCAATAATTTAGTCCAGTAATAATTATCTGATTTAGTTTTTGAAGTTGATTTATATTCCACGTGGGTTACCACGATAAATAACTTAAAATGAGTATTTTTTGATTATCTCCTTAATTATTGATTGTACGATGCTGAAATTTCACAAGTATAAAATTGAACTATATAACTAATTATTTACGTATTATTCGGTTAAAAAATCCCACAAAAAAGTCCATTAATAGGGGGTTAAATAACGGTCTGCGCGTCGAGGCCCAAACCGAGCTAAATTTCATTATAATTTATTAATTACTTATAGGATACTAATGAAACTTCACAAATATCTGAAGGCAGTTGCAAGCTACAAAATAACGTTTCAAACAAGTCTCTAGACCTCTTATTCGAAGTGCTAGGACGTATTAGAGGGTTTTTCTATTTGCTTACATAACTCCTAAACGATAAATTATTTTTAATTTTTTATTTCACAACTAATTAGGAATAAGACATAAGAAGTCATGTACAAAAAATTATGATAGTGCGCTTAACCATTTCCGAAATTCAGAATTCGAAATTTTTGAATATCTTCGGAACCATTAACGATACAAATTCAAATTAAGTCGCAACATTTACTCCGTCATCACAACTGATTATGTAGATAAAAATTATTTCAATATTCCCATTAGAAAAAAAAATTGCAGCTGGGGTAACGTTACTCCAGCGGAAACTGTTTTTCTTGAATTACTCAAAAACTTTAAGCAATACAAATTTTTAAATCTGCACAACATTTACAGAAGCCGGACAACTAATTATCTGTATCCCTCAAATGCCGATATTCGACAAATTTCCGCTGGAGTAACGCACTCCAGTCAGTCAGTTAGTGAGTCAGTGGTAGTCGAGCTTTATATATTATAAATATAAATAAATATAAATAACTAGATGTCGCGCGGTGCGCGAGGCCGCAAGCGGCCACGCGTGTCTCTGTGGGGTCGTATTTTGGTAGTCGAGCTTTATATGTTATAAACTGTTGATGAAAATACATCTCCATGGTCTAAAAGCCTCCTGGCCGGTGTGATGTATGTCATAGTTTCCTTTTTGGAACTAAGTCGAATTACAAGATTCCCATTTTCGTCGAATTACAAGATCCCAGATTGCAAATATAATATATCAAACGTACGATCTCCCATACATCGTACGTTTGATATATTATATTTGCTTTACTTTTCACTGTGTTTAATCGCTCTGCCCTACTCCTCAACAATGGTTATGGGCCCAGGGCAGTAACAAATAAGTAGTACAGTTTTTGTGAAAAATATTTCATTGTAAAGTACAGAGAAGCTGAAAAATGTCTTCGTCTCTACGTATTGAATTATTAACAAAAGACAAAGTAACTACGACAGCTGGAAGGTACAAATCGAAGCATTGTTGGTTAGGTATGATTTCTGGGAGTATGTGAGTGGAGAGAAGAAAAAGCCAATCACGGATGTTACAGCGATATCAGCGTGGGAGAAAGCCGACAGAAAGGCGAAGTCTGAGCTGATATTGGCATTGGATCCGTCACGTAAAAAAGGTGATCACTGCACGAGAAGTTTGGCTGAAATTAGAGAGTTTGTTTGCGTCACGAGGTCCAGCGAAGAAAGCGACTCTGATGAAAAGGCTCATGTTGCAGAAAATGAGTGAAGATCAGAAAGTGAGCGAACATCTTGATTCCTTTTTTGAAGCCGTTGACAAGCTAGAAGAGATGGACATCGTCATCCATGATGATTTATTAGCAATAATGCTGTTATATAGTCTGCCAGCTAGCTATGAAAATTTTAGATGCGCCATTGAGTCCAGAGACGAGCTTCCGAAACCCGATCAACTGAGAGTGAAGATAATCGAAGAAGAAAGTTCGAGAGGAAATAACATTCGAGAAGTTGTAAACGGGGAAGGTGTTTTGTACGTAGAGAAACGACCGAAGAAGAAGGGCAATGTACAGGATAAATTTAAATACAAATGTTTTAAATGTCATATTTTCGGACACAAGGCATCGGAATGAAAAAAGAAGAAAATCTCAGAAACCAATTGTATAAAGTCGTGCACGAGTGAACATGAAGCCTTAATTGTTAATCATATTTCAGATGATTGTTTGGCTGTTGAGGGCAAAAACCGTCAAGAATGGTTGCTTGATAGTGGATGCACCAGTCACATGTGCAACGACAGAGCAAGGTTTGATGAGGTACTACCTTCGAGACAAAAATTGAAATTAGCTACTGAATCTTCAACAACCGTGCAAGGTAAGGGTACTGTTAAGTTAACAGCATGTAATGATGATCGTACGTGTAAAATCCAATTCGAAGATACTTTGTTTGTTCCTGAATTACGGGGGTTGTCTCCACGGATCATGGTATCAGATTGCATTAGCCACGGATCACGGCGAGTTGTATCCACCGATACCGTGATCCGTTTTCAACAAAAAAATCATTAATATTTTTACCCACAGATCACGGTATCCGTAGCTACTTAAAATAAATTATATAAGTTTTGGAAACTGATCACAGTGTACAGAGATAAGTAATATAATATTGTATTTTTCGAACACACAATATGTTCATTGCATTTTCTAACTGAAAAGAAGTTATAATTTTAAAAAACAATATAAATGTATATTAAAACATCATATTAATCAACTATAAATTGTTTTTATTTCTTTTTTTTTAAATTATATGATGAGCAAGCAGTTATAGTTTAGCTATAACGAATTTCAACTTGTCCTTTAGAGGGACTGTGCTGACAGGCTTCATATTATTCTGTAGTAATAGTAATGTCGTTAAATAACACAATTGTAGAGTAGATAGCAATACGGAGCATGTTGAAGATTATTGTTTCGTAAATAGAATAGTGTAGTTGGTAATTGATATTGAGTACAGCAGTAAATTATTTTGTAGTTTAAGATTTTGCATAATTAGTAAGCTTTATATCCTTCACATGCCAGGTTCCCAGATTGGTATACAAGTGGTGACTTTTTTGCAATAATTTTGCATTTTACAAACTTGGGAGCTTATTTTTTCATAAAATTAGAATCTTTGTCGCTTTGGTAATATGTCTTCTTCCAGACCATATCACCTACATTAAAATCGACATTTTTTCGCCGAAGGTTATAGTAACCACTATTTCTGGAATGAGCTTTAAGTAAACAGTTCTGAACTTTGTCGAAAATCTTTCGTAGAGAACCAATATTTTCGGCATACTCATCTCTAGGCATGAATATTAAGTCATCACTAGTGTCTACATCTAAATAATGCGAACCACAGCTTACAAGTTCTCTGCCATAAACCAAGAATGCCGGAGTATACCCGGTAGCTTCACTAACGGAACTATTCATGGCAAACTGTATTTTCGGAATATTAAGATCCCATGATCTATGATCATTTTCAATGTAGCTAGATACTGCCTGCATGATAGTTTTATTGTAACGTTCCACAGAATTGACTTGGGCAGTATACTTAGGGCAATAATGAATATTAGGGATTTTATAATTAGCGTATAGTTGTTTTAAGGTGTTGCTAACAAACTGCTTTCCGTTGTCCATTATAACAGTGCTAGGAATTCCATGTACTAGAAAGACTTGGTTTTCAAGAATGGTAGTAATAATTTCAGACGTAGCACGACGAATGGGAAAGATAAGTGTGTATTTGGAGAAGCAGCATGATACAACAAAAAGAAAGGTATTCTGACGTCTTGAAGGGGGTAGAGGTCCAACAAGGTCCATACTAATCATTTGAAAAGACCTAGAACATTCTTTAGGTCTGCCCATTAAACCAAGAGTTGTTTGATTAGCGTGTTTATGAGAATGGCAGATATCGCAAGCAGAAACGAAGTTTGATACATCGTGATGCATTTTAGGCCAGAAGTATTTAAGGCAGAGACGTTTATACGTCTTGAATATACCAAAATGACCGGAGGTAGGATCGCAGTGATTTTGTGTAATAATGTCGTGACGGTGTTCTGAAGGAACAACTTCCTTCCACTCAAATTCTCTCAGCAGAGGATTTAATGACTAGACATAACGAAACAGTTTGTTGTCAGATACCCTGTAATTTAAAAAGGAAGTGGGAGAATTTAAACAACCATTGTATATATTTAGATACCAAGAGTCAGTAGATGTAAGATTAGGTGTAGTGGAACTGGTAGAATCTGTAGTTATAGCCAGAATGGGCACAGCGCGTGATAGACTATCAGGCACAACGTTATCAGCACCACGGCGATGCTTAATCTCGAAGTTATATGCCGACAAACGCACACCCCAGCGAGCTAAACGTCTAGTAGGGCTATTTAGATTTAAAAACCACTTAAGTGAAGAATGGTCAGTGTATACAGTAAACTTTTGCCCATTTTCTACGTAACATCGCCAGTGTTCTAATGCAATCAGTACAGCAAGGGCTTCGCGCTCAGTAGCGCTATAATTGCGTTCCTGTTTAGAAAGAGATTTGCTCATATACGCGATAACCTTTTCATTGCCATCTAAGTTCTGCGTTAGGACAGCACCAATCCCGTAGTCGCTGGCATCAGTGTGTATCTCAAATGGTTTTGAGTAGTCGGGGCAAGAAAGCACAGGAGCAGAGACAAGACAGTCTTTAAGTTTCCTAAAGGATTGATCAGCTGTAGCAGTCCAGACAAAGGGAGGGGCATTTTTGCCTTGAGTGGTAAGTTTATTTAGAGGAGCAGCAAGGAAGCTAAAATTTGGAATAAACCTACGATACCACGAAGATGTACCGAGAAAACGACGTACTTCCTTACGGTTAGTAGGAGTAGGGTAGTTAACAATAGCTTCTACCTTTTCTGGGTCAGCATGGAGTCCATTTGAATCGACGACATATCCAAGATACCTGAGTTTACTCCGAAAAAATTGACTCTTTTTGAAATTGATAGTCAGGTTAGCCGACTTCAATTTTTCGAGAACGCGTAAAAGAAGCGAAATATGTTGCTCGAAGGTGGGAGAGACAATAATAATGTCGTCGACAAAAACAAACACCATGTTTTCAAATTCAGGGCCGTAAAAGAGAACATCAACCAGACGTTGTTGCGTAGCTGGAGCATTGGTCAAACCGAAGGGCATAGATTTAAATTGATAGGTTCCCCTAGTAGGGATATAAAAGGCAGTTTTACATCGGTCCTCCTCCTTAATAAGAATTTGCCAGAAACTTTTGGATAGATCTAGACTAGTTATAAATTTTGCATCACGTAAATTATCCAAAATTTCAGAGATGTAAGGTAGACGGTAGGCATCCTTACGAGTAATAGCGTTTAATTTTCGACTGACCAAGCAAAATCTTAATTCTCCGTTCTTCTTAGGAGTCAGAAAAACTGGAGTAGACCAAGGACTTTCACAAGGTTCAACAACATCTTCACGAAGCATCCCCAATCCTCCAACCCCGCTATACTGACCAACTCGCTCAGGTGTCGCCATCTTGCCGAAAATCTACAATCAAAATATGGTAAAATCCATCCCTTTCTGTGAGAGCAAATCACCGGTCGGCCATCTTGGTTTTTCAGATTTTCGGGATTTTCTGATAAACTACAGGATATGCCCTGTGCGATGACACCAAACACATTCCTTTAGCATATTGGCATCTGGGAGATCAATTCGGGTTAAGTGGGGTCTAAAACCACTCCAACTTTGAAACATTACTACGCGGCCGCCATTTTGTTTTTTTAAATTTTTAAATAATATCGTAAATCATCTGAAAGGTTGTACAGATGCCAAAAATTTGAACCGAATCGGTCGGAAAACAAAAGAGATACGGTAGGCAAGCTCGGCCGCCATTTTGTTTTTTTGAAAAGTCGGAATTTTTCCTGGGTCACCCCGCCATTTTAAACACTTTTTTCATATATGACCAACAAAACGACTCCTTCTGGGAGAACAATTATGTCAGTGAGTCAGTCAGTGGTAATCGAGCTTTATATATTATAGACTAGATGTCGCGCGGTGCACGAGGCCGCAAGCGGCCACGCGTGTCTCTGTGGGGTCGTATTGTGACAGAAAAATAAAGTCTAATTTTGGGCGCCCATCTTGTTTTAGCCATTTTTGTTAATTTTCTATGTGAATTTGGTAGTTTTTTAGTATAAGTCGAAAAATAATAAAATTTTGGAGAATATTACATTTCATGGCAACACTGTTTACTGAGACCTAAAATCGCTCCATACAACCCAACTTTTCAAAGTGTTGCCAACTTGCCTAAAAATACCGATAAAAATTATAAAAACCCATTTTTTTCAGTAAAGAGAGAATACTGGAGCGGCAATCTTGTTTTTTCAGTTTTTAGGATTTTTCCTGTAAACTACAGGATATGCCCTACGCAATGACACTAAACACGCCTCTCTGACGTACTCGCATCTGGGAGATCAATTCGGGTCTTTTGAGGTCTACCCTAAAAGTTCAATTTGCCATAACTTTCAGTGTTGCCAGACGAAAATCAAAAAACCTACAAAAGGTCATAGGGAGAGATAAAATGTACCGTTGACTGTTACTCGTTTTTGCAAAATGGTAAAATTTCGAGTTTTGCCTTTTTGGATTAAAAGTAAAAAAATACCCCAAATTTTGGGAAAATTGTTAAACATGGCAATACTACGTAGCAAGACCTCCAACCCCGCTATACAGACCAACTCGCTCAGATATTGCTATCTTGCCAAAAATTTACAATCAAAATCTGGTAAAATCCATCCCTTTCTTTGAGAGCAAATCACCGGTCGGCCATCTTGGTTTTCCAGATTTTCGGAATTTTCTGGTAAACTACAGGATATGTCAAATGTGATGACACTAAAAACATCGCTGTAGCATATTAGCATCTGGGAGATCAATTAGGGTCAACTGGGGTCTGAAACCACTCCAACTTTGAAACACTATGACGCGGCCGCCATTTTGTTTTTTCAACTTTTTAAATATTATTCGTAAATCATCTAAGAAATTCTACAGATGCCAAAAATCTCAACCGGATCGGCCGGAAAACAAGAGATACGATAGGCAAGCCTGGCCGCCATTTAGTTTTTTTGAAAAGTCGGAATTTTCCCGGGGTCACCCCGCCATCTTAAACACTTTTCTCATATATGACTTGTCTCCAAAACGACTCCTTCTGGGAGAACAATTATGTCAATCAGTCAGTCAGTGAGTGAGTGATAGTCGAGCTTTATATATTATAGACTAAACTAGATGTCGCGCGGTGCGCGAGGCCGCAAGCGGCCACGCGTGTCTCTGTGGGGTCGTATTTTGACAGAAAAATAAAGTCTAACTTTGGGCGCCCATCTTGTTTTAGCCATTTTTTAGTACAAGTCAAAAAATAATAAAATTTTGTGAAATATTACTTTTCATGGCAACACTGCTTACTGAGACCCACAATCGCTCCATACAAGCCAACTTTCCAAAGTGTTGCCAACTGGCTAAAAAATGCCGATTAAGATTAAAAAAATTGAAATTTTTCATTAAAACAAAAATAACGGGTCGGCCATCTTGTTTTTTCTATTTTTCGGGATTTTCTAGTAAACTACAGGATACACCCTATGCGTTGACACTAAACACATCCCTGTAGCATATCGGCATCTGGGAGATCAATTCGGGTCTTTTGAGGTCTACCCTAAAAATTAAATCAGCCATAACTTTCAGTGTTGCCAGGTGAAAATCAAAAAACCTACAAAAGGTCATAGGGAGGGATAACATGTTTCACTGACTGTCACTTGTTTTTGCAAAATGGTAAAATTTAGACTTAGATTATTATTATTAGGTAGAATTTAGACTTTTTGCGTTAAAAGTAAAAAAATACGAAAAATTCTAGAAAAATTCATCAACATGGCAACACTACGTAGCAAGACCTCCAACCCCGCTATACAAACCAACTCGCTCAGGTGTTGCCATCTTGCCGAAAATCGACAATCAAAATGTGGTAAAATTAATACTTTTCTTTGGGAGCAAATCACCGGTCGGCCATCTTGGTTTTTCAGATTTTCGGGATTTTCTGGTAAACTACAGGATATACCCTATGCGATGACACCAAACACATCCCTGTAGCATATCGGCATCTGGGAGATCAATTCGGGTCTTTTGAGGTCTACCCTAAAAATTAAATCAACCATAACTTTCAGTGTTGCCAGGCAAAAATCAAAAAACCTACAAAAGGTCATAGGGAGCGATAAAATGTACCGTTGACTGTTACTCGTTTTTGCAAAATGATAAAATTTCGAGTTTTGACTTTTTGCATTAAAAGTTAAAAAATACCCCAAATTTTGGGAAAATTGTTAAACATGGCAACACCACGTAATGAGACCTCTAACCCCGCCATACAAGCCAACTCGCTCAGGTGTCGCCATCTTGCCGAAAATCGACATTCAAAATCTGGTAAAATTCATCTTTTTCTTTGGGAGCAAATCACCGGTCGGCCATCTTGGTTTTTCAAATTTTCGGGATTTTCTGGTAACTACAGGATATGCCCTGTGCGATGACACCAAACACATCCCTTTAGCATATTGGCATCTGGGAGATCAATTCGGGTCAAGTGGGGTCTAAAACCACTCCAACTTTGAAACACTACTACGCGGCCGCCATTTTGTTTTTTCAACTTTTTTAACTATTTTCGTAAATCATTTAAACATTTCTACAGATTCCAAAAATTTCAGCCGGATCGGCCGGAAAACAAAAGAGATACGATAGGCAAGCCTGGCCGCCATTTTGTTTTTTTGAAAAGTCGGAATTTTCCCGGGGTCACCCCGCCATCTTGAACACTTTTTTCATAAATGACTTGACTCCAAAACGACTCCTTCTGGGAGAACAATTATGTCAATCAGTCAGTCAGTGAGTGAGTGAGTGAGTGAGTGGTAGTCCAGCTTTATATATATATTATAATAATAATATAATAATAATAAATAATACATAAAATAAATAATAAGCCAACATTGTTTTTTATTTTTGCGGTTGATTCATAGTGCTGTACTCCGACTTGTTAACTGCGCCTGTAGTCGAGATTTTCGCCCATAAGCTACAATAGTAATATTACAGGGGTCTTTATAAAACACCTGTTACCTGTAGATTGTAACTACAGGAGCACTACAGGCTTTTTTTTCCTGTAGCCTGTAACCTGTAGCTTTATAAAACAAGGCCCAGGAAAATGTATCTAAATAAGTATAAGATACAAAATAAAAAAATTAAAAAGTATTTCAAATACAAGATGTAAATACGTATTTTATATCTTGTATCTGTATTTCAGATACTTTTATCCCTTTGGTCAGTGCAGGACCTGTTGCTTTTTCGGTGTTGGCGTACATGGACCCTCCGGGAGCCGGAGGGCTCACTGACAAGAGATTATCTAAGATACGTCACATCTCTGAATTAAAATGCATATACATGATTGCACATGACAAAAAATGGTTGCACGTCTTCGAGGATGCGCGGGAAGCCGTTCTGGGTTACCATCTACCGTAAACATGCCAGTTTGTCGCGAAAGTTCGTCACGTCGTTCGTCGATGGTGGACTGGGATATAATAATAATAAATTGTGGGACACAATTTACAGACGGTTATTTAGTCCCAAACTAGGCAGGGCCTGTACTGCCGGCCGCCACCCGGCGGTCTAGTAATGGTTGCCGCGCATTGGTTGTATAGATATTGAATTTTAATAAACTATTTTTCTTTACATTATTATAATGCATGTACTTATGCTACCTCGAGGGGACGCGTTCGATGATGTATTTTATTTATAAATTAGGAAAGTTTTGTTTTTTTTTGTATTTTCTATATTTATGTATATAACTAAACAATCTGTATATATTCGCTCTATTAATAAAGTAATATTGAACTCTTTGTAAAAATAAACATAATAAAACGAAAACGTTGAAATATGCACTTAAATACATATAATAAAATTGTACTTATGTAGATAACTAAGTTGTATGTCTTCGTCCTACATTTTGCAGAAACAGGCAGTTTTGAAGTCATAACATAATGTAAAGGCAAATTAGGTACACAGCTTTTGTTTAGTTGGGTGGTCTTGAGTACCTACCAGCCTACAGGTACAGGTTACCTGCAGGTAAAATACACTATATTACTAACTACTACTACTAACGTATAATGGGTCGAGCTGCCGGCAACCCTAGATCTAAGGCTCCGCCTCCGAAAGAGCGCGTTGCATGCGATAGAAAGAGATGGCCACATTTAGGTACGTTTGAAGTACCTAAACAGGGAATTTGTTTACAGACAACCTTCTGTACGTAGTACTATTACTTATTCTGTGGAAATTCTTAATTGATTTGAAAAAAAAAGGTGCTTCCGAAGTCCCTAGGTATTTAAATGCTAAAAATAATTATTTTGGTGAATATAGCTGTACAATTACAAAACCTACAAAGTGTATGATTCCGAATCGCATGATAGGTACCTACAGATGTTTTTTAAATACATACCTTGGCCCATGCCTATAGTTTACTTTGCAATTAAATATTGCACACGACTAGACTGTACAAATAGTTGGCATAACGGTTGAAAACGAAACCGTTTTGTTGTTTTCGGCTTAGTAATACTTTAAACTGGTCTCTGGTAATACTGTAATTAAGTAAAGTCGTAAAAGTCGGCGGCAAGGGAAAGTATACAAAAGAGTACAAATGGCGATAAAATCTAATAAGACGGCATATCGGCAATAGAAGTATGACTACAAAAAAGTCGGCAAAAAGGGCAGTACCCCCTGTACTATGGGTACCTACTAAACAACTGATACAATATTAAACGACCAGACACAAAGCCAACATACATGTTCATGTATACCAATGTTGGCCCCGAGCGGGGATCAAACCCGTGACCTCGGGCTCAGAAGGCAGGGTCACACATTATGGAAATAAAACATATTTTATATTTTTGTTTATTTACTAACAACTGAACTTTGAGTATTAAACCAACAGGAGACGTCACACGCACTAGTTTCTTTGCAAAAAAAGTCGGCCAATTTCTGCGGGGGACGAAGAAACGCAAACAAATAATTTTAAAACAAACGCATTTTTTGACAAAACAATTAAACATTAGCTTGAACAGATGCACACAAATATATTCACCAATCCGAGCACTCCGTGAACTCAAAAAACTAGTTGTATATAACAGGTATGATCGTTGACCGACACTTTTGTTCGGCAGAGGGGAACGCCTGTCAGAGGCGTCTCCGGTTGGTTTAATACTCAAAGCAAATGACCCAAACTCTGTGTAGGACTTATTACCATCGAGAGGAGGTTTTTTTCAACTTAGTGACAACACTGAAAGTACGCGCACCCGCGGGCGGCGACTCGACGCGCGCGCCGCGCGCGAGGCTTTCCGCGCACCTTCAAAGACGCGCGAGCATTTTTTCTCATGTTCAAGCATGTATGCACTCTATATTAATAGTTTTAAAGTTGATTTTCGAGTGCTGCAGTAAAATCCTCTCCGCTGCGCTTCTCTTGGTCTGCGCGCTGAGCCTAAAGTCCGCTATACACGGGAACGATTCGTCTGTACGATCCGTCGCTTCAGACCTATCGAAACGACGGACGGATCGTTAGTGTATGTCAAGATCGTTAACGATTTACTTCATCGAAGGCATTATCGGAGATCGCAACAGAAACCTTACAAAAACCCATATCGTGACGACGAGTCGACAGTGTATGGCTCTCTACGATCAACGACTCGATTTATTACATGTGATCTGAGAAATTTCATATTTTACTTCCCTAGGTGTGTAATACACTATTCCGCCCTTTTGCCCTTCTTAAAAAAAAAAAAAACTAAAATTGCCCACGGTCTGGCAACACTGATATGCCTATGATAGATCGTTTCGTGTATGGGCGTCAATTTTATTGAAATCAGAACCTTGGAGCCCCGGAGCTACAGAGCTGGCGAGTGGCCTAAATTATTGTAGTGAAAATGTAGTAGCCAAAAACACATCTCTTTGAATTTGTAGTTCTATAGTTCTGGAGTTATTCGACCTGAAAGCTAGAAATCATCTGGGCCCTGTTTTATAAAGCTACAGGTTACAGGCTACAGGCTACAGGAAAAAAAAAGCCTGTAGTGCTCCTGTAGTTACAATCTACAGGTAACAGGTGTTTTATAAAGACCCCTGTAATATTACTATTGTAGCTTAGGCTCGAAAATCTCGACTACAGGCGCAGTTGTCAAGTCGGAGTACAGCACTATGAATCAACCGTAAAAATAAAAAAAAATGACAGAATCGACATCAGTTTTTTGGCTTAAAGTCTAGTGTACCACTATAAAATATTAATATTTATTTATAATAAAAACAGATGTTTGTTTATTTACTTGTATTTCTATGGTTAAAGAGCCGGATGAAAATGAGCGAGGCTCGGGTTCAAATCCTGGCATGTTCCAATGAGTTTTTCAAAAACTTACGTACATAATTAATTAATTAAGCAATTAATTATTTAAGCAAAGCGAGGGCGGGTCGCTAGTTTATAATAAAAACAGATATTTGTTTATTTACTTGTATTTCTATGGTTTATTTACGTACTAGTTATAGAAAAAAAACACATGATTTTTCTCTAAAATTAACATTCAACCATGGCCAATAATTATATCTCCTCCAGTATGCTCCAAAACATATTGCATTTGAGTAGGAACGTATTTTAAATTTCTCATTAAAGGTGAAACTCGTTTGCGGGTTCATATTGGTTCTGACGGCGAAAGTTCTTGGCGTCGTCTTCTTGGATGTTGACCACTATCCTCAGAGTCCGAGTCTGAGTTCCAAACACGCAAAATTACTCAAAATATTCGAATTAACAAACAACAAAACGTAAGTAAATATAACAAACTTCCACCTGTAACTAAATTACCTACGTATAAACACCTGTAGAAATGTTGACAAGTTTTTCCGTAAACACCTGTAAAAATTGGTCGAATCATGCTCGAAACACACTCGATTAAGCATTAAATTGTCTTTGGAAAGTTACAGGCACGGGTTCCTGTAGATTTTAAATAAAATGAACTGTAGCTTTATAAAACGCCTGTACCTGTAATTTTATCTAGTGTTGCTGTTTAATTTATCAGTATTGCTGCTTTTTTCCCTGTAAATTGTAACCTGTAGCTTTATAAAATAGGGGTGGTAGCGGGGACGACAACCCCCGCAAAAATTTAAAAAATGACAGAATCGAAATCTGTTTTTTGGATTAAGTCTAGTTTACCGCCATAAAATATTAATATTTATCACTACGTATACAACAAAGTCGCTTTCTCTGTCCCTATATCCCTATGTATGATTAAATCTTTAAAACTACGCAACGGATTTTGATGCGTTTTTTTTAATAAACAGAGTGATTCAAGAGGAAGGTTTTTATATACCACAATATAAACTGAAGCAAAGTGAGGGCGGGTTGCTAGTTTATAATAAAAACAGATGTTTGTTTATTTACTTACTTGTATTTCTATGGTTTATTTACGTAATAGAAAAAAAACACATGATTTTCTCTAAAACTAACATCATATAACTAGCCAATAATTATATCTCCTCCAATATGCTCCAAAACATATTGCATTTAAGTAGAACGCATTCTAAATTTCTCATTGAAGGTGAAAATCGTTTGCGGGTTCATATTGGTTCTGACGGCGAAAGATCTTGGAGTCGTCTTCTTGGATGTTGATCACCATCCTCAGAGTCCGAGTCTGAGCTCCAAACACGCAAAATCACTCAAAATATTCGAATTAACAAACAACAAAACGTAAGCATAATATTCGAATTAACAAACTTCCTCCTGTAACCAAATTACATACGTCTCTTCACCTGTAGAAATGTTTACAAGTTTTTATTTTTTAAATTTTTTTACAACCGTATTTTACAAGTTTTTCCGTAAACACCTGTAAATAATAGGTCGATTATGCTCGAATCACGCTCGATTAAGCATTAAATTGTCTACGGAAAGTTACAGGCACGGGTTCCTGTAGACTGTAAATAAAATTACCTGTAGCTTTATAAAACGCCTGTACCTGTAATTTTATCTAGTGTTGCTGTTTAATCAATCAGTGTTGCTGCGTTTTTCCCTGTAAATTGTAACCTGTAGCTTTATAAAATAGGGCCCAGGTCGGTGTGGCCCCGAGATCTCAGTAATTAGGGCAGTAACGGACGTTTGCTCTTAGACAAAGTTACTGTTATATTTAGGTAGTAGACAGAAAAACAAAGAATATAATTCGTAGTTCGATATTTTGACAGTAATTCACGTTTGAAGTGCGTGACAATCAGGTCCCTGTAGCCCAGTGTTTTCTCTGAAACGAAACATCCTAGCATAGTATGTTGTTTGAGTAAGTTTCTGTAGTTCTCGATTTAGGAATTCGTATGGAGCTAGTTTTTTATGTAGTTCTACCGTTTAATAGAATTTTGCACTCTTTCTAAAAAAAATCAGAACGGTGTAGCCCAGTGTTTTCTCTGCAACGAAGCATCCTAGCATAGTATGTTGTTTGAGAAAATTTTTGTAGTTCTCGATTTAGGAATTCTTATGGAGCCCGTTTTTTATGTAGTTCTACAGTTTACGAATAATTCAGGTCGGAAGCTCCGAAATGACAGCTAACCTCACTCATTACATCTTTGGAATCAAACAAGCTAGCGAAACAGAAACTTACACAACGATTTATTATCTATCGAATAATAAGTGTGCAAAATTTCATAGAGATCCATGCAGTATCTGTAAAGGAATTTAATATAAAAACATTCGGTACCTTTATCTGTACAATTGAAGAGGGTGACCATACATTTTATGTTAAAAAGGAAAAATATTCGAGCACTGAAATTTGATGGTCAAAGTAAGTATGATATGACATCAAATAGTAGGTATTTATTGAAATTTGCACTCCGGTTGTTTATTCGTAAGTTTTAACATTAAGTAAATAAATAACTAAAAATAGTTAACATGGTTTTTTATTGAATTATTATACCCATGGTGGTTTTTTCTAGATTGTGGTTTGGCTAATTGGTCGAATTAAACAAAGTCCATATATTATGGTATAAAGTAGTTACCTACTACCCACAGTTTCTTTTGTGCAGAGGAATAAGAAAGAGTTGTTCATCTGATTTTCTATATGTATACATATAATAAAACTCTTACGGGGCCGTGTCTGTACATTAAATATTTTTGAAAATTTTAACGGTAGTGTATATAGTTATCGATATAGATGCCGAAACACCATTTTTTGGAATTTTTGTCTGTCTGTCTGTCTGTCTGTGGTTGTGCACGCATCACTCAAAAACTACTGGACGGATTTTAATGAAATTTGGTATAGAGATAACTGATTACCCGGGTCAACATCTAGGGCACTTTTTATTCCAGGAAAATATCTCATTCCCACGGGAAAATATAAAAACTGGTTAAAAAGAGAAATACGTACTACTCCGAAACGATAACCCCTAGAAACTGGAAAAATAGTATGAAGGTGTCGTAGGAAACCGGTATGAAGGGATTGTTGGAATTTCCCACGGGAACGGGAATAAACTGAATCCACGCGGGCGTAAGTTTTAACATTAAGTAAATAAATAACTAAAAATGGTTTTCATAGTTATTTATTGAATTCAAATACCCATGGTGGGTTTTTTTAGATTGTGGTTTGGCTAATTGCTCGAACTAAACAAAGTCCATATATTATGGTATTTAAAGTAGTTACCTACTACCTACGGTTTCTTTTGTGCAAAGGAATAAAAAAGACTTGACCATGTGAGTCTTAAAAAAAATTTAACCAAGGGAAATACTTATTACTTTTCTGGGAGTAACATTTTTCCACTGGAACGGGACTGACGCGAGTGAAATTATTAGGCGCCGCTAGTTTAATATAAACTTCAAGCAGGTTCTACTAATTTGAAAAATGTGGGCCATTGATATATTAAGTGATGTTTTAGCAACTATTTAAATACCTCGTGATACGAGGTAATGTTTAAACTAACCCATACCCAAAATCACGTGTATTTTTTAGTCTCTAAAAAAAATACTGGAGAGCCAAGCTCGGGTGTTGTATACCTGCTTCGTAATAATAATACTTATATAATTATTGACTGCTACACATGACACTTATTTTTATAACTAGCGGATGCCCAGTGGCGTTGCCCGCGTGGATTCCGTTTATTCCCGTTCCCGTGGGAATTTCCGAAAATCCCTTCATAGTGGTTGCCTACAACATATTTAAGACACCTACATACCAAATTTCATATAGCGGGTCCCAGCGGCGTTTTCCCGCGTGGATTCAGTTTATTCCCGTTCCCGTGGGAAATTCCAAAAATCCCTTCATACCGGTTTCCTACGACACCTTCATACTATTTTTCCAGTTTCTAGGGGTTATCGTTTCGGAGTAGTACGTATTTCTCTTTTTAACCAGTTTTTATATTTTCCCGTGGGAATGAGATATTTTCCTGGAATAAAAAGTACCCTAGAGGTTGACCCGGGTACTCAGTTATCTCTATACCAAATTTCATTTAAATCTGTCCAGTAGTTTTTAAATGATGCGTGCACAACCACAGACAGACAGACAAAAATTCCAAAAATTGGTGTTTCGGCATCTATATCGATAACTATATACACTACCGTTAAAATTTTCAAAAAATATTTAATGTACAGACACGGCCCCGTTAGAGTTTTATTATATGTATAGATATAGAAAATCAGATGAACAACTCTTTTTTATTCCTTTGCACAAAAGAAACTGTGGGTAGTAGGTAACTACTTTATACCATAATATATGGACTTTGTTTAGTTCGAGCAATTAGCCAAACCACAATCTAGAAAAAACCACCATGGGTAGGTATAATAATTCAATAAAAAACCATGTTAACTATTTTTAGTTATTTATTTACTTAATGTTAAAACTTACGAATAAACAACCGGAGTGCAAATTTCAATAAATACCTACTATTTGATGTCATATCATACTAATTTCACCATCAAATTTCAGTGCTCGAATATTTTTCCTTTTTAACATAAAATGTATGGTCACCCTCTTCCATTATACAGATAATGGTACCGAATGTATTTATATTAAATTCCTTTACAGATACTGCATGGATCTCTATGAAATTTTGCACACTTATTATTCGATGGATAATAAATCGTTGTGTAAGTTTCTGTTTCGCTAGCTTGTTTGGTTCCAAAGATGTAATGAGTGAGGTTAGCTGTCATTTCGGAGCTTCCGACCTGAATTATTCGTAAACTGTAGAACTACATAAAAAACGGGCTCCATACGAATTCCTAAATCGAGAACTACAAAAATTTTCTCAAACAACATACTATGCTAGGATGCTTCGTTGCAGAGAAAACACTGGGCTCCACCGTTCTGATTGTTTTTAGAAAGAGTGCAAAATTCTATTAAACCGTAGAACTACATAAAAAACTAGCTCCATACGAATTCCTAAATCGAGAACTACAGAAACTTACTCAAACAACATACTATTCTAGGATGCTTCGTTTCAGAGAAAACACTGGGCTACAGGGACCTGATTGTCACGCACTTCAAACGTGAATTACTGTCAAAATATCGAACTACGAATTATATTCTTTGTTTTTCTGTCTACTACCTAAATATTACAGTAATTTTGTCTAAGAGCAAACGTCGGTTACTGCCCTAATTACTGAGATCTCGGGGCCACACCGACCTGATGATTTCTAGCTTTCAGGTCGAATAACTCCAGAACTATAGAACTACAAATTCAAAGAGATGTGTTTTTGACTACTACATTTTCACTACAATAATTTAGGCCACTCGCCAGCTCTGTAGCTCCGGGGCTCCAAGGTTCTGATGTCAATTCAATTTTTGATGCGATCAATCGTCACGATTTCGATCGTACAGACAAAGATCATAAGTAGTGTTAAGTTATTCAAACGGCAGCTGAGGCGCTTTTTGTTGGAAAAATGTTTTTATAGTGTTACAGACTTTAATAATTAATTATAGGATTATTTATTATTATTATTTATATTTCGCATACAATTGTAATTGTTTGAGAATAAATGAAATGAAATGAAAAATGACAAATCGTTCCGTGTATGGCGGACTTGACGATTCTGACTATTAGCACAGAATAAGTAATAGTACCTACTAACGTACACTGAATAAAGAGTTGTAGAGTGCGTGAGCGGGGACCTAAGCGATTTCTTCAGTATGTTGTTCAGGGTGCTTAGGGAGTCAACATTCTAAAAGTCCCCGCGTCTAGGAGGTCCACCGGAGTGAGGGGGGGGATTAAAGTTCCCACTTTTCAGTTTTTTGCTAATATATTTAAAACGGTGTGTCGTAGAGAAACAATATATTCTACGTAAAGAAAGCTCATAAAATATTCTGCAACTTTTCTCTTATACATTTTTTTCAACCTACCCGTTTTCGAACTACACGTTCCGGAAGAGTGAAAATTTTGGAAAAAAAGTACTTTTATTAGACACTAGCTGTTGCCTGCTACTTCGTTCGCGTTATTTCGGGATAAAAAGTTATATGTTAATCCAGGTCCTTATCTATCTACCTACCAAATTTTATCTAAATCCGTGCAGCCGCTAAGTTGTTTTTGTCTTTTATCAGTTTTATCACATAACTAGATATCTACACTAATTTATACTTCTATACTAATAAGATTTGTATTTTTGTACGTTTGTTACGAATAAACTCAAGAGCTACTGCACCGATTTAAAAAATTATTTCAGCAATGGAAAGCTTGAATATTTCTGAGTAACATAGGCTATATTTTATTCCCCTATTCCCACGGGAATGGGAACTACGCTGGTAAAACCGCGCGGAACCGCTATTTTACATAACACAAGCGGTATTTGTAACCAATAAACTCAAAAACTACTGGGCCGATTTTGAAAATTCTTTCACCAATGGAAAGCTACATCCAGTGGCGTAGCTAGGTAACCAAGGGCCTTGGGGCAAATTAAAAAATGGGGAACCACTGCTATGTAAACTGATTAGGTTTTATCAAATAAAAATATGAAGTATACAAATATACTTTAAAAATGCTAAGCTACTTTTTTGTGCACTGCAGGGCAGGTAATAAAAATATTAAACCTACATTACAATTAATTAGTACTTGGTAGGGAATCCAATCCCGCAAACGCGGGATCCCGCACCTTTTTTGCGGGATCAAAAATGCGGGATTACTCGTGCGGGATTGAGAAAAAGAGCTCAGACGACGTTCTAATTACTTTTAAGACTTAGTACAGCCTCTTTAATAAGTGATTTAACAACTTTCCCATGGAGCTCGTGCGTGCACTTTTTGGAAAAATTATAAACTGTTTTTTCATGCCTCTGTAACTAAACAATATGTTCAAATTGTCAATACAGATCTAAAAGATAAAAGGTTTAAAATTGTATTAAGTGTATCGTTTCTTAAAAGTAGCTGATTATTTTTACCTTTAAAGCATAACTGATTTCAATTGTTGATTAGTAATTAATAATAATACTACTTATTAATAATAATTATAATAAAAATAAAAGGTGTGGGCATAATATGTATCTATGTAGGGAATCCAATCCCGCATCAAAATCGCAATCCCGCAGGCCTGCGGGATTAAGGTCATCAATCCGGGATTTGCGGGATTGAGATTTTTCTAAATATTCCTTTGTTTCGAGTTCATCATCATTCATCATCAACCCGTAACAGCCCACTGCTGAGCTAAGGGTCTTTCCTCACACATGAGGAAGTATGGGATATAATCTCCCACGCGAGCCTACCGCGAATTGGGAGATGGTGTTAAGCTAGTGGCCACTCAACAGTCAGAATTTTTCAAGCCACCCAAGGGTATCTGACATGGCTTTAAGACTTCCATATTGTGCCTAAACACAACGAAAACCGAGACCAACAATTTAACGTGCCTTCCGAAACACGGAAGCGCTCATGATATAAATGCCACTAGGCAGTCAACCATTCACTGACTGACAGCACCCAACTGTTTTGAGTAATTATTCATAAATAATTGAAATAAAGATAAGTAATTACTAAACAACAATTGAATTTAATTATGCTTCAAAGGTAAAAATATCAGTTTCTATTAAGAAACGATATACTTAATACAATTTTAAACCTTTTGTCTATTAGATTTGTGTTATTTGACAATAGAAAATTTTTTTAGTTTTAGAGGCATGAAAAACAGTTTTTTTTAATAATACTTTCGAAGAAATTATTTAATGATAAAGTATTCCCGTGCAGTGGGGGAATCCCTAGTCATAGCCTAGTATTTTAATTAACAATTCGTCAAGAATCGCTCGGTTACACAACAATAACAACAATTAAAAATCAATTGTGTCTATGATTCTTGGTTTGAGGGCGTTCCGTTCCGAAACAGGATCACACAACTTAAAATTAAAAAATATATATTTTTTGTAAATTAAAAACTTTTTTTTTCATTTAAATGCGAGTTCATTGGGAAAGTTTCTAAAACACTTATCAATGATGCTGCTTTGGGTCTTAAAACTAATCAGAAAGTCGTCTGAGCTCATTTATGTTATTTTCAATCCCTCAAACGTGCGGGATCCCGCACGAGTAATCCCGAATTTATCTAAAAGATAATGCAAAAGAGGTGAGGGATCCCGCAAATGCGAGACATGTAAAAATAAGAATTAACTTGTCTTTATTTCAACTATTTTTAAATAACTACTCAAAACAAAAGAATATTTAGAAAAATCACAATCCCGCAGGCCTGCGGGATCGCGATTTTGATGCGGGATTGGATTCCCTTGTAGGTTTGGCTAATAAAACGAAATAGAGAAGATTCAAGGGTTTATTAAATAAAGGTCGGGTCTACCAACTGTCTTTTGTTTGTTTGTTTACTATCTTCTCTTTCTTGGCGTTGTTTGAATATACCACTGGGTTTCTTCATTTTTTATTCATAATTTTAGTTTTCACTGACGAGTGACGACGTTAAAAGTAAAATAAAAGGAAAGAGAAACACAATGATACGCTACAAGTGTCGTTGGGGAATCCCCGGAAAAAAATTTAACACCGTTAGTGTTACCACATTTAACGGTGGAGACCATGAACGATCTCCTGCCCGCGGACCTGAATTAATGTACCTACTGCATGTGACTTTCATTTTTTCACGATTTTTCGCGTTATACAATGAGCTATAGCCGAAATCTATAGATTTGACACGATTTATTGACTTAACGGACATCAATATGAGTGGTAAATTTTATTTTTTTTGTGTAACTTAATGTTACTTTAACATACTTATAATCTAGCCTTATGAGGCAAATAAGTAATTTAAATTTAACTTAAGTTGCTAATAAGTCACTATTCTAAGAAAGTAGTCCACTGACGATTCTTAGTTTTTGTTCATGTGTTCTTATTTTTCAGTATCACTTTAGTATTACACTAATGCACTAACTCAAAAGGTTTCGTTCTTTTGAGTCTTTTCACTGTGTCCGTGCTGTCGAGGAGCTGAATCGCCTCGACATTCACATGATGGTGAAGTCTCCTTTCATGACTCTGCGCATATTTTTTAATAGTTTTGTCAACGAAGTCTATTTTGAGGTCCCGATGGAGATCTTCGTTTCTTACATACCAAGGCGCATCCACTATGTCCCTGAGTACATTATTTTGGAATCGTTGTATGATGTTTAAGTTGCTTTTTGCGGTACAGCCCAAAAGCTGGGAACCATAAGTCCAAACTGGCATAAGGACTTGTTTATATAATAATAATTCGTTTTGCACCGCTAATGGAGAGTTTCTTCCAATGAGCCAGTACATCTTTTTGTAGCGGATACCCAATTCTTCTCGTTTCTTTTTGACGTGAGCTTTCCAGCGCAGCTTCGCGTCAAGAGTCATGCCCAGATACTTTGCAGTATTGGCGTATGGAACCCATTGGTTATTTATGTATACTGGATGGTACGATAACTTTTTGTTTGTGAAGTCAACATGAATGGATTTTGATTCATTTAGTTTAATTCGCCATTTCTTTGGGCCACTCTTGAATAGTATTTACGGCCTTCTGAACTTTCTCGACTGCTTCTTCATGGCTTTGCCCTATTATGGCAATATCGCAGTGTCATCAGCAAATGTAGCTATAAAATCACTTTTCATCTCCGGTATGTCACATATGTATAGTAGGTATAGGACCGGTCCTAAAACACTTCCTTGTGGCACCCCTGCTTTGATTTCTTTTAACTCTGAGTAAGCATCTTCTTGTCTTACTCTAAATGATCTATTTGTTATGTAGGATTCTAATATATCGGCAAACTGTCGTGGTAGCATATTTCTTAATTTATAGATTAGGCCTGCGTGCCAAACCTTGTCAAAGGCTTGTGCAACGTCAAGGAATATAGCAGAGCACACTTCTTTCTTCTCAAGTGACTGTTCAATAACGCTGGTTATTCTATGTACTTGGTCTATTGTGGAGTGTGGATCTCTAAACCCGAATTGGTAATCAGGTATCAAATTTTATTGTCCATTGCGGGTTTCAGCCTTTTTAGCAGAATTTTTTCAAAAAGTTTTGATATAACAGGCAGCAAAGAAATTGGCTATATGACGATGTTTCTTGGGGGATCTTTCCTGGCTTCGCAAGCATTATGACTTCAGCTACTTTCCAAAGGTTAGGCACATACTTTAGTCTTAATGATGCGTTAATTAAAGTGGTAAGTTTGACTAAGCCTTTTCGCGGCAAACGGTGTAGAATTTCGCCTGTGATTAAATCATATCCTGGAGATTTCTTGGTATTTATTTTGGTCTTGATCTCTCTCTGTACTTCTTTTGGTGTTACAAGTTTTATTTCCTCGTCTTCTAGTGATTCTTGTCACTTGTGATGCAAATTACTTTGTGAGTTCTATTCCTTCATGCGGTAGGAATATTTTTTCTAAGTAATCTGCAAATCTCTTTGCCTCTTGCTCGTTATTAATGGCCCATTTACCATTTTCTTCTCTTATTGGAGGTATTTGTTTTTTAACAGGTTTACATATTGTTCTCTCTTGAGAGAATATTTTGGCGGGCAATAGATTGCTGCTATAGTAACAGGAGAGCGCTTAGTTTTGATGCATACTGCCACAACTTGCATTTCCTTCTCTTCAGATTTCTGTACTTCGTAGTGACTGATTGTTTCTTTAATTATTACAGTACTTCCACCTCGGGCAGTATTGTCAGGATGTAAAGCGTGGTATATTTTATAGCCTTTGAATTTTATGAAGGATTGTTTCGTAAAGTGTGACTCTGATATCAGGCACACATCTATGTTTTCTATATCTAGGACTACCTGCAATTCATTCTGATGATGTTGTAGTCCATTGGAGTTCCAAGTCATTATTTCAAGTGCGTGGTTCATTTCTAGTGCTTTTAGTTGGCATTTTGTTCTAATTTCTTAGGGCGATTGTCACAACGATGACATGTAGCTTAAGATTTGGTTTATCTTTCTTTCCAGATTACTTACTGAAGAGGCTTTCTTTTCGTTGTTGCGAGAAGTGGCTTGGGCATAGGTTACTGGTTCTTGTCTCGATGGGATATCTTTCTCTGTTTTATTTTCACTACCTTTTGACTGGATTATTTTAGGTTTTTGATGCTCATTTTCATTCGCTGGCCTTTTTAAGGATTTAGTTTTAATTTTCTGTAGCTCCTTGGCTACGACACATCCCCTATAGTTGGCTGGGTGTGCTTCGCCGCAGTGGACACATTTTGGTTTTTCCTCAGCTGGCTTTGTACATGTGAAGGTTAGATACTTGCCCGTACACTTCACGCACCTGGGTTCCTTTGAACAGTACTTTTGTGTATGCCCATATGCTTGGCACCGTTTGCATTGGGGAATCAATTTTGGTAATTTAATTGCATGTATATCTACTCTACACCCCAAGATTGTTTTAATTTCATAGACTTTCTTTATGTCTTCGCTATTTTCAAAAGTAATATCAATATCAATTCTACCGACTTAATAAAATTTTTGAGAAAATTATTCTATATCAGTTGAGTGCACATTTTTCTATCAACAGTATAATGTCTGTAAAGCAATTTGGATTTACTAGGGGTCGCTCGACAACCGATGCCGGTGTTGAGCTAGTAAATCATGTTTTTGATGCCTGGGACGAGTCGCAGGATACTGTTGGGGTTTTCTGTGATTTATCTAAGGCATTCGATTGTGTCCATCATGAAATTCTCATCAGAAAACTACGTCATTACGGAGTACAAGGCCGCGCTCTTGATTTAATAAAGTCCTACTTGAGAAGCCGGATACAATGTGTTGATGTAAACGGTTCAAGATCGTCTGGATCGGCGGTTTGTATTGGTGTACCGCAGGGCTCCATTTTAGGCCCCTTTCTATTTCTGGTCTATATAAATGACCTACCCAACCGAGTGCAACATGATATTGTACTGTTCGCAGATGATACATCTCTACTTTTTAAAATTAAACGACCTATTAAGTCTTATGACGAAGTGAACAGTGCAATTAATGATGTTGTCAGTTGGTTTAACGTTAATTATTTACTTCTCAATGAGAAAAAAACTAAATGTGTACATTTTTCTTTATCAAATGTTAAACGAACTTTAAACTCAGTTACAGTTAAAAACGAAAAATTAGAATGTGTAAACACTACAGTATTTCTAGGAATAACTCTAGACTCTAAGTTACAGTGGGGACCGCACATTGATACGTTGGCGAAAAGGCTCAGTTCTGCTGCATATGCCGTAAAAAATTACGTAATATGTCAAGCGTAGAAACAGCTAGACTTGTCTATTTCAGCTACTTCCACAGCTTGATGTCATATGGCATTCTACTGTGGGGGAATGCTGCTGATGTCCAGAGAATATTTATTTTGCAGGAACGAGCCATTCGTGCAATTTATAAAATGGGGTCTAGGATGTCTCTAAAGGAAAAATTCAAGGAAATTAATATACTGACACTGGCGTCACAGTATATTTACGAAAACGTATTGTATGTTAAAAAGAATATATCACTTTACAAAAAAAATTGTGCCAGACATTGTATAAACACTAGAAATAAGAATGAACTGGCTGCTTGTGTTAGTCGATTATCTAAAGTTACCAAATCCTTTAAGGGTCAATGTATACGTTTTTACAATAAGATTCCCATTGAATTACAAAATTTGCCTCTTGACAAATTTAAAATAATAGTTAAGCAAAAATTACATAAAAAAGGCTACTATAAAATTACAGACTACTTAGTAGACCAACATGCATGGGATTAACCGACTCGACGCTATGTGAGGCTATTACTTATAATTATTATTGTAAACGATATTTATTAGTAAGACATGAGATTAAAAAGAGCTGCCCTTGAGTTTCTTGCTGGCTCTTCTCGGGGTACTGCATTCGGAACCAGCAGCTCGTCGGTGGAGATGGGCTGCTGTTTGCATTTAGCCAATCTTCATGGACGAGTTTAGAGTGCCTTGTTATTATAAAATATTGACGTTTCTAAGTGTATATTTTAATACCAATAGAAAATAAACAATTTTGAATTTTTTTGAATTTCATATTAAGAGGAGTTTTAGACTTACAGCTTAATTTATTTACTGCATTTTCTATCTTATAGCCCTTTTCTTGTAGGTCTTGAATAATTCTATCCGGGTTACAAGTAGAAGGCAACTTTTTTGCCATTACTCGTATCGGTCTGTCTTGTTTTTTCTCATATGAATGCCACAGACAGTTGTTATCATTAAGTTTTCTTGTAACTGACCTATAATCGGTGACTTTGTGAAAGTCAACGTTAATGACGTGTCCTCGTCATTAACGTTGACTTTCACAAAGTCACCGATCAACATCTTAATAGTAAAAGAGTTTGATGGCAGGTCACCTTTTAAGAAATCGTAAAATTTCTGATAGTTCTTAACACCATCAACTACTATTGGTGGTGGAACTGGGACTTTTTTAACTTTGTGGGGTTCGCTTCCCTCTTGTTGCGGTGGAGTTAGTGATGTATTCATTTTTCTATTCTTCCTACTTTTTGCTCTTATCCACTCGGTTTCTTTGGCTAACTCTTCTTCATCCGTGGTGGATTCTGACCGCCGAGAATTATTTTTCTTTGAAGTATTTTCCACTTCCATGTTGTTTTCTCTGCCTGCTTCCATATACTTCTTCAATTCTTGGCGAAGCTCTGATATTTCCTCTTGCATATTTTTCACTAACGACTCCCAGTTTTTCTCTCTCTGCCTTCTGTTCCAGATAGGCATTATACAGAACTTGTTCTGTTTCGGTCTTAATTTTAATAGGCGACTTCGTCATTTTGTATTTATATTTGATTTATATTTTATTGCTATTTAAATTAAATTTAACCACTATATTATCCAGTACAAAAAAGTTTATTGACATTAGCTTAATTACTCCTGATACAGCATTATTTTTAAACCGTTGTGGAAAAAAAAAATCTTAACTCGAATTCACAATAAAACGCACATCGATGAATAATAAAACGCACTTAATTCACTATCCGTCAAATTGACAACACTGCCAACATACAGAAAGAGTTTAGGGGAATTCCCTAGGCACAACTTTTCAATTTCTCTCAACTAAGTTGTCATGATTCAAGTGCATTGAGCAACACCGGTGTTGCTCAATGTTCAAGTGGGGTTGCAACCTGTCATATTTATTTTGAAAATGGGAGAAAGGTGATGTTCAGAAAATCTATAGAGGGTGGTATAATAATAAATGAAAAATACTATAAAGGTCTGAGTTAGTAGAGCGGTAAGAAGATATTATTTTAAACAAATATGTCCTACAAAACACCCCCCAGAATGCCCCCTAATTTGTAAAATTCTTTAAAGTACAAAAATCTGCTTGCAACATTATCAAAATACTTTTAACCCATCCAACCTATATTTTTGTACATAAAATCAAAAAAGCTTGAATCCAGAGTCGTAAACAGAAATATTTAAAAGAAATAAATATTTTTTTGCACTATAGTAGCGGTTGATGTGCTACGTGAAAGAGATAGCTTTCTACTTTCTTTCTCACTCTTATCTGTCATTAGCCTTTAAGCGGAAGTGAAATAAAACACAGTTATTTTTTATTATGTTGTCGGTCTGCCACTCTGCCAATGTCAATATGACATTTCTTCACATACATGGAGCACAGAACACTATTACTCCTTGGACCCTGGACCACGAAACGAACATACCACTTTGACTAACAAAAAAATAATAATTTAGTAATTCAGGCAATACTAAATAATCATACAAATTCGATTAGCCTAATTAGACATTTAACTAAATAATTATTTTAAATCATTTTGGGTCCATAGACCAAAAGGGTGACGTTCGTTTCTCAGTGACCTAAACCCTCATAGGTATATTACTGAATTTTTTAAACATAGGGTGGCATTTTAATAGTACATTATGATATAAGTGCGGTAGGTTGAAAATTACAGCCGAGGCGATATTGCTAGTCCGAGCCGTAGGCGAGGGCTACAAGTAAGCAGAGGCTGTAATTATCAAAGCGCACGTATGTCATACGACGTTTTATAACACATTTGCGAGAAAATAAAATAAAACTCCGACTATGGTAAACGAATAAAAACAATACAGCGTTCAGAAAAAGCGCGCGGCGCGCATCATCATTTTTTTTAGGCAAAGGCACAAAAAACAGCCAGTATTACTAATAAAGTAAATAAATATTTTTGTGTTTTTGTTACAGATTAATTGGTTGTAATTTACTGTCCAAATTAATTAAATTAAATAATTATGTACATAAATAATTCTTTATTATATTTTATTTCCCAAAGTTAATTTTAATCATAAAATGTTGTTAACTTTTTGAAATAAAAACTTTGCTGAGATTTTAAAAAGTACCGTTCGTTTTAAGACGGAGCATCTTGATAAGCCGTGCGTTTTACTTTACACTTACCGCACTTGGGCGTAATGAGATACAATACGATATTGAAATTGGTGAAATAAGACACCTTTTACGAGCAAATGTGTTATAAAATATTTCATTATGTTATCAAATAGCCCAGTAAATTAGCTTTACAGTGTTATATTTAAGGTAGTAGGAGAATATTGCTAAGTAATTTCTTCTTAATATTTTTATTACTGATTGTGGTTTCAGTCAACTTTTTTGTTCTTTGCACGTATTATAATTTAAATTACATTTTTATTACGTTTTATTGTTGAATAGTTTTTATTTATTTTACAAATAAAAAGAGCAAGTATCCGTATCGAAAAGGATAGTCGCCTTAATTAATTTTGCGGATAGTCGCTCTACGGGCAACTGTAAATAATTTCATGAGAAAATATAAAGTTTGTTCCACTAAATATAATAATAAAATTACATTAAATTAATATTTATCTAACTTAAAGTTTGAGGGTTATTTTTGTTATATTTTTATATTTTTAAAGTTTAAAACTTAATAATACTTTTTAATGTTGATTAATACTTAATAAAATATAAGCAGTAAATAATAAAGACTGATCACTTAAATTTATTTAAAATTGTTTTTATTTCAAAAAATTAAGAGGCGTGTATCTATTCCCGTAAGAGGCAAGTATCCTCCGAAGCATTTGTAACGATAGGCTACTATACGCTAGAGTAGGCAACTATCCTTTTTTTGAGAGGCCAAATAAAACAAGATTTACTCAAAACCATTATTAATAATGTTCACAGAAATAGGCTACTAAAATAGATCAAAGACCTATGTTTTGATATACATGTTGCAAAGTCGCTTTCTCTGTCCCTATATCCCTATGTCCCTTTGTATGCTTAAATCTTTAAAACTACGTAACGGATGTTGATGCGGTTTTTTTAAATAGATAGAGTGATTCAAGAGAAAGGTGTTAGTGTTAGCATTGCACCCGTGCGAAGCCGGGGCGGGTCGCTAGTATTTTTATACAACAGAGCTTTTTCAAAAAGTGGGGCAACTATCCGGCTTTTACCCTATAGGTACCTTCTTACCACAGGTGGCTTTCTCTTATAGTTAGGGAGGCGAATAGGGGAATTTTCGGTAATACTCGAGCGTGGCAGTTTAAGATATGAGAGATACCTTAGACCTAATAGAACAACCTTGTAAAGTATTTAGCTCTATAAGTAGTGACGCGCGCCTAGGATAGACGATCAGATTAGTAAAAAAAAATCGATAGTCTGAAATACTCGAGCGCGTCAGATTAAGATATTGGGGGTTGATTTTAGTGTTTTAAGACTAAATTTAACTAATCTGACGATAAGTCCTTGACGCCGCCGGGTTATAGGGTCGCGAACTTGTAAAAAAAAACGTTAATCCGGCATTTTCGAGCGCGATTTTTTTATTTTTTATTTTGAAGAATATAATCTAAAACTTACTAAAAATACAAAATCTGCCGGTTTCCGCATGACCGGAAGTGTGGAGGAGCCATTTCGTCTTCCGAAAAACGCGTTGCGGCATATAAGTCGCGAACGATACATTTTACAAAAAAAAACTTTAAATAAACAAAAAAGGTAATTTTATTTTACACAAAAAAGGTCTCTATTTTTGTCCAAAGTTAAAACTTTTTGACTTAAAAACTCAAACTCCCGGTTTTTTTAGTATATCTCAAAAACTGAGGGTGTTAAAAAAATTGATATGAAATAACGATGATTGAATTATGTGACTTTTATTATATCGCAATTTTTTTTTTCTAAAGCTTCTCGACAATTTTCGTGGACTCGGAAAAAGTTACGCTATACAAAAGTATTATTAACATGTACAGTTTCATGTATGTATATTATTCAATAGCCTGTTGATCCTCAAATTGTTTTTTGGACGTACCGTAAGCAAAACGAAGTGAAGAATTGAAGCAAAAAAGAGGATTTTGCCATAAACATGTAATACAGACTGAGCGAAATATGCCGTCTTACCAGTATTTTTCCTTTATTTCGCAACATTGATGGTGGGGAAAGAAGCGGTAGAAGGGAATTTTCAGTACAATACAATTTTTATATCAATAAATTTTTTAATACAATTCGTACTACATTTCATCTACATTTACGTTGGTTGTATCTATCGCTTTATTGTCATTCTTAAATTCCCCGTTTTATCAAGAAAAAAGAAAGGAAAAAAAAGAAACCAAAACACCTTTTTCGGTCAGATTAAGAGAACCCACCAACATTTTTGTCAGATTAAGAAAATATGCTTTCAGGATACCGAGATAAACCTCCCCTATGAAAATCTAACGCGCTCGAGTATTTCAAAAACACTATTCTTTTTTGCATTTTCAAAAATTCATCGAAACTTATCGTCACGCACGCCGAAATCGTCAGTTTTTTTAAAGGGAGCTTCCTTGGGGCCTACTTAACACCCCTTCCAAAAATCTGACGCGCTCGAGTAATTTTTTTTTTGCATTTTTTACTACTTTATATGCCTACCCCCACCACGCAAACCGGCAGATTAGTATACCGTTGTTATCAGAGGCACTTGGGGCATACGTAGTATGAATATCTGACGCGCTCGAGAATGCCCAAGTAACTGTTTTTTTTTACATTTTTGAAAACCCGTACACACCAAACCCACCGCTAAAATGGTTTTTACCATACGAGCTTTTCTTTTCGAAATTATTTTATCTTTCGATTTTAATAGGTCTCGACGGCGCCGTTGAATTACGCCATTTAGCTACCTCGCCTCCCTAACTATTAGTAAGTATTACATTTCGATTTAATTATTTGGTTTTTATACTGGAACTTGTATCAAAATTACGTATTTTATAATGAAGTGTTAAATAAATGTTTGTACAGTTTACGCTGTGTGAAGTTTAATACTGTTCAAATCAAGAGTACCAACCCACCTACCTTTGAAAAAAAAACTTGTAGGTATATGGGAAATCCCGAAACAGATCCGTCCCACGTATGTTCAAAAACTGACTGCGAGCGTGAAATCTTTCGTTTAAATTTTCAACTGAAGGCAACACAGATATTTCCGGGCGCACCGTAATCCGCTTCTAGAGTCTGGCTACTGAATGATGAGACTGAAAAAACGCGGCAAATTCAAAAAATCATTGCATGTCAACTCTGTTTACAGTTGGAAATATAGTTTTGATACTCGCTATTTATTAAATAATAGTAGGTAGCTTAAAATTTTATTAGATAGATTGCAAAAACAAACAACAGTAAATGAAGGAACGAAAAAAATTCACGTCAATCAAAATCATCTATTTTTTTTTAATCTAAAATCTCATCGAGATACTCATTTTGTGTCTTTAAACATTTTTTTAGGAATAAATCACTTAATTTTTTTATTGTTACTTTTATGTTTCCTGCAAATGAATAATAGGTATTAAAACAAATTTACTCCTGCGAAATGAAACGGAATGTGCAATCACAATGAAACGTATCACAATCTCCATCTCATACTAACCGATGCACTGAGATATTTTATGTAAACACTCATAACTTTGTTTGAAAACTACAGCTCTATCTACTTCTTCTTATTTAAATTTACTAATCATTGTAAAAAGAACCTTTCGCAAGTCGCTTTTCAGTGTTTTCGTCATGTTTTCAATTAGAAATTACATAAATCGCACAAATATTTTTCACTTTGACACATCAACTACTCAGGTCATTAGTACGGTGACGTTAGTATTGGTGTTGCCAGATACATTTTCGGAATAAAAACTCAGTCTCATCTTTCTGTAGCCAAACCAATTGGTAGCAGCGGTGGTAGAGTTTGGCTATTGAAAGATGAGACTGAGTTTTTATTTATGCGATTAAACTACGTTCGGGATTCTATCCTAGAATCATTCACTATGTTCGTGATTTAAAAAAAACGCCGTCGCCGTAAAAATATCGTTTTGCTCCCTTATAATGATACAATCTACTATTGTTTTGTGTAAATTTTTAGAAGATTTTTTAATTTGACATTTACGATTTTGAGGGGGGGTCATGTCGCCTGTAACCCTCCCTTCAGACTGCGCCTGGCTGCAACACCCACCCATCACGTGGGATGGTTCGAGACCACACCGCATGTGGCTAGTTTGTTTACCACTTTAGGTATTGGCGGAAGGCACGTTATCAATACCAGCCGCTGGCTGACTGTTTCAGCTTTCAGGAGTTGAAACGAGGTTGCAATAGTAGAAGCAAGCAAACAATGTAGAATCATGAACGAAGTGATGGGTTTAAAGTACGTAGCCCAAAGTAAAAATATTTTTGCGACCGAATGATACACTCTGCTTTTCATCCCTTCCTATGAAAAAAATAACTACGAAAGCGCATTGCGACGAGTTTTTTCTGACAGTGTGGCACAACCATCAATGTTGAAAAATATTCTTAATTCCAAATTCAAAACACTTTTATTCGCACTTATTAAAACCCTATCGGAAAAGACTTACTTTGCTCCCTTTTATTGAGGAGCAAAACGTCACTTTTCGAATAAATGGTATGAAAAAGGGTTTTAACTAACTGTGGCATATTGTTCAAGTTAGATTGAACTCATTCCAATGCTTCTGATAAAAAAAGATTTTTTTTCCTGTTTAGGTGTATAATTTAAATGATCAAATACATCGTATGTAAATAATCTGAACTTCAGATAATATAAGTAATACAAATTAGAGGCACTTTTATCCACCACCACAATAACATGATATTAAGATAATAATTGATAAATACTTTATATCTAGATACCAACCATTTTATATAGTTGGTAGGCTGGATTTGGTCCTTTGACCCATGTAGTCTTTATACCGAGCATGGGTAGGTACCTAACTACCTACATCACACATTTTAGTAAGTTTTTTTTTTATCTTGGAACAACTTTTAAGTTGGTCTGAACCAGGATTTAAAAAAGTATAAAAACGTGATAAGTACGTAGTTTACAATTTGGATGGAGTATTTCGCAGGAGAACGTCATGCATGTCCTGAAGCGACTGCTCCAGTGCACTCCTGTACTTCTGGCAACTGGTCTCGGGGTTGGATACGAAGGCGCTCGTGGCCAAGTTCACATCGTTGTCGCGCGGATTGTAGCACGTCGCGTACCCATTGGGTACTAGCGGCCCGTAGCACATGAAACCATCGCATTTGCAGGCGACCTAGAGCAGATATAAAATTAAAATAAAATGTTTTACATAAATACCTAGTTTAAAAACGGACTATCCTTTGCAAAATACGTAGCTAATAATCGATAAAAAAATATATATTAAACCACCAGCAAGACTGTAACTCATGTCAAAAGTCTGCATCACTATCAATGCTGAATAGTGCGTAAGAAAGTAGTAGTAAGAAAACTTACTTCTTTTAGAAATATACTTAGTTGTAAAGTATACACACCGCTGTTCTTCAAATTTCATTACCTAAGTACATTACTACCTACATTGAACGAGGTAGGTAAGTATACAATAGTATAAGAACATATACATACATATACAATGCCGCTGATTCGTAATGAGCACCGGGAATATAGTTAAGTAGTAATAGGTACAGTCAAGAGTACATTAAGCTTTACACTTGTAGTGCGAGTCACGCCTCTTAATGTCTACTTTATAATTATTGTAATCGCAATCGTCTTCATTTTGACATACGTTGCTTGTTCCGTACATTTATCAATACAGCCAGTGAAAGAAGAGCAAGCAGTGCTCGAGTAACAAATGTCAAATACAGACGATTACAAATTATAAATAGAATTTGGTTTCCTAGGATAGCGGTGGTGTCATATAGCGGCGATAATACAGCGGTGAATCGACGGTGACGTCACGAGAACGTTGTCTATGTAATTAAAATGACTCAGTTTCCTAGAGAGGGTATTTTAAAACCGTAACGTAAAAAAGCGGTGCCGCCATTTGCATTTCGGCTCGGGCCGCCATCATCTAAATTGCCGACGCCGGATTAACACGACAAAAACCCCGAACATTTGGGCGAAATATGGTTTTTTCCTCGGATACCTCTGAAATAGTAGATTGTTATACAAGGGTCGGAAGGAATCAATTCCCATACAAGGTGTTTAGACGCCCGAGCGCAGCGAGGGCGGATATAGTCCGAGTAGGAATTGATAACTTCCACCCGCGTTAAACACTCTACTTTTCATATCGAATACAAGGAAAGTAAACAAAAAAATTTCAGCAATACAACATTACAAAAATTCAAAAATGCAAAAAATCAATAATACCTACCTACAAAAAACAAAAATGTCAACAATACAACCAAAGAGATTGGAAGAAAGAGATTATTTTTCTTTTAAACGTCTTTGAATACAACATTACAAAAATAATATAAAAATCCTTCCTCTTTATGTATTTATTAGTGTCGATGAAAAACAAGATTTAGAGTTTTGGAACAGCCTACCAAATTATTACGTCTTTTTAAAATTTTAAATATGGAACACGTCTCCGCCGCGCGTAGGTTATTTTTAGTTCTTTATAGCTACACTCCCAATGCCGCACCTTTTTTTTAATCTATGTAAAAAGTTTAGTATCCAACCACATAACCAAATGTACTTACTACTATTTTTTTAATTCATTCCCGCCCTAAGGAGGGAAGCAATTACTATGAGTCTTTCCAGCCCGAGGGCGGGAATCACAGCCCTAAATCTCTCTGTGATGGGAATCATCGCTTCCGACCCGGTACTCAAATCAAACATACACTACTTTCCAAATATGAGATATGAAAAAGTATTTTTTGCAACAAAAATAAAAACATCGTTATGATTTTTTTATTTGTTTTCATCTATACAACTTGTTTTTACAATCGAATGAAGTACGTATGTAACAGCAACAAATAATATAAATTTTCAATAAAATGAACACTCTTTCTGAGGTGATATGGTAAAAAAAATAATTAGATAAGAGCAGTGATAGCCCGGACGGTTAAAGAGCCGGCCGAAAATCAGTGAGGCTCGGGTTCGAATCCTGGTACTTACATGTACCAATGAGTTTTTCAAAACTTACGTACCTACTTATCACTATACTATTACTTATATTTATCACTAGCTCGACGGTGAAGGAAAACATCGTGAGGAAACCCGCAGGTCTCAGAATTAATTCTGAGACATGTGTAAAAAGACCCGGTCCGGCGATGGGCTCACCACCTATCACGTTTAGGGGTCCAATATATCTCGTGAAATGTGGGTATATCCAGTAATGGAATACCTCTGCCTACCCCCACGGGGATAAAAGGCGTGAGATTATATTATTAGGTATTATTAAAATAATTAGAAACGCTCTTTTTTGGTATCAATCAAATTATTATATGATACTACTAATAACTAACTAATTATAATACCTACTTTATAATTTTAAAATTAACTAACGCCAATGATATTTTCAGTCATGTAGTTAGGTAGGGGAATCCCTATAATATTTGTTAATTATTAATTAAAACTATTAAAAGAACTAAGTGACTACTAAAAGATTTTATTTCAAGAATATCATTTTTTTTTCTTTTTTTGGTGTTTCTCAGTCTTCCCGATTTTCGCTAAAATATCTTTCTTTTCCAACAAGAATTTGTAAAAGTTTGAACAAGGGTGGCCCATAAGTCCTTTGAAAAGTAAAATTTAAATAAAACGAACAGGGCGCGCGTGAGCGGTGCAGGGGAGGCGGGGGGAGTAACTTCGGTTTCTGGGAATTTAGTCGCGATGGAGCGTTTTAAGAGCCCTATTACATTTCGAGCGTGATTTTTGCGTTTATGGCCATCTTTGGCTTCTTAGATCTGAGAAACTAGACGACTTGAACAACTTTTACTTTCCGAATGGTAGAGAAAATATATTATTATAGGGGCTAGTGACCTACTTTATTCGATTTTATCTTAGTTAACTGTATAAAAGTAAAAAATCCAAAACAAGTTTTTCGAAAAACGCGCGACGGCACTTTTTTGTGTTCGTTGATTGAACTAAACGAGTTAGCAAATTAGATGAAAAATATATAATAATATTGCTTATATAGTGGTTAAGTGATTTGTGGCTTAATAGTACATTATGGTACAAGTGAGTAAAGTTGGTGATTACCGCTGAGGCGCCATTGAGACCCGAGCCGTAGGCGAGGGTCATAAGAGAGCCGAGGACGGTAATCATCAATACACACGTGTATCATACGACGTTTTTCAACACACTTGTGAATAAATAATACTAAAAAATCATTTTAAAATAATCATTCGCAATGGCGGGGAAAATTAATTGGTTTTCCAATTTTTTATTTATATAATTTGGAAAAGGCAAAAGGATCTAGGCCCATACAGCCTCGTTTTCCTATGCGCTCGCATCTTACAATGGCGATCGGCCATGGACTAAAAAAATTAGGTTTCTTTTTCTTTGGTTTGTCGTGGATAGCGTTTTAGCCACGTACAAAATGGGGTATTTAAAGTTTTTACAGAGAAAACCAAAGTTATATTTGAGTGAAAGTTTTGTTTATTAAACACGTACAAGTTGAAATGATCTATTTAAATACGAAGTTGCATGAAATGAGCAAGCCATATTTGTGTATTAATTTATTAGTACGATTGAATACGATCTTTTTTGTATCGAAACTTTTTTAAGAACAAAGCAACTCTAGCAACAAAATTGAAAAAAAAAATCTATAACTCACTAGTGAATAATAGCAAACAAAAAGTCTCAGTTTGATTATAGGTGTCATTATGTGCCTAATTGCAGTGAAATTAGAGCCACTTTATGAGCAAGTGTGTTGAAAAATTTTTTAAATACGTATTTAATATCTAGAAATTAAATCATATTCGAGACCGTGAAATTGCCAAAAACGCTTGGAATTAACCGTTAATTTCTCATTACTATATTAACAATATTACATGATTTTTATATCAAAAGATACTTTAGTTCATAAGGAATTCAAACATCATACATGTTTTAAAAAATAGTTCATTATAAACCTGAAAAGAAAAATAATTCCAACTGCAAAATTGCTACATAAAGCAAAGTTTTGACCGGTCGAGTTCAGTACTGCGCGAGCGCTCGTCGACGTTGGACCTGTGTCGGAATTTTGCGCGCCCAAAAATCGGGAGTTTCGTCGTAATTATAGAGCGACTACCTATAACAAGTTTTAATCATATATGTATTTTATTGTAAAATGAACACATTTTAGGGTGATGGTTGTTTGTTTATTTGTTTGTAGCAGATATCTTCAACCGATTGAGCTGAAATTTGGTATACTTATGTAAATTCGGTGAAAATGCAATATTATGGTACCACCGAGCTGATCTGATGATGGAGCCAGGAGGTGGATATCGCAACTCCTCAATGACTACTCGTAAACCCCTCGAGTTTGGGCTCGTATGATTCGTTTTGACAAATACTTTGGTGCTAGATGGTAACCAGGGTCTGGTGATGGAGCTGGAAGATGGCCATAGGAACTCTGTAATTAAACGACACAACCCCATCGAGTTTAGGCTCGTATGATTCGTCTTGACGAGTACTTTGGTGCTAGATGGTAACCAGGGTCTGATGATGGAGCTGAAATATGGCCATAGGAACTCAGTAATTAAACGACATAGCCCCATCGAGTTTGGGCTTGTTTGATTCGTCTTGAAGAGTAGTTTGGTATTAGATGGTAACCAGGGTCTGATGATGGAGCTGGAAGATGACCCGAAGAACTCTGTAACTATACGACACAATCCCATCGAGTTTGGGCTCGTTTGATTCGTCTTAAGGAGTCATTTTGTACTAAATGGCAACCAGGGTCTGATGATGGAGCTGTAAGATGGCCATAGGAACTCAGTAATTAAACTACATAACTCCATCGAGTTTGGGCTCGCTTGATTCGTCTTGATGAGTATGTTGGTGTGTCTGATGTCAGACATGTCAGTGTCTGATGACGGAGCTGGAATATAACCAGTTGAGCTAAAAATTTTGTATACGCGTTTAGTTTGGATGACAATACATGGTTGGCTATGTGAAGTCATTTTAAATCCAACTAAAAAGTAAAAAATAAATTAAGAGTAAATAATAATTTTATATACTTACCAACATTTTAAATACCAAATGGTCAAAATATTTAAAATAATGCACCACTTGCGAGATATTACAGATATATTCAATGCGAGCGAGCAAAGCCAGCTCAAAATACCAGATCGGAAATTATTTGGACCGGTTAGGTTTAGAAGATCTTTGATGTTAGTTTTTTTTTTATGAGCAACAAATAAATTTGTTTTATTATAACCGTTGTAAAGTAAGTAATAATACAATATGATATAGTACATTATGGTATAAGTGCGGTAAGTTGAAAATTACAGCCGAGGCGATATTTCTAGCTCCAGCCGTAGGCGAGGGCTACAAAAAAGCAGTGGTCAAAGTCAAAATGTTTTATTCAAAATAGGAACTTACAAGACCACTTATTGAACGAATTATAGAATTGAGGCTGTAATTATCAAAACGAACGTATGTCATACGACGTTTTATAACATCTTTGCGAGGAAATAAATAAAACTCCGACTTTCATCAACGAATAAAAACAAAATTTTTACTTGTTCACAAATTAGCTATGCGCGCGCATCACCTTTTTTTTAGGCAAAGCAAAGATATTAAAATATAATAAGGCATAGAGGGGACAACGCGAGGAAAATTTTAAGTCAAAAGTTATTCCAAGTGGAATAAGTCTAGTACAATTTCGACAGAATGACAGCTCGCGTTCATACTAACTGACATGACAAGGACATGACGCTTAGGCTTCAAAGTTTTGTATGAAAATATTCCCAATGCCCCTTTAAATCTCTTTGAGGAAAAGGCACAAAAAATAGGCAAAATTACTATTAAAGTGCATAAATTAATATTTCTGTATTTTTGTTACAGATAAATGGTTGTAATTTATTGTCAAAATTTATTAAATTAAAGAATTAAATGTTTATTTATGATATTTTATCTCCCAAAGTTAATTTAATTCATAAAATGTTAAAAACTTTTATGACACAAGTATTTGTTAAGATTTGATTTTATTCTTGGTGACCTTCATTTTATGTGTGAGAGAGAACAGACAGACTTTTTATTTCAAGGTTGGTCACTATCAGTTTAAGCAAAAATCTACGTACCTATATCTAAATACATATTATATAAACTATAATATCTAAAGGGGTGTAAATTGTATTGTTTTAAACTTTCTTAACATACTTCGCTAAAAAAGTTGAACACAATACAATAAAAAAATAGAAAAGTATCAAAAGTAGTAAGTCGCTTGCTGCCGCTACGGGCAGAGTAGTGTCGTGAACTCGTGACCCCGAGCGAGCGGGCCGTCGCGTTCAAATGCCTAATCTTGAGGAGCGTAGTTTTGTGATAGGGCTCTTAATTACCGGAGCGGACCGTGCGTTTTGTGTGCGCGAGTTTTATAAAAACGACAATTCGGCAACCGTTGCGCGGCGTAAATTTCGAGAACACAAAGGTTTACACAACTTTGACGACACTCCAACTCTTCAAACGATTAAGAACTGGGTTGCTAAGTTCGAGGAGACCGGTTCGACGTTAGATAAACCGCGGTTGGGTCGCCCAAGGACGTCACGTACGGAACAAAACATAGACACAGTGACACAGTCTATTCGCGAAAATCCGACACAGTCAACTCGTAAGCGCGCCAGAGCATTAAACGTATCCAGGACATCGTTACAACGGATTTTAAAGAAAGATTTACATATGCACCCTTACAAAATTCAGTTGGTTCAAGAATTAAAAGAAACTGACGGTATTCAAAGACAAAATTATGCGAATGAAATGTTGAATCGGTTTACTTCCTTCAATAACATAATGTTCTCTGACGAGGCTCATTTCCATCTTAACGGGCATGTTAGTAAACAAAATTGCCGCTATTGGAGCCCCATCAATCCAAAACTTAAGCATCAGAAGCCCTTACATAGTCCGAAAGTGACTGTTTGGGCCGCTATGTCAGCCCATGGTATCGTAGGGCCTTACTTCTTTGAGGATGGCAGAGGGCGCGCAGTTACTGATACGTCGGAGCGATATGTGGCAATGATCGAAGAGTTTTTCATACCAGAATTGCAAAACTTTTCAGGCTTTAATGCCAGGACGTGGTTTCAACAGGATGGGGCCACTTCTCACACCTCTAACACTGCTATGCCCGTTATCCGTCAACTTTTCCCTGGCAAAGTGATCTCTAAGAGAGGAGACATTTCCTGGCCTCTACGTAGTCCGGATCTGACCCCGATGGTTTTTTTTTGTGGGGCTACCTTAAGGCTAAAGTGTACGACACAAACCCGCGGTCAATTGAGGCCCTAAAAGAAAACTTCCGCAGAGAAATGACAAGCATTTCAGCAGTGACGTGCTGCGCAGTCATCGACAATTTTAGACGTCGTTTGCAAGAGTGCCGTGATCGCAACGGATTACATTTAGAAGATGTTATTTTCAAAAAATAATTCCCGTTTTTTAAGCTTTTTTTGTGAATAAAAAAATAATTTATGATGTAATTAGTTTTATTTTAATAATTTTTTTTCATATCAAAGGACTTATGGGCCACACTGTATATTAACGTACTAGCGGTTCTGCGCGGTTTCACCCGCGTAGTTCCCGTAAGATGAAATAATTTCTCCCGTTTTTTACACATTTACCACTATATCTTTGCTCCTATTGGTCGTAGCGTGATGTTATATAGCCTATAGCCTTCCTCGATAACTGGACTATCCAACACAAAAAGAATTATTCAATTCGAACCAGTAGTTTCGGAGATTAGCGCGTTCTAACAAACAAACAAACAAACAAACTCTTCAGCTTTATAATATTAGTATAGATTTGCCTTTTTTTTCACCGGAACGACGTACAAAATGATTTCCAACTCCAACTTTCGAAAGAACGTCAAAAAGTCCAATGTATCAAGCTCCACGTGCTTTTGACTGTACATAATAAATAATAATAATTATTTTGTGTATTTTTTTCTGGATATTTTAGTAAAAAGTAAAATATTACGCACTTGGCTAGTAGAAAGCCGCATTTGAGAACTTTTAGCAAACCCGAGGTCAGAGTACAGTTTATGTAAATCAATCCCATTTTCTAAAGCAGTCAACTTTAGTCCAAGTAAATGTCTATCCACACCAAGTCCTTGCAGAGCCTGAAAACATTACAAAGAATTTAAAACATTAAACGGATGTCCCCGATGGCATTTCTAAAAATCATTTCAAATGACTACCTACATGGTCTAACGAACCTACCTGCCTTCAAGAGATGTCGTGATGAGTGATTAAGGGTCGCGACACATCTGCGGAACGTACAGCGCCGAAGGTTCGGTGAACAACATACATTGAAGTTTCACTTCACTACATAGTATAAAACAAAGTCGCTTTCTCTGTCCCTATATCCCTATTCCCTTTGTATGCTTAAATCTTCAAAACTACCCAAAGGATTTTAATGCGGTTTTTTTTAATAGATAGAGTGATTCAAGAGGAAGGTTTTAGTATTAGCATTGCACCCGTGCGAAGCCGGGGCGGGTCGCTAGTTAAAGATAAATGGATCTGCCTCCCGCGTCAACCGTAATGTATGTTGTTCACCGAAAGTTCCGCGCCGTAAGTTCCGCAGGTGTGTCGCGACCCTAAATGAAGTTGGTTTGCCCGTTTTTCTTTCAATTAAAATAAGTTAAGGTGTTGTGATTTTCCTTTTATTCAATTTAGCGTTACAGAGATTTGATCCTTTTGATTGACCCTATGATCGATGCTATAAATGTAAAAGGGTGTGTTATTTTAGATTTCCGGGCGTGGCAATCGAATTTTCGCAAATCTTTGAATGCAGTATTTTTTAAATGAGTATAAACGAATTTTTCCTTTAAGTAAAATTTTCTATCTCTTGTATTTTTAGAGGAGATACTTTCCCTCCAGGTGGCGTTAAAAATTCCACCATGTATCGACTAGTCTATACATGTCTAATAGATTAAATAAACAGACAGAAGAATACGATCTTATCAGAAGTTAAGTGCTCAACCAGTTACCAACACAACACCCAAGATTAGATTACACACCTATCTAATATCTGCTCAGGGTCGCGGACTGCGCAAAAAAGACAAACTATTAAAAAATTTAGTAATTAGTAAGTACCTGCACTGTGTAGTCCTTATGAGCGTTAATCGCTTTTCGCATAGCCTCAAGCTTGTTCTTAGGAGAACTTTGGGGATTTAACATTGTCATTGCGAAGTCTACCGATTCAGTTGAACAGGAACGAATAGTTTCCGTTCGGCCACCGACATACATTCTAGTTGCCGCTGATTCGTAATGAGCACCGGGAACCTTGTGCAATCTGTTTAAACATTAAATTAGAGAATAAGTAATTCTATTTTAGTAAAAACTGAATATGGCCAAATGCTGAGGTTTTAATCAACGTTTGAGAAATCCGGCCTAAATAATGTGGACACCTACCTAAACTCACTTTAGCCACTTTTGCATCCAATCATGCTTTTACGATGTAGATTTGGTTAGGTATGTTAAATATACCTACTTACTCGTCATTCTATCTACCGAATACACAATAACAATAAGCGGTCACAATCTGATGTAAGCAGAGTAGGTATATTTGATTTATTTCCCTTAAACTTTCGAATGTAATGTACTTAAATATATCTAAGTAATAACATTAAAATTCTTATGCAATAAAAAAATCTGAAACTGTTTCTTTCAAATCGACAGCATGAATTATTATATATAAATAAAATCAAATAATTTCAATTCAACAACTAGTATTTTATTTATTTATTAAACTTCTTGTAATTCGACGCAATTCCAAGAAACATACAACTTAATTTGTAATTAAGTTGGTAGCATTTAACTTACCTATAAAAGGCATATTGCATGGCCATTTGCAAATAACTGTCAGGACTCAGTTTCTGAGATTTGATGAAATTTTTACCATATTTATCATATGTGAAACAGTTCAATTCTAAATCTCCGACTAATCTGCAATAAAACAAAATCAATTATACCAAAAAAAGGAGGCAAGTACTGGCTACCTGTCTATAATAAGACTGGCATGTTGGCTCTGTTGGTAGAGCCTTCTGAGAGTCGGAGGTCTCGGCTTCGATCCTCGCTTGGTCAATATTTGTGTGCCTGAGCAATGAACATGTCTGCATGTTCCCGCTAGCGCAAGATAACAATATTCGAGAGTGGATTTAAAAGTAGGTACTCGGCCTGGTACAAATCCATTCAATTCTAAAAATCAAAACTAGGTACCCACATTATTTAGTTCCGTTTAGACTAGTTAATTGTGAGAATTTCGAAACGTGTGCGATAATTACTTAGTTGTGATTTTATAAATTTATTTTCAACACATTTGCTCATAAAGTGGCCCTAGTTTCACTGCAATTAGGCAATAGTACATTATGGTACAAGTGTTTAATGGTGGTGATTACCGCTGAGGCGCCATTGAGACCCGAGCCGTTAGGCGAGGGTCTTAAGAGAGCCGAGGACGGTAATCACCAATACACACGTGTGTCATACGACGTTTTTCAACACACTTGTTAAGAAAATAATACATAAAAAAAAACATTTTAAAATAATCATTTTTCGCAATGGCGGCATAAATTAATATAATATAACAAATAAATTAAACACGTACAAGTCGAAATTATCTGTTTACATACGGAGTTGCATGAAATGAGCAAGCAATAGGTATATTAATTTATTTTGTACTATTGAATACAATCTTTTTTGTATCGAAACTTTTTTAAGAACAAAGCAACTCAACCAATAAAATTGAAAAAAAAAAAATCTATAACTCACTTGTACCCAATAATAGCAATGAAAAAGTCACAGTTTGATTATAGGTGTCATTATGTGCCTAATTGCAGTGAAATTAGAGCCACTTTATGAGCAAGTGTGTTGAAAATAAATTAATATACCTACCTATTGCTTGCTCATTTCATGCAACTTCGTATGTAAACAGATAATTTCAATTTGTACAGTCAAGAGCACGCTAAGCTTGACACTTTGGACTTTGAACCGGCCATTGCGAAAAATGATTATTTTAAAATGATTTCTTAGTATTATTTTCTTGACAAGTGTGTTGAAAAACGACGTATGATACACGTGTGTATTGATGATTACCGTCCTTAGCTCTCTTAAGCTCTGAAGTCCTCGCCTGATGGCTCGGGTCTCAATGGCGCGTCAGCGGTAATCACCAACACTACACACTTGTACAATAAAGTACTACACTCGGCGTCAAAAAATCGCACTTTTGAAAAATAATACTTCAAACCACTTTTAATCCCATTTAGAATCAATTATGATGGGACTACTATTATTAAGGTCTAATCATAATTATTCAGCAAATCGTACTTTAAGCCGTATACAGAAAGAAAGCCGAAAAGCCGGTCAGCGCTGGAGCCGCCCGCCAATCATCGTACGACATTTTGCTCGCTCTGCTTCAATCTGCTTGCTTTCTGTAGAATGGACCAGCGCCGATAAGCGCCTATCGGCGCCGATAAGCTTTCAGCTTTCTTTCTGTATACGGCTTTAGTCTTGCTAGGTCTGTAGTGTATTGATTACTATTATTGTTATAATTATATTTAGTTATTGTTGGCTACACCCTATGACGCGCTATGGCTTTCACTTTCCCCCGCCGCGCCACTACAGTGTGCATATAAGGCGAGCGCTGCGAGGGAGTGGGGACACTTGTGCATCGGCCGTCGTAGCGGCAACATCTAGATACCTTATGTATATTTGTTGTATATTGTATGCGAGTTGGTAACGGAATAAATTAATATTGTTTACCACACGACGAGACTTATTATTCTACAATTGGCGACGAGTAAAAGTGAGTACATTATTACATATTATGTAATGTTTTTCCTCTATACTTACCTAAATACGTGAATTATTTGGAAAATATATAATAAAATGTGGGTATATCCCGTGAAAAGTGGGTATATCCAGAAATGGAATACCTCTGTCGTGAGTTTTTTTATTTTATTTATTTTTTATTTGTGTATAATAAAAGGAAAGAGTATAAAAATAAAACTGTTCTGTCTGAAATACTCAATAAATAGAACATGAGCCAGTGAACAAGATCCAGATACTCAAGGAGACCCGTGCAAAATGAAGGAACTATTCATGAAGGTCCAAATTAATGGACACATGAATGAGAGGTCCTTAGATGGACATGGAAGTATCTGAAATATTCTATACATAAGGGTCCAAGCTAATGGACATATGAGTTAGATATCCTTATGGAAGTATATGAAATATTCTATACATAAAGGTCCAAGCTAATGGACATATGAGTTAGATGTCCTAAGATATACATTATAAATTTAGTAACTATTCATGAAGGTCCAAGCTAATGGACATCATTGAATAGAGGTCCTTAGATGGACATGGACAACACAAGAACTTTTCATGAAGGTCCAATCTAATGGACACATGAATCAGGTCGTAAGGTTTACATGCACATTTCTTAATTAATAAATTTAGTATATTTTTTTTTCAGCGTGTCATATGAAATGTCTAATTTAACACCGTTAGACACCTTTGATTGTGACAATGAATCAAGTAGCATCGGCCTACGGTGGGAAAAATGGAAACGAGGCCTTGAAATATATTTGGAAGATGCAAGCATCGAAACTCCTGCAAAAAAGAGAGCGACTCTCTTACACATGGGTGGACTTGGCCTCCAAGAAATTTACTACAATATACCTGGAGCACATGTGACTGCTGATGAAGACAACCCTGAACTTGACGTTTTCCAAGTAGCGCTGAGTAAGTTGAATGACTACTTTGCTCCCAAACAGAGTCGTATTTATGAAAGGCACTTGTTTCGTCTAATGAAACAGGATAGCGGTGAAAAATTCGAAAAATTTGTGATTAGGTTGAGGAAGCAAGCAGAAAAATGTGATTTTACCGAAAAAGAAGAAAACATTATAGACCAAATAACAGAGAAATGTTCATCTGCGGAATTAAGGAAAAAAATCCTGAAATCGGGCGATTTGTATTCTTTAGATGACATAATAACAGAAGCGAACACGCTAGAAAGTGTCAACCGGCAGTTGGAGGAATTTGAACATAAAAACACGAATCCTGTCAACAAAATTGAAACATCTACGAAATGTTCAAGATGCGGTAGTGGTACTCATGCAAGTATGGATTGCCCGGCAAAGACAACAATTAAATGTCATAAATGTGGAATTACTGGTCATTATCAAAGATATTGTTTGACAAAAAAAGCTTTTAAAAGACCATATCCTCCAAACAGGAATAGAAACCTAGAACCAACTCCTTCAAAAAAATCCAAGATTGATAATAAAAAAAAGACAACTGAAGAAGTACATTATGTCTTTCGAATAGATGAAGATTCTCTAATCGAATGTGACATTGGAGGTATCAACATAAAGCTGCTCATAGATTCAGGAAGTAAATGTAACCTTTTAACGGAGACAACATGGAAAATTCTCGAAGAGTCTGGATTAAAGGTACGTGATTGCAATAATTCCCCTGATAAAGTTTTTCTACCATATGGAAGTAACATACCATTAGAGGTAATCATCATTTCAGCTAATTGCTGTCCACTGCTGGACAAAAGCCTCCCCCAAGGAGCGCCAACCATTCCGGTCTTGGGCAGCCCGCATCCATCCACTGCCAGCCACCTTCTTTAGGTCATCGGTCCATCGTGCCGCAGGGCGCCCTACACTTCGTTTGCCTAAGCGCGGTCTCCACTCCAATACGTGTCGACTCCAGCGGCCATCAGTCCGCCTGGAGACATGACCGGCCCACTTCCACTTCAGCGTGCTGATTCTCCGCGCGATGTCGGTGACTCTCGTTCTCTGTCGAATGACTTCATTTCGAATTCTGTCGAGCAGAGAAACCCCGAGCATCGCGCGTTCCATTGCACGCTGAGCGACTTTGAATTTGTGATATAATTAATTAATTAATTGTTATATAATTAGAGGTAATAATCTCATTCAAATCTGTAATCAGGCTTGGAGATCATGAAGAGGGAGCAACTTTCTATGTGATAAAGAACGGAACGAAAGATCTTTTAGGAAAAGATACGGCTATTAAGCTAGGTGTCCTCCGCATTGGAATGAACTTGATGAACTTGAATGAACTGTTTTCCAGATTAGATATAAAGGATGCATTTCATCAAATCGAAATTCACCCAGATTCACGCCATATTACCACATTTATTACAAGTAAAGGTATGTTTCGTTACAAAAGATTAATGTTTGGTATTTCTTGTGCACCAGAAATTTTTCAGAAAACATTGGAAAGAATTCTACTTGGATGCGAAGGAACGGTAAATTTTATAGACGATATTGTAATTTTCGGAGCAAATAAAGAAGAACATGACCGACGCTTGGCGCATACGTTGAAGGTCCTGGAAGATAACAACATCCTTCTAAATAAAGGAAAATGTGCGTATAGAATACCGAAAATACAATTTCTGGGTCACGAGTTATCAGCAACAGGTATAAAACCATTAGATAAATACATAAAATCTATTCATGATTTCAGAGTGCCTTCAACAATTGAAGAGCTGCAAAGCTTTTTAGGACTTGTTAATTATGTTGGAAAGTGGATCCCTAATCTCGCGACTCTTACGGAACCACTCAGGAAACTATTGCGATTGAAATCAGGCAAAAACTTTAGTCTTCACAAAAATTGGTCACCTGAACAAGATGGAGCTTTTGAAAAACTAAAGCAGTCGCTTTCAAAGATCAAAACCTTAGGTTATTATGATCCAGCCGATAGAACCCAGGTCATTGCTGATGCCAGTCCTGTCGGCTTAGGAGCAGTTTTGATCCAAATAGATGCAAGTGGACCTCGAGTGGTAGCCTACGGTAACAAAAGTTTAACAGACTGTGAGAAAAGATATTGCCAGACAGAAAAGGAGGCACTAGCACTGGTTTGGGCCGTTGAACATTTCAGGATATATTTATATGGGAAAAAGTTTGAATTAATCAGCGATCACAAGCCATTGGAAATCATATTTGGACGGAAATCAAAACCTTGTGCACGGATCGAAAGGTGGGTCCTACGGTTACAATCGTTTTGCTACAAAATTGTTTATAGACCAGGGAAAAGTAATATTGCTGACCCAATCTCTAGATTATGTAGTAAATCTACGACTACTGATTTTGACAGTACAAATTACGTCAATCAAATAATTGAACACTCGAGGCCCGTTGCAGTACCATTGACCGATATTGAAAGATTTTCAGCACAAGATGAGGATATTATCAAAGTGAAGTCCGGACTGTGCCAACAAATATGGGACCCGTCTATCAACTGCTACAAAGTTTTTGAACACGAGCTATGCTTTCAAGACAATATTTTATTGAGGGGCCACAAACTTGTTATACCAAAAAAGTTACGACAAAAAGTATTAGACGCAGCACATGAAGGCCACCCGGGAATCGTACCCATGAAAAACCGACTACGTGCCAAAGTATGGTGGCCAAAAATCGATAAAGAGGCTGAACAAATGGTAAGGAATTGCAAAAGTTGTACTATTGTTTCAGCCCCAAATCCACCAATCCCTATGAAGCGAAGAGAGTTTCCAATAGCCCCATGGATTGACATAGCAATGGACCTTTTAGGACCATTGCCTTCAAGAGATTACATACTTGTCGTAATCGATTTCTACAGCAGGTATAAAGAAATTAAAATAACTAAAATAATAATAATAATAATAATCATTTATTTACAACCCACAAGTCTTAAAATAATACAATCACATTACATTCGTATCTAATCTAGGGTTATTAACTTTGCATCAAAAGTTTGGACTCCTGAACCCGAAACTAGTAAAAACTGTATCTTCGGGGTCAGTGAAAAATATTACTACTTCAGAGATTGTTAAATTATTGAGAGAAATATTTTCAAGGTTAGGCTTTCCAGTTTCTGTAACCGCTGACAACGGCAGACAATTTACTAGCGAGGAACTAAAACTATACTTTCAAGAATGTGGCATAAAACTCTATAACACCATACCATACTGGCCACAACAAAACGGAGAAGTGGAAAGGCAGAATAGGAGCATACTTAAAAGACTACGAATAAGTCAAATAGAAAAGAAAAATTGGAAAAACGAACTAGAACACTATTTAATGATGTACCACAGCACTCCACATCCAAAAACAGGTAAATCTCCATCAGAACTATTTTACAGACGACAATTAAGAGATAAAATTCCATCTCACGTAGATGTCGAAAATAAAGATATAGACATGGAGGCTAAGGACAGAGATAAAATTCAGAAACAATTGGGAAAAGAATATAGTGACCGGAAAAGAAAAGCCACCGATCATGATATCGAAGAAGGTGATAAGGTATTCGTGAAGAATTTTACTAAACATAACAAATTAACACCGAACTTTTCACCTACAACACACACTGTAACAAAAGCCAACAGTACCTCCGGTGATTTCGAAGTACGCAACGATGAAACAGGTCAGGCATATAGAAGAAATGTTGTACATTTAAAGAAGATTGGGGGAGAATGGACGATTCAAAATAAAGATAATGAGAATGGAGACTCACTACAAGAAGATGACAAAGAAAACGATTAAAGGTAGCCGCTATGTAAATATACACTTAAGAATTATTTGATTTGATTTTGTGAAACTTTATTTTGGTATAAAACCGATTTAGAATACAATATTATATAATAAGTGGTATTTGGAATATTGTTGATTTTGTTGAAATCAATTAATTAGAATTATATTGAACCATTGTTATACTTTCTTTTATGAAAAGGAAGAGATGTAGTGTATTGATTACTATTATTGTTATAATTATATTTAGTTATTGTTGGCTACACCCTATGACGCGCTATGGCTTTCACTTTCCCCCGCCGCGCCACTACAGTGTGCATATAAGGCGAGCGCTGCGAGGGAGTGGGGACACTTGTGCATCGGCCGTCGTAGCGGCAACATCTAGATACCTTATGTATATTTGTTGTATATTGTATGCGAGTTGGTAACGGAATAAATTAATATTTTTTACCACACGACGAGACTTATTATTCTACAAGGTCATAAAAAAAAGAAGTAATTGCAAAAGAAGAACAAAAAGTTTGTTGACAAAGAATTAAAGTAAGACAAAAAAATGCTTAAAAATTACTTAAAACCTAGTGTTCCCTTGCTAAGGGGGGGTCCCTTGCCCTGATAATAGCTTTCATGCGATCTCTCATGGAGCTAATCAATTTTAAAATGTCTTCCTGAGGAATAATATTCTATTGGCCTCTTGAAGGTCTAGGAGGGTGGTAGGAGTGGGATCGCGTGACCGGACTCGTCGTTTCAGTTCATCCTAAAGGTTCTCGATCGGGTTCAGATCTGAACTTCTCGCTGGCCAGTTCATGACGGGGATCCCAACCTCATCAAGATAGTCGGGTACAATTGTCGCGGTGTGGGAGCGAGCGTTGTCGTGCATTAATATGAATGAACCCAGTGCAGTGGCGTAGCTATCATAGGGCAAGGTGGTGCAGTGCACCGGGGCCCTCGAGCTCAGGGGGCCCTCTAGCCTCAGCTTTGAAAAAAAAAATTAAAAATTTAAAAAATGGAAAAAAAAATTCTTGTGAGCAGGCTCGAGCCTCGAGTCTCAAGGCTTGCTCAAGATTTTTGTATCAATTTTATTTTTTTTATTGAAATCAACATCACCAATGATAAAACTCCTTAAATTTAACATTTTCAACACATGCGCCAAGCGTCCTCGATAAGCATGTGCTGTTTGTTTGTTATCGTTATTTTAGTTATAGGTATAGTAGTTTGGATGATTACGCCCGTAGCAGTAGCAGTAGTAGGTATACGGTTAGCGTTGTGCTGCAACTTACAGAACAACGTATAATCTATGATAGCACGGCGGGACCAGAGACCTATTAACACACGGGACACGAAACGTCGTCGTTCTCGCCTACAGTACTTTTTTCACGAACCAGGAACTTTTTACCTTGGCAGGTGAAATTGTAACGTCAGTGTACTCAGTATGATTTGACCGTCCGTAATAACAACAGCTTGTTAAAATGACTAAATGCGGTGTAGGTATTGTTCTGCAAAAACTACAGCAATCGAACACCTAATGTTTTTTTTCACCAATAAGTACAATTTTGTTTTATTTTAGTGATTTTTTTTTGCTAAAATCAATAAAATTCGGTATAAAATTGCCAAATAAAACGATAAATTTAAAAATACTCATTAAATAATGCACTGTAATGAAAAATCTGTTTTCTTGGAACTAGTCGGATTATACCGGTCAATGTTTCATTCGTTCATTACATTTCACATCAATTATAGCCTGCGCAGACGAAACACTTTTGTCCCCGTATTTTTTTGTCCGCCAAAATAGATCGCTTACAACTGCATCGAGTAACGCACACGAGGGATTAAAAGTATAGCGTACAAAAAGTCCCCCGAATAATCGCGGACACCGAGGGGCGGGACAGGAAAAAAAGTACGCGGCAGTCCCTGAAAAAATACAACTAACGTGACTAGGCGCTGCAACGCACACGGCACACTTTAGTCTTCGCTGCGCGCTCTATAGGGATGTGACATTGATCCAAAAAAATTACGATTATTCTTTTTGATAAAATTAATGGATTTTTGAAAAATGATTAATTTTCTTAAAAATAATCGATATTTAAAAATCGATTACCTATACGAAAAATAAATACCAATTTATATGAAAAACTAGCGACCCGCCCCGGCTTCGCACGGGTGCAATGCTGAATTTTCTTTGCTATCAACCTTGCGGAGCCCGAGACCTTTCCAACGAATGCAAAACCATGGAAATCGGTTCGTCAGTTCTAGAGTTAAATCGTCAGGAAGGAAAACCCGACTTATTTTTATATAGTAGACTAGCGACCCGCCCCGGCTTCGCACGGGTGCAATGCTGAATTTTCTTTGCTATAAACCTTGCGGAGCCCGAGACCTTTCCAACGAATGCAAAACCATGGAAATCGGTTCGTCAGTTCTGGAGTTAAATCGTCAGGAAGGAAAACCCGACTTATTTTTATATAGTAGATTATCATTTAGGGATTTAATGTCGAATTAGGAAAAAACTAAATATGGTATTTTTTGCTTATTTATTGTTATTAACCAATTAATAACAACAATTCTTTCTTTTGGACCAATGCACATCCTCATCATTATTAGAATAACTTTTAGAGGGTTTCACAATTGAGAACAACCCTTCAAAAGTTCCAACCGACGTTTTATAATATTTGAAGAATCTTTTTGGATATTGTTTCAACCATAGCAAAAAATTCTAAATTTATGGTTTCAACTGAGCATGCTTCGCATGGAAATATCCATTCATTAATCGATCTGATATAAAGGGATGGACTCAGTATTCTCTTTTAAAACTACTTCTCTTTTTCTTAAACTTCATGTAAATTACAACACAACGTAATCTCAGAATATTCGCTTCCATAGCGTGCGCCTCTCTAAATTTTCGGGGGACAAATGATCGAACACCGTGTGAACACCGCGGACTCAACCGCGGCAAGTTTTTTTACGATTCGGAGGACTTTGTCCTCCGGGGACTATTAGTGATTGCCGTTATTGATAAAAAGATATCGATATGAACGAATGAAGTATTATGGACTTATTATACAAAATTAAATTATGTATACTGTAAGAAAATGTATTAGATTTTTAAATACCGACCTTATGTAATCTATTTTATCAATTAGTCAGTTCAATATACCTAGACATTTAAAATATAGAAACTTCCCAAAGAGCCAAATTTTGGAGGGAAAAATTTTATATCAATAAGTTCAAACTACGCGGAAAGAGGGGAGGAGGGCCCGATTCTCTCCCTATGCACCAGGGCCCTTGCCCCCCTAGCTACGCCACTGACCCAGTGCCGACAAATTCAGCATATAAGGGACCACATGCTCTTGCAAGACCTCTGTGATGTACCGGTGAGCAGTCATGGACCCTTTTCCGCGAGCACGTCCAGTCCGGGACACGCACACAAGATCGGTTTTGCCGTCAACGAAAATACCGCCGCAGAACATAAGGAGCCGCCCCCATATTCTACTGTCTCCTCAATGCAGGCCTGTGCGAATCGTTCAACCTGCCTTCTGTATACTCTTCTACGTCTGTCGTTGCAGAAAAGGTACACTCTCGTCTCATCCGAGAAGAGAACGGCTCTCCATTGTTCGACCGTCCAGTCGACGTGATCGCAAGCAAACTGCAAGCGGGCTCGACGATGCTGTGCAGTAAATTTTGGGCCTGTAGCGGCCTTGTGGGCTATCTTTTTTTCTTTTAGTCTTCGTCTGACCATACAGACGCTTATTATGGTTCTGCGAGTTGCTTGGAGTCACTGTTGCAACTCAGCAGCATTTGAGAACCGATTTCGCAGTGATGTTGAAACAATATACCGATCGTCTCTCTCCGATGTACAGCGTCTTCTACCAGATCCCTATCTTCGGATGTAGCCACCAGTCGCCCGGAACCGCAGGAGTACTCGCCGAACCGAAAAACGACTTAGGTTCAGTTGCCGAGCAACATCACACTGTCGCATCCCGGATTGCAGTAATGCGATCACTTGAGCGGCTTCATTGGGGGTGGTATCCATCTTAAGGAGTTTTTTTTTGGTCAGCTCTTTTCTTGTGTCTTCCTCAACGTCCAGACATGAATGATCAACTTTTGACCCGTGTTGAACCTTTTATACCCCTAAAAGATAGCGCAACTAGCGGCCCTTTTGGTGAGTAATTATGCATTATTTTTGTATAACGTCGTTAATTGAGTGAAATGTTTTTTTTGTGGCATAAATGATTGTTAATTTCAATGTCGTTAAATTAATGTTTAAAATGATACCCAATAGTCCCATCATCATTGATTCTAAATGGGATTAAAAGTGGTTTGAAGTATTATTTTCCAAAGGTGCGATTTTTTTGACGCTGAGTGTATTATCAAGCAATTCAGCTTAATTTCCTCAAATGGAGCAAATTGAGCAGCGTGCTGTGATTAAGTACCTGCATAAGAAGGAGTTATTATTACCAAAGGCCATTCATGATGATATGGTAAGTAGTACATTAGGGGATTCTGCTCTGTCATATTCAACCGTAAAAAATAGATAGCCAAGTTCAAGCGGGGTAGAGAGAGTGTGAAAGACGAACCTCGCTCTGGAAGGCCTTCAACCTCCACCTATCTACTGACGAAAATATTGAAAAGGTACTTGATTTAGTTGTGCAAGACTGCTGATTAAGAATTAGGGAATTAGCCGAGAGCCATCTCTTATGAACAAACACAAAACAACATCAACAACAAGGTGTCAGCGAGGTGGGTTTGACTATTTCACGCGACTGCTTGGCGTTATTTGACGCCGATCCAGATGATTTGTTGAATCGCTTTGTTACTATGGACAAAACACGAATTCATCACAGTAGACCGGAAACAAAATAACAATCAAAACAGTGGAGAAGACCCGGGTCACCACTCCCTAAACAGGCTAAGTTGATTTTGTCGGCAAATAAGGTGATGGCTTCTGTATTCTGGCACTCGAAGGCCGTGATTATGGTTGATTACCTACCTTGACAAAAGTCAGAATATAAACTCTGATTACTACTGCACCTTATTACGTCGTTTACGTGAGGAAGTAAAAGAAAAACGCCATTGACTGCTCACAAAAAAAGACTTGTGTTCACACATCTCAGCAATCAATGGCTGAATTTCATAACTGGGGCTTTAAAGTGTTATAGCATCCGCCTTATTCACCTGATCTGGTATCCTACTTCCTTCTGTTCCCTAACCTAAAAAAACACTTGGGTCAGAAATGTTTGAACGACGAGGTTAGGGACCATCCATAAATTACGTCACACAAATTTCATGACTTTTGACCCAAATTTGATGGACTTTATGCGAATCGGACTTTTTGCGAATAGGACGTTTCGCGAATAGGACATTTTTTTTCGATGGGACGTTTTGCGAATGGGACGTTCTGCGCCTAAACTCCCCCGTCTTTGTGACAGCTGGTCATATCTGTGAGACTTTTTGACCAATTTTTTATTTTCTTTTTAATAAAATCAACAACAAATCAGAAATTTAAAAAAGAAAACAAAATATTAGATTTTGAAATGTGAAGTCAGAAAATGTCCCACCCCCTATCCCACACCCAGCAGTATAGACGAGTATTTTATTTTTGACTATTAGAAAGAATAAATTTTTTATACGGGTATAAACGCTTTGAAGGAGAGGTGGTAGAAGTGCCTTCTAGTTGATGGTGATTACGTAGAAAATAAAAATATACTTAGGTACCTAATTGATTTTGTATAAGTAAGTATGCCTATTACTTCATAAGTACAATTTTTAGTGTTCCGTTCCCAAAAGGTAAAGCTGCTAAGACTCCGCTGTCCGTCCGTCTGTGTGTCTGTTTGTCCATCTGTCACCAAGCTGTATCTCATAAACCGTAATACATAGTTAGACAGTTGAAATTTTCACAGATGACGTATTTCTGTTGCCGCTATAACAAGAAATACTTACTAAAAAACATAATAAGATAAATATTTAAGGGTGCTCCCATAAAACCAACGTGTTTTTTTTTGCCGTTTTTATAGATAATTCTACGGAACCTTCGTGCGCGAGTCCGACTCGCACTTGGTTGCCTTGGTTACCTTGGTTACCTAATTGATTTTGTATAAGTAAGTATGCCTATTACTTAATAAGTACAATTTTTAGTGTTCCGTTCCCAAAAGGTAAAGCTGCTAAGACTCCGCTGTCCGTCCGTCTGTGTGTCTGTTTGTCCATCTGTCACCAAGCTGTATCTCATAAACCGTAATACATAGTTAGACAGTTGAAATTTTCACAGATGACGTATTTCTGTTGCCGCTATAACAAGAAATACTTACTAAAAAACATAATAAGATAAATATATAAGGGTGCTCCCATAAAACAAACGTGTTTTTTTTTGCCGTTTTTATAGATAATTCTACGGAACCTTCGTGCTCGAGTCCGACTCGCACTTGGCCGTTTTTTTTATTGTATGTATGTATGTATATACAGGGGTGAATTTTTTAAGTGGGCGTGGTAGGCTAAATCAGAAACTATGAGGAATATCGAAAAGTACTCAAAGGAGTCTCGGGCCCGATTTTGATGAAAACTAAAACTGCATCTTTGGATTTTTGGAAAATCAATCATCCTAGCCAGGAATCGAACCCGTTGATTTTGGAAAAAAAAAATTATCCTGTATTATTACACCATTCGATAGTGTTGCTAATAAGGATCGAATTCTGGGAAGAAATGACATACGAAAAACTTAAGAAAAAAGTTGGATTTTAATGAACTGATTCATATTTTAAAGTAATGCTTTAATTCATACCTGCGTTACCTGTATCTTGTTCGAAATGATGCTCAATAATTTTTTCAACATAGACCCGTAGCGCGGCCATCTTCACAACATTAAGGGACCATCTATAAATTACGTCACACAAACATGGTTTTTTGACCCTCCTCCCGTCCTTGTCACAGTTGGTCACATTTGTGAGACCCCCCCTCCCTGTCTAGTGTGACGTCACATAAATTGCAATTTTACAACTAAACGTCGAATTAAAACAGCAGTTCCGTGATTAGTTTTATTTCCATTTAAGTTATTTTTAATAAAATCAACAACTAATCAAAAATTAACAAAATATAAGATTTTGAAATGTGACGTCACAAAAATCCCGCCCCCATGTCACACGTTTGTGACATTACAAATTGTCGACCCCCTCCCCCCCGACTTAACGTGTGACGTAATTTAATGATATTAATTTTCTTTATTATCTCTTCCCGGTTAGGGGCCAACCGCCAGATAATAAAAAAAAAAATAGAACATAATGTTGTCAAGATGACCGCGCTACGGGTCTATGTTGAGAAAATTATTGAGGATCATTTTGGACAAGGTACAAGTAATGCAGGTATGAAATTAAGGCATTACTTTAAAATATGTATCACTTTATTAAAATTCAACATTTTCCTTAAGTTTTTCGTCTGTCATTTCTTCCTAGAATTCGATCCTTTTATTAGCGACACTATCGAGTGGCAATGAATACAGGGTGAGTTTTTTTTCAAAAATCAACGGGTTCGATTCCTTATTGGGAATATTGATTTTTCAAAAATCCGAAAATGCTGTTTTAGTTTTCATCGAAATCGGGCCCGAGACTCCTTTGAGTACTTTTCGATATCTACTATATAAAAATAAGTCGGGTTTTCCTTCCTGACGATTTAACTCGAGAACGGGCGGACCGATTTTGATGAAACTTTTTGTGTGGGTTCGAGTGGGTCCAGGGATGGTTTATAAAAAGAACCTTTTGCACCCGTGCGAAGCCGGGGCGGATCGCTAGTTACTCAGTTTCTGATTTAGCCTACCACGCCCACTTGAAAAATTCACCCTTATATCGGGTATCTCCGAAACGGGTATAGGTACAGATATGGTTTTGCGTTTAAAGTTCGACTGCATAGTTGTATTTTCTGTAAAAACGAAAATTTACAAAAAAAAATTAGCTAAGTATATTTTTTATACAATACTAGCGACCGGCCCCGGCTTCGCACGGGTGCAATGCTGAATTTTCTTTGCTATAAACCATCCCTGGACCCACTCGAACCCACACAAAAAGTTTCATCAAAATCGGTCCGGCCGTTCTCGAGTTAAATCGTCAGGAAGGAAAACCCGACTTATTTTTATATAGTAGATTATGGCGAGTCCCCGGCAGATGATGGCTTTAGAAATAATACTTCTACTCACCGGCATGTGGCAGATGGTTAGCGACACTGGTGTTAGAATTCGCTCGGTCTCCCTGCTGCCTAGGTACCTACCTACTGCATATTACAAACCTACTCATATTTGCATAGGTTTGCAAAGTAGGAATATCTTTACAACTGTTCCCTTCGGTTCCACCGTAGGTAATTGGGTAGTATTAGACTAGTACATAATAAAAGTAATGCACATTTGTGTATGGAGTATTAATAATGACAGATTATGTACCGCCTTCTATTAAGTATCCGTGATTCAGCAATTGGATTATCTATTGTCCTCGTCCGCCCATGGGTACTTACCTACCTGTTGCTTGCCTGGTGTGACTTATAAAAACAGAATACCTACCTGTTTAGATTATTCTGTGCATTTATAATCATACTCTCCATTTCCGAGTTCACCACAAACTCTAATTTTTTTGGCTCTTTAGGAGAACTAGACGGCACTTGTCTAGGGAGGTTCTCTTGATCCCTAAAACAACAACCAAATTAGAATAATCCTGTAATTTGGTGAGTGAAGTGAAGACTAGAACGTTAACTGTAATGATATTTACTAATTTCTTTGTATTAAAGGTTCAATGCATTATGTTATCATAAGGTTAGTGGTGTATAATAATCGTAAAAGTAGACAGGCAGAGGAAAGGCTCGGCATTTTTTTGGTGGTGGCCTTAGCTTCCTGAATGAAACCGGTCAGAGTCGTTTTGGCTTTGACATTTAGATCACCGTTCGCTCGTTTTCATCTATCTATACCTACCTACATAATAATAAAACTCTAACGAGACCGTGTCCGTGCATGAAATATTGTTAGAAAGTTTTAGTGGTAGTGTAGATGGTTATTTTATTTTATTTATTTATGTAAGATTGCTAACAAAGCTGACACAAAACATTGTAACATCACATCTGATAAAATTAACAGATTTTGTGACGCTTCACTTATCGATTTATACCTACTACGTTATCGATTTAGATACCAAAAAGCAAATACTGAAAAGTTTTGTCTGTCTGTCTGTCAGTCAGTGCACGACTGCACGCATCACGCAAAAACTCATTTACCTGCGTCAACATCTAGGGTACTTTTTACTCCAGGAAAACATCTCATTACTACGGGAATGAGATGGTATGTACTTAGGTGTGTATTATAATATGTCGTAGGAAACCGCTATGAAGGGATTTTTAGAAATTCCTACGGATACGGGAATAAACTGGACCCGCGCGGGCAACGCTGCTGGGCACCCGCTATTTGTAATCTAGTAAAATATATAAAGCTCGATTACCACTCACTGACTCACTCACTGACATAATTGGTCTCCCGAAGGACGCGTTTTATAGAAAAGTCATGCAGGGGAAAAGTGTTCAAGTTAGCGGGGTGACCGAGGGAAAATTCCGACTTTTCAAAAAACTAAACGGCGGCCAGACTTGACTATCGTACTTTCTATTTTGTTTTCCAGTCAATTCGGTTCAACGTGGTAGTTTTTCAAAGTTTAAGCGATTGAAGACCCTACTTGACCCGCATTGATTTCCTAGATGCCAATATGGTATAGAAACGTGTTTAGGTCATCACGTAAGGCATATCCTGTAGTTTACCAGAAAAATCCGAAAGACAAGATGGTGATTTGCTCCCGAAGAATGGATTGAATTTTAACAGATTTTGATTGTCGATTTTCATCCAGATGGCGACTTCGTACAGGAAAGTCCACCTCTCAAACAGTCTCCACGAACTAACAAACTACATTGTATTAGATCTAGATAGGAAGAAAAAATGCCTCGCTATTTTTCTAGACCTCACAAAGGTTTTCGACACAGTTGCTTCACCCATCTTACTACACAAATTACAATCACTAGGTATTTGCGGAACACAACTAGGTATAGCTATTTATAGACTACTAGCGGATGCCCAGCGGCGTTGCCCGCGCGGATTCCGTTTATTCCCGTTCCCGTGGGAATTTCCGAAAATCCCTTCATAGTGGTTGCCTACGACATATTGAAGACACCTACATACCATATTATTTCAAATAGCGGGTGCCCATTTCCCGCTTGGATTTAGTTTATTCCCGTTCCCGTGGGAATTTCCAAAAATCCCTTCATACCAATTTCCTATGACATATCAGACACCTTCATACCATTTTTCAAGTTTCTATGTGTTATCGTTTCGGAGTAGTACGTTTTTCTCTTTTTAACCAGTTTTTATATTTTCCCGTGGGAATGAGATATTTTCCTGGAATAAAAAGTAGCCTAGATGTTGACCCGGGTACTCAGTTATCTCCATACCAAATTTCATCAAAATCCGTCCAGTAGTTTTTGAGTGATGCGTGCACAACCAGACAGACAGACAGACAGACAGACAGACAGACAGACAAAAATTCCAAAAATTGGTGTTTCGGTATCTATATCGATAACTATATACACTACCGTTAAAATTTTCAAAAAATATTTAATGTACAGACACGGCCCCGTTAGAGTTTTATTATATGTATAGATTTAAATAACTCAATGCGTTACTATTGATGGTTTGACTACACTTCTTCACAGAGTTGGCAATGTTTAAAACAAGTGTTTAAATCATTGTTTAAAACACTGAAAAAAAACCAAACCTATTTAAAACATGTTTTAAAACATTTTGTTTTAAACACGTTTAAAACATACTTAAAAAAACATATACCTACTTACACTTATTCATTTATTTCATACAGTTTTTTTGCCAATTTTGCAATATATTTGAGGTTGTGTCACGATCATGAGAGCGCTCAATCCGAAAGAAAAATTAACTGTGGACGAGTTGGACGACTTAGATGTATGATGTAGCTGACGAAGAATAAGTACCTAGAGTAGGATAGATATGGATGGAAGGTGAAATGAAAAATGTTGATTTTTGATTTTCCTAAAGTAAAGATTAGTAGTTAAAAATTATTACAATAAATACTTCTATTCTGATTTATTAGTGTTTCACTTCACTATAAAAACCTCTTATATTGTTGTCTTTTGTATTTCTTTTTATAACAAGAAGTGTTTTAAACTATGTTTAAAACGTGATTAAAACATGATTAAAACATGTCAATTTCAACATTATAAGAAAAAAGATTAAAACATGTTTTTTTTGACAAAAACGAAACACAATGTTTTGTTCTTTTTAAAAAAAACAGGTTTTTTTTCCAACTCTGCTTCTTCAACACTCTCACACTCCTTACATTACAGTTTTTCCAGACGAAACCACATAGTTTCCAAAACTACCTGTTATAATACATCCTTCAGCCATCGACTCTTCTGCTTTCTCGGACCTTTCTTATATAACAACATCCATCGCAACTTGCAAATTCCTAAGTAGGTAGGTACTTACATTCGTTTCACTTAAGGACAAAATCACAAAAGTGGAATTTTGAGCGTACTGGCATGTGGTACTGGCATTTGCAGAAAATATTAAATATTTGGTGGTATTAGAGTAATAAGTATTTAGACTATGTTTTGGTCTACACCCGCTAATTACAGTTAATACCTGAAAAATTACTTTAAACACCCAATCTCGTCAGTATTCCGGTTGCAACTGGCCTATCTTTTCTTACTTAATGCCCTATTAGGTGTTTAATTACAGAATAAAGTGGACTTTTATAGTAAAACTATAAACTAGAATAGTTATCGGACTGTTTAAGAGTTATTTTGTAAATATATTTCATTATTAGATAGGTTTACAATCATTTTGCGTTTTGCAATTCGGTTTTGGGTCAACATTCTGGAGCGTCGTATTTGCTAGTAAAGACACACGTAGCAAAAACTTCACACCGTGGCCGCTTAGGTAGCTAAAAAGAATGCCTTCCGCCGCGTACCCCACACACCCTTTGAAGGAATAACGTCCCTCGGTCCTTCAGGGGGCCAATTCTACTAAATGACAGCGGTGATAGTTGGATGACAATGACATGGCAATGGTCACTCGATGGTGTTATTTGGCACTTTTCGTATTCTGTTAACTGTCAGTTTTCACAGTCATTCAACTATCATTGTTCACCACTTTTGGTATTCTACTATTCCTACCATGGAATGGCGCTGTCCAATGATTACTTTTTTTCCCTTATTTCAAGGCATTGGCAATTTAGCCATCAGCCCTAAACACGACACGAAATTCAGATTTTAGCTCTGCTTCAGAGTCTATGCACAATTTTCTTCAAAACTTATCGAAATGTCACATACGTACCATAAATAAAATCAATCATCTAAAAATTTTAGTGCCGTAAAGTTTAAAGTTGTAAACGGCTTAAACCCGAAATAAAGCTAATGAATGACACGCATGGTAGTAATAGTTATATATGCTAGGCAACACATAACGTAGTCCATAGTCATTCCATTGTAACGGGCCATTTACACGAGGGCAATCCACTAAGACAATCCACTAAGACTGCATACAAAAAAAACTTGAGGACAATCCATTCCATTGTCCTCACGTTTTTTTTGTATGCAGTCTTAGTGGATTGTCTTAGTGGATTGCCCTCGTGTCAATGGCCCGTAAAGCCACTATGATTTTAGTGGAATACAAATTAGATGTCATAGTGCCAGTTGCACCTTATTGGAATGATAGTTCGATGACAATGGCTCGCATATGGCTGACATTTAGTGGAATTGGCCCCCAGTAAGGACGCATCATCGACGAGGAAACTGCTGTTGCCAGCCGATTTTTGAAAAATTCAATGTGTAATTACGACCGTAATTTTTAAGATTATTGTTTTTTATTAATGTAGAACGACGGAATGTTTACTTAATTTATTGGTTCTAATGTTTTAAATTTTCGAAATATAATTTAAATAGGTACCCGTTTTTAGCCAAAAACCCATCGGTATTCCACGACAGTGATAATCAGTACCTATTCCGTTATTCCGGCTGGCGGAATACTGACGGTTTACGGAATACTGATGATCTATGATGTATGTCAGTATTCCGGATACAAGTCAGTATTCCTATATGCATAAATTATTGTAATTAATATTAATGTTCTGTCAGATTATCTTATTATTATTGTTTTTTTAACATCGTGGATCAACTTTTGTTTCAATCGGATAATGTATTTTGCCTGAGCATTCCGAAAGTCAGTATTACGTATTTTTTTGAAATTCGTATATTTCCTTTATTTATTATTGAATTAGCTGGCCCAGACGCACTTTAAATCTAAAGCAACCCAGAAGATTCCCCAAAGTTAAGTTTTAGCGAAAAATTCCCACAAAAGTGCGTGGCGAAATTACCTACTCCCATAATAAATCCACTTTAGAGATTTAGTCCCTATGTAAATGCATAGTAAAAAAATTGTTACAATATATTTCATATGACGATACAGAACAACTTATCTTGCCTCAACTTAAATAATCTGTCACCCTCATTCACTTACACTCCACAGATATCACTCACTCAATCTCACCCAAACTCAATTACACTTACTTACATAATTATGTATCTCTTTTTGTAATTTAATTATTTCTATTTGCCTTTGCCTAACTTTAACTACCTAAACTGAATAGTACTTATGGAAAAATGTTACTATGTGCTATGTTCTATGTTAAGGGTATTGGTTTCCGCACTTAATCCTTAAATTGGACCATTGTAGGTACGTGATTACATAAGCTTTATAGTTGAGAAGTGGGGAAGTCACGAAATTTAGGCTTTCGTAAATAAAGAATTTACTTAGATAGGTATGTAGGTTACTTAATTACAACGATGTTGCTAAAAACAACTTGTTCCGCTAATAAAGTACATTGAAAAAAGAAAGCATCTGCTTCGGAAAATACATAGGTAGGTAGCTGTGCCGTGCCATGCCCTATAATTTTAAGCAGGTACAATTTCAGAATATCTTACAAATATTTAATGATGAAATCCGTGAGCACTGCAATGGGTTGTCCTTCGGCAGGAGAGTGTTCATAAGTAAGCCCGGTAACACCATCGGCACCGACAATGAACTGAAAACATTTAGTTACTAACTAAGTGAAAACTGGAAATTACTTAAGTACTTATATAAATAAATATGTGAAAATAGCTCTCACAAAAAAGTACATTGAAGGGAAACAACTTAAGGAAACTAGCAAGCCCAGAATGGGTTCTAAGCTAAGGTTCTAAGGCATAAGTAACTTTCACCACTTTCTCGAACCCGCACAGGAAGCTAGTGCCCTGCAGTGGGTGGGAAGTCAATAATCTGTAAGTTATAATTTTTTCAATAGGCGATAGCGACTTATGTTCATCAATTAACAATTAAGTAGTAGGTACTCTCTAATAGGGTACTTAATTATTTTTAGTGGGACATAATTAACACACAGTTATTCAGTCCAAAACTAGGCAGAGCCAACAGGCCCGTCAATTGAATTAGTCGTGAATGTTATACCAATACCTACCTGCTTTACTATAAATGTTCCTTTCGTTAATAACTAAATAATACCTGTACAGTCTTGTCAAACCACCGATTACCGCCGTTGCAAGTCGAGCCACCACCATGGATGGTTTGAGCCGCAGCTAAGTTTTGTTGAGTATTTTTATTGCTGTCCTTCCATAAACCGACAGGCGTATCCAAGCATAAGACTACAATACTCTTTTCTACATCCGATAAAGATTCCATGTTCACTGCATCTGCGAATGTAGGTACCTATCTATGTATGTATTCGATATGAGCTTCGCCGGTTGTTGGCTTATTATACATCAGCAACCCGTAACATGCTAAATTAAGGGTCTTTTCTCACTCATGAGATAGTTGGGGCCACTTGGGGCTATAATCTCTCACGCGAGCCCACCGCGGATCAGGAGATGGTGTTAGGTTTAGTGGTCACCTATCAGAATTTTAAGTCTACCAAAGGTATCAGACATAGCTTAAAGACTTCCATTGTGCGTAAACACAACGAAAACCGAATATTGTCATTTAATTAAACCTACTCGGGACCGATATAGTGCCAGGCGCCATATTTTAATGAGTGCTGTAAGAGGTGGAAGCGGGGAGGACCCGAAGCAAATCCCGTCTACGCTCTCAAACATCAGGTACCTATATATACCTACTGGTCGCGTCAAACACAGGCCGCACTTTACGCAGGCAGTGTAGAGATAGAGAAACTTCATACAATATAAATCTTGCTAAGAATACAAGAGCTATAATGCTGGCTGTACCGAAGGTCGACCAATCCTGAAGTCGACAAATACAGAATTGGTTAGTAACAGAAATAGTTATAACCAGAAGTGGGCATAGTAAAGAAATAGCAGATGACTTAAAAAGAACTTGTCCTATAACGTCAAATCCATCTTGTCCATTGCTTATTCTTGGAAAGGGTAGGTCTAAAGTTCAGTGTTGCCAACTGCTACCCTCACCCTGTAGCTAGACATCTTGCGAAAAGTTCTTAAACTACGTAATGTTGGTACTTAAGTACTTATAAGTAAGTACCTAAGTAATTTTAAGGCACCAACCTAATTAATTTTGTAAATGTTGTCTGTCTGTGCACGCATCACGCAAAAACTACAGGACGGATTGATGAAATTTGGTGTGGTGATCGCTGAATAGATTTTTAAAAATTCCCAAGGGAACGGGAATAAACTGGACCCACGCGGGCGAAATTCCACAAGTAAGTCTTAAAAATTATTTCACCAATGCTGGGAGTAAGATGGGGTATAATTTTCCCAAGGGAACGGGACTGACGCGGAAGAAACCGCAGGGTGCTGTTAGTTACAAATATGTATTGTAGTCACAGAAAAAGAAGATCAATAAAAGCGTTGCTTGCTGGTTTTAACCAACCTTGAAACTCATCAATATTTTCCAAATCCTATAGTCCTCTCAAGAAATAACCCAAAAGGAGGTGTAGAGTGCGTGAGCGGGGACCTAAGCCATTTCTTCAGTAAGTTATTCAGGGTGCTTAGGGAGTCAACATTCTAAAAGTCCCGCGGTCTAGGAGGTCCACCGGAGTGAGGGGGGGGGGGGGATTAAAGTTCCCACTTTTCAGTTTTTCGCTAATTAATATCTTTAAAACGGTGTGTCGTACAGAAAAACTATCTTCTACGTAAAGAAAGCTCATAAAATATTCTGCAACTTTTATCTTATACATTTTTTTCAACCTACCCGTTTTCGAACTACACGTTCCGGAAGAGAAAATTTTCGAAAAAAGTTAAAGAACAAAATATAGACTCAGGTATTTTCTAGCTTTCCATTGGTGAAAGAATGTTTAAAATCGGTTAAGTAGTTTTTGAGTTTATTCGTAACAAACATACAAAAATACAAATCTTTCCTCTTTATAATACTAGTATAGATAAGTGTAGATCCATGGATAAAAGACAAAAATAACTTAGCGGCAGCACGGATTTACATATATTCATTGGTGATATACAACAGCCTAAACTGCTGGGTCTAGAGACTTGAAATTTTGCACATAGATAGCTTATGCAGTGTAGGCATCCACTAAGAAAGGATTTTACAAAATTCAACCCTTAAGGGGGTGAAATAAACGTGCGCGAGTGAAGGCGCGGGTAAAAGCTAGTGTGTAGATAAAGGCAAGATAAATTATTTATAACAAAGTGAAACTTGCCGCAACGACCAAATAGGAAGGGGCCTTATAAATAAGTATTTATAATTATCGAGTTATACATACCTCTTATAAGTAACTGATAAGCCTTAGCCCAAGAATTTCTATTTTCTGATGTAAGAATACCGATCCCTTTATCTGTGGGCGATACTGATAAAGCAATTACTTTTTTCAATTGTTGCACAATTTGATCTTCACTAAGTAAGACGTTATCATCTCCCCAAAGGTCTAAATGAAAAATCTAAAATAGGAAAATAGTAAAGTAGGTACCAGGCGTCAAGTGAGCTTTTAATAATATTACATAATCTATGTATACATATAATAAAACTCTTAACGGGACCGTGTCTGTACATGAAATATTTTTTTGAGAATTTAAATGGTAGTGTAGATAGTTATCGATTTGGATACCAAAACACCAATTTTTTTAATTTTTGTCTGCCTGTCTGTGCACACATCACATAAAAACTACTGGAAGGATTTTGATTAAATTTGGTATGGAGATAGCTGAGTACCCGTGTCAACATCTAGGGTACCTACTTTTGATTCCAGAAAATGATGAAAATATCTCATTCCCACGGGAAAATATAAAAACTGGTTAAAAAGAGAATTACGTACTATTCCGGAACGATTACACCTAGAAACTTCAAATATGGTATGTAGGTAGGTGTCTTATCCCCTCGGCTGTCGCCGCCATTTTGGAAATGTCAGCACTTACGCCAGACAGAACACTCCTGGGTCGTCTCGCGCGGTAATGGCGCAGTGCACTAATATTACGATATCTCTTAAATTTTGTATGATAAGTGATAACTATACTTAAAACCTATGTTGAAATTTATATTAACCAAGCTACCAGAATAAGTATAATTTAGTCCCCTTTTACCATAAATTCTTATTATTATTATATGGTAAAAGTCAGAGAAGCAATTTTTTTCCCAGTTTGTAATACAAAAGAGATGATAAGAGTTTCTCATACCAAAGAGATCGACAACTTCACATTTTAGCCTATCCTTGTCTTATTCCCTATACAGTGTTAGAGATAAAGCAGGACAAATAATAGATTTAATAGTCCTATTTCCACTCTAAAATACGGCGAACTTGACGCCTGATTATATGACATAGGAAACCAGTATGAAGGGATCTTTGGAAATTCCCACGCAACGGTTATAGAAAACATTGATACTTACATGGTTGTTATGAATAACTGTTATGTATTTACTATCATTAAATGATAGCTTGTCTCTTTTTACACCAGGTATTCTGCATGTACCAAATATCTTTTTATATTGGGACATGTCGAGTGGGTTTTTCCCTAACATTTCAACGGGAATTTTATTACTGAAATGTTAATCAGAACATAAAATTTTGTATCAACAAAATAGCTTAGTATACTTTTATCATATTTATTTATTTATTATCAATATGTTATAGTGAGTCTTACTTATCAATTAAAGTCTTATAGTCAATAGCTGCCAATAAAGTTTTGGCTGCATATCTCAATTGGTCTTCTTGGCTAGTAAATTTGCGGAATGGAAACACCAGGCCTGGGCTGCTATACACTACAACTGGATCCCGGTACTCTAGATAAGCTGTGTTTAACCACCAGTCTTCAAGCCAGTTTCGTTGAATTTCAGCTCTCTTTGTAAGCAAATCCTGAATGATATAATCAAAATACAGAAATCTAATTGATCATCTACTATACCTACCTACTTTTTCATCTATCTAATCTATCTAATATTGAAAACTTTTGAATAGGTTAGTTATTGACAAAAAATATGTTGACATTATATAGGTAGATCCATTTATTTATCCTTCAAAACAAATAAAAACTGGTCAAGTGCAACCAGCAGTGCTCGCGTACGGAGGCCGAGGGTTTTGTAGCTTTTGTATCTGTAGGTACCTATTAGTTAGAAAATACTAAAATAAAGTTCAATTTAAAAGTAGGTACCTAAGTAAGTACATTGAAGAGCACGTGGAGCTTGACACATTGGACTTGATAACGTTTTTATTACAATCGCAATCGTAAATTACAATCGAAAACAATGCAGCTTACACTCGCCCTAGTAAACCTGCTTTAAAATTTAGCGGTTCCGAAGGGTTTATAACGCTTGGGTACGAAAACCTAGAAAACAAATTCTGTTGAGCGCAAACATTAAGTAAAAAACGGGCGGAAGCACGATCGGGTCGTGGCTCCATTTTTTAAACCGGGAACCCCTTTACTTTTTATATGAATTCGGAGAACGTCTTATTCTAAGGTACGGGGATCATGGCGGAAAAATCATGACACGAAAATTGTGTACATTTAGGAACTACGGCGCCTACCTCTTAGTATTGTTCGATTTTGGGAGCGCCATGGCTATTAGCGAAACTTCAACGAGTTATAGTTTTCAAGTTACCTATTTAAATTTATTAAGTCAATAGAATCAAAATCTTTGGTATTGTCGCATAATATCTTCTAATCAGTTCTTTTATCCTATCTATCCTACCTATCCTATCCTATCTTTTATCCTCTCTATCCTAACCTATCCTGTGAATATAAAAAAACAAATATCTGTCAAAGTTCTACGAGTATCGTCAACACTGTAGATACCTCTATTCTGCTATGTGAGGTGAACTACCAAAACCACCCCACATCAATAAGCGGCACCATAAGAGTTTCTTTAGCACTTTGGAACTAAAACCTAAAAACCAGAGAAGCAAGAGATAAAAGATTAGAGAGGAAGTTTAATACGAATAGTGAAACGTGATGGCACTAAAATTCGCCAGTGGGACTCTGAAAGTAAAACGGAGTAGGTAGGTATAGGTAATCGCAATAGAAAATTAAAAGCAAGAGGCCACCACGAAAACTTATGGCTAATATAGGGTAAGGTTAAGTATAAAGTGCCATTTTTATAAAAGTTCCATAAATAACGTTTAGGGGTCAAAGAACAACTCGTGAAAAGTGGGTATATCCAGAAATGGAATACCTCTGCCTAGCCCCTCGGGGATAAAAGGCGTAAGTTTTAATGTCATACTAGGTGGGTAATTTACAACGTGAAATAAAATCGCTCTCTCTTCTATTTCTTTTACCAGCAAATGAGTATATAGCCCAGTCATATAAGGGGTTTCACCTCGGAATGAAAGTTAAGCTGTAAATTGGTATAAACCTTTGTTTTGTCGTCCTAAATGTTGTCTCAAAAGTCACAAATGCTCTCGTGTCCGCGACTTAAGATATTGAAGGTCAAAGGTCATAAAAATGTTTTTTTCGCTAATATCTCGGTTTCTATTGCTTAAATGAGATTTCCACCTCTTATTAAAGTTGTAGAGTATAAAATTCTCTACTACTTTTGTTTGAACTTTTTTTTCATACGATCAACCGTTTTTGGGGTATAATCATAAGTATAATATGGGCTAATGCAAGGTCAAGTATGAGTTACGGTTATCAGTACGTTTCATAAAGTCAATTTAATTAAACATAAATAATTAGTACATAAATAATGGGCATTGTTTAATAATTGAGTTTTTTTAGTAAATAATTGACTTTATACAACGTACTGATAACCGTAACTCACGCTTCACCTTGCATTAGCCCGTATTATACCTACGACCAGAGACCAGTTTAAATAAATAGACTGTCAATGCCCATACAACAAATCGTAACTCAAATAAAGCTCAAAATTTGTACAATATCCAGATGGCGCTACTCCATAATATATATAATGTCACCAGAGCCATTAAACCAAGAAATTTAAATAACTTCTTTAATAAAACCTCGGGAAAATATATTTTTCTTTTTTAGAATATGCAAGATTCTTCATTCCTTTAAATTTAAATAAAAATCATTCGCATACATTATTAACACCACCCTCATGTTTAGTGACGTGAATATACAGATGGCGTGGCTATAGATAGGATAAAAGGTAGTCAAGGTACAAAGTATCGAATCGTTTTCCAACTAGATGACGCTTAACACAAACCTTTTTCAACTAAAATCTAAACCAATAAAGCAGAGGTTGGAAGAAAATCATTCTAGGAGAGAAACTTTGATTGACTATGTATGTTCGGTCATCGGTGGAATCTTGCAACTCAATTTTGGAGCAGATATCTTCAACCGATTGAGCTGAAATTTGATAAACCTACTTAATTTATGTAAGTTCGACGGTCAAAGAAAACATCGTGAAGAAACCCGCAGGTCCCAGAATTAATTCTGAGACAGTGCAAACAGACCTGGTCCGCTGATGGGCTCAGCACCTGTCACGTTTAGGGGTCCAAAGACTATCTCGTAAAATGTGGGTTGTGGTTGCTACAGAAAAATAATGAAGACACTGGACTCATTTCTGCAGACCATCTAAAATTCCAAATTTTAAGTTAGCCTATCCTTCTCTGTAGAATACGGAAGAAAAAGGACAGAAACAAACCATTGATTATAGAGTAATGTCAAACATGTAAAATCCAACTACATAATTTGATGTCTATATGTCACTTTTATCCATGACATTATTACATCGTTGCTAAAATTGCTAAAAACGTGTATTTGAATAAGATTTAAATGCGTCCATAAGGTTCAATTTTGTTTTTTTGACATTGTAAATAAATATGAGAAGTAATTAAATATTCAGCAATTATAAAATTTGGTGAGCCACAAAAAACAGCATTTAAATAATTTGTAGTCCACTCAACAAATAACCCAACAGTAGGTGTAGAGTGCGTTAGCGGGGACCTAAGCAATTTCTTCAGTAAGTTGTTCAGGGTGCTTAGGGAGTAAACATACTAAAATCCCCGGCGGCGTCTAGGAGGTCCGCCGGAGTGGGGGGAGGGATTAAAGTTCCCACTTTTGAGTTTTTCGCTAATATCTTTAAAACGGTGTGTCGTAGAGAAAAAATATCTTCTACGTAAATAAAGCTCATAAAATATTCTGCAACTTTTATCTTATACACTTTTTTCAAATTCCTACCCGTTTTCGAACTACACGTTCCAGAAGAGTGAAAAATTTCGAAAAAAGTACTTTTATTACACAGTAGCTGTTGCCTGCTACTTTGTTCGCGTTATTTCGGGATAAAAAGTGGGCTATATGTTAATCCAGGTCCTCTCATCTATCTACCTACCAAATTTCATGTAAATCCGTGCAGCCGCTAAGTTATTTTTGTCTTTTATCACATAGATATCTCCACTAATTTATACTTCTATACTGATATTATAAAGAGGACAGATTTGTATTTTTGTACATTTGTTTACGAATAAACACGAGTGCGTGAGCGGGGCTCACGCACTCTACAACTCTTTATCGAGTGGACTATAATATTAGTCGGCATACAAAGATTTAGAATGCAATAAAAAATCCTGGTTCCGCAAATAATTTTGATAATGGTAAAAAATTAAATCATAAATAGGCAGCTTACAATAACATGAGTTTGCATAATAAACATTCAGTCCGCAAAATAATTACTTGGTCAGCAAGATTTCATGATTGAACAGCAGAGAAAACAGGTCTATAATATTAACTAATTGGATTGCATTTTTGTTGAAAAATCGGCAATGTACGTTAAAAGTGGGCGGAGTAAGAGCAAGCGCGTGACACGTGGGTTAGCTTAGATTTTTGTTGTGACCGCAACGCACAAGCCGAGTGACTAGGGCACAAACCGAATTGGGCCCTAGTCACTTGTATATGGCAGAATACGAAAGGTTGTATACTAAGTTATGATGACATAAACTCCCTTTTTTGTTTTTTTATTTCTCCAAAACTATTAGTCTCCGTTCTGGGAGTGAGTAGGGGGGGATTACACCTCCCCCTCCCCTAAATCGAAGTTGCATAATTAGATTATTTTATTAGATATATATTAGATTAGTCCTTCCTAAATAATCTTTGTAAGGAATGCGCCCATTTTGCGCAAGACAAGTAAAGTAGGTATGTATTTTTGCTAATTTTATATGCAGCTAAAAATGAATTTTTTTGCTTACCCTCTGAGTGCTTACCAAAATTTTATTATACAGGAGCAGCTCATTGCAGCTTATATAAATAATATGCTGTACCAAAATAATTATAACTGATTGAATTATTTTTTGAATTTTCAGACTAAGTAAATATGGGTATAGGTACCTACTTAAATCTAGCGACAAGCTTTTATTACGTAATAAATTGTGTAATGACGTTTAAGATAGTAAAAGTTTTAAAAGAATAGATTATTTTTTTCTTTTTGGCGCATTAAAATAAAAGCTTGTTTTAAAAATTATTTTGTACTCTAAATTAATTATTTACTTTTTAGTTGGATTTAAAATAGCATATGGCTAACCTTGCATTCTCATCCAAACTAAACGTGTATACAAAATTTCAGCTCAGTTGGTTATCTTTCAGTTCCATCATCAGGCCTGGTTGGTTACCATCTAGCACCAAAGTACTCGTCAAGACGAATCAACCAAGCCCAAACTCGATGGGTTTATGTCGTTTAATTACTGATTTCCTTTGGCCATCTTCTTGCTCCATCACCAGACCTTGGTTACCATCTAGTACCAAAGTACTCGTCAAGACGAATCAAACGAGCCCAAACTCGATGGGGTTATGACGTTTAATTACTATGTTCCTATTGCCATCTTCAAGCTCTATCATCAGACCCTCCTGGTTACCATCTTTTACCAAAGAACTCATCAAGACGAATCATACGAGCCCAAACTTGATAGGATTGTGTCGTTTAGTTACCGAGTTCCTATGGTACAGCTCCAACATCAGACCCTGGTTACCATCTAGCACCAGAGTACTTGTGAAGACGAATCAAACGAGCTCAAACTCGATGGAAATATGACATTTAATTACTGAGTTCCTCCTATGGCCATCTTCCAGCTCCATCATCAGACCCTGATTACCATCTAGTTTCAAAGTACTCGTCAAGACGAATCAAACGAGCTCAAACTTGATGGGGTTGTGTAGTTTAATTACCGAGTTCCTATAGCCATCTTCAAGCTGCATCATCAGATCAGCTCGGAAGTACCATAATATTGCATTGTCACCCAACTTACATAAGTACACCAAATTTCAGCTCAATCGGTTGAAGATATCTGCTTCAAAATTTAGTTGCAAGATTCCACCCGAACAAACATTCATACATACCTACATACATTGCAAGTTAAATAAAAGCTTATAACTTTTAAAAAGCACACAAATCTCCAAAAACGAAGTTGTGTAAGATCGGCAACATCGCACCCTACAAAAATTACAGCCCAGCACAAAATAAAAAAATAAATCGGATATAGCGCCATCTAACGTTTTGTTTGGCCGCACTCAGCGTGGCAGTAAGCTAGAGGTGAAGATAAGTTGTAGCTGTGGTTGTAGTTTCTATTTATTTTTCCATTCGATACACCTAACGACATCTCTCGTCCTAGTAAGTAATTTGATTTCGAGTTACGATATTTTGTATGGCGTTGTCAGTCTATTTATTTAAACTGGTCTCTGCTACGACTGTACGCCGCGCTGCGCACACTTCACGCTCTCCCCCAAAAACGGTTGATCGTATGAAGAAAAAGTTGTAGAAAATTTTATACTCTACTAGTGGCCCGGGCAGACGTCGTTCTGCCACCGTATAAACCATCCCTGGACCCACTCTAACCCACACAAAAAGTTTCATCAAAATCTGTCCAGCCGTTCTGGAGTTTTAATCAGACTAACGAACATCAATTCATTTTTATTTATATAGATTATATTTAAAACAGGAGAAGCTTTTTCTACGTAGAAAAGCTTCTCCTGTTTTAATGTAATATTTATATTTGTACATACAAAATCGTGCTACAACAATCGTGCTAATAAACCTACAGTATTAAAATTGTGCTCTTGCTCCATACAATAAACTAATTTGGCTGCTGAATATTCATTTATTCCGACCCTCGAACCCTCGACCTTCACTCCGTGTCCTCCTTATCTCATCATCTCTACGTGCCGGCGCGGCGGCGGTTGGGGCTGAGGAGTGGGCCGCATCGCCGCACCACTAAATAAGTATGACTTTTTAATAAAATTAATATATTTACCTGCAATTTCGGTCCAACGCCTTGTTCAAAATCTTTGACGAGCGTTGAAGTGACAGCAAACTCTTCATCATTTAAATGGGGTCGAACGGATTTTAAATATTTCCGTAATGTGTCAGTAAGTTTTGGCACTGGTAGTCGGGGCAGGTTTTGTTCGTTACTTATTTTTGAACCTGCATTAGTATGATTATAAGTCGCTTGCAGAGAGGTAACATAGGGTTCCAAGAATAGTCCTCTATTATGTCCACACTGCAATTTAAACATAATTCGTTTACATAAATATAGGAGGTAGTACATAAAATAAACCTCTATGCTTCCATATTAACCCCTATAAGTAACCACTTTAATGTACAGAAGTAAGAAAAAATTAAACTGTTTATTTCAATTAATAATACCTTAAAAACTAACATTATGGGACTTATTAATCTTAGTAATCTACTATGTTATTCTTCCTTACGTACTTTTGTAATTATAAAGATCCTATAAATAAGATAATATTAGTAGTCATCTAATAGGTAGGAGTGGTACCTAGGTTTTCTATTGATTCATCAAGAATAGAATTCTCTAAGTTTATAATCTATAGGTAGGTACCTACTCGTACATAGGTAGGTATAATAAAACTGTAGGTAATGAGACCGTGTCTGTACTATTTTTTTCTGCGGTAGTGTAGATAATTATACAACGCGTAACAGAAAAAGCGCAATTCCTCATACAACATACAATATAAAAAAAATATGATGCAATCCAACTTTAGTTATGTCTAACCAATTAAATATCGATTAATAATAGCACGATTTCCATGGAAAGCACTAAATTCAGCTACGATAGGTAATTCATTTTTTTGAAAAATTTAACACATATTAAAAATAGCTGAAATCGAATATGTAGTCGATACTGAACAAACTAATTTTAGGAATTGAGCTTATTCTGTTACATGTTGTAATAAGGTAATTTTAAATCAAGTGCAAATATTTTAAGGGTAGGTACGAATTTGTAAGAGGAATATAATTAACAAATAAAAAATAAACGTTAGGTTTTTTCTTTTCTAACAATTTTTTTAAATTTGTAAACACGCTTTGCATAAACCCTCACTGCCGCATTAAATCGCCACTTTTGACGGCTTTTTTAATTTCTTATTTTGCGCAATATTTTATTGGGTAATGTGCATGTATATTATGTAACAGCGTAGGTACTAGTTTAAAAAAAAGGAAGTAATCTAGTAAAGTAACTTTACTAAATAACATCCATTTTAATTTTTTTTAAACTAGTGCCTACTACGCTGTTACATAAAGTAGCGTAATAAAAATAAAAATCAACGCCGAAAATAGTTTCTCATATTTTTTTCATATACAGCCTATGCAATATAGCCTATGTTATTCAGTGATAATGTAGCTTTCCATTGGTGAAAAATTTTGTAAAATCGGTCCAGTAGTTTTTGAGTTTATTCGTTACTAGCGACCCGCCCCGGCTTCGCACGGGTGCAATGCTAATACTAAAACCTTCCTCTTGAATCTCTCTATCTATTAAAAAAAACTGCATCAAAATCCGTTGCGTAGTTTTAAAGATTAAAGCATACATAGGGACATAGGGATATAGGGACAGAGAAAGCGACTTTGTTTTATACTATGTAGTGACAAACATACAAATCTTTCCTCTTTATAATATTACTGTAAATAAAAACATCCATTTTTGAAATTTTTGTGTATGTGCACGTATCACGCAAAATCTACTTGACGGGTTTTGATGAAGTTTGGTGTGGAGATAACTGAGTAACTGGGTCAACTAGGAAAATATATCATTCCCACGGAAAAATATAAACACTAGTTAAAAAGATAAATACATAGGTACTACTCCGTTTCTTAGGTGTTATCTGGGACTGGGCACACGCTAGTATTTATTTACCCCCGATTAAAAACAGAGTCTAAGGTTATAAGTCCTAACTCCCAAACGGCTGAACCGATTTTGATTTAGTTTTATTTTAGCATTGGTTCAAGAAAATCTGTCCAGCCGTTTGTGTTAATATGTATTTTTTTTGTCTGGGATTTAATAAATTTTTAATTTAATATTATTTATGTCTAGTCTGATATGTTTGGTTCGACTGTGATATGTATCGTTATGCGATAATTTTAACGAACTTTGGTTGTCTGAAAATATAAAGATGGGGTGATCTAGACAAAGTATTTCATTGATGAGTGTTTTTAAGTAGATAGCCCCTTTGCATGCTTCGCTAAGAGGCATGTACTCCGCTTCAGTGGTATAAAGTGCAACAGTAGAAGTAAAGATATTATTTAAGATGAAAATAGTAACCTATAGATAAGTAGTGCATAAGGTGGTTCACTTTTATGTGAAAGAGCGCTTCTCGCCATCAAACATAAAAGTTTGGCGATGTTAGAATTAAGTAACACCACTGTATTATAAATTTATTTCAATAAATAAAAAAAAAAAAAAAAGTTCTTTGTTTTCGAGATTCTCATGAAACGGGTGCACCACTCATCGTAAATACGTATCATGTGAAAGATCGTCGATCAACTAAGTTGCTCCCGTAGTCTGCATCTGCATATCCTGTAGGATAACTATCAACTTTTTTATTGAAGTGCAGCTTCAGGTCCTTGGTAGCTTTGAGATACCTTAGTACACGTTTAGCAGCTCTCCAGTGCACCTCCCCGTAATGAGTGTTAAAGGCTCAGGAAGGACACGGCGTGGGATATGTCTGGCCTTGTGCCAATAGACACATACATTAGCGAGCCGATGAGCTGCTGGTATGGTCGACTTAGTTGTTCGTCATTTTTATCTGGTATAGTCAACCTTTGACCAGGTTCCATTGGTGTAGAAACTGGTATAGCGTTACTCAGGCCAAACTTTTCGATAAATTTCTCAATGTACTTCGTTTGATTTAGAGAAATGCCATTTTCATTATGTATGACTCTCATTCCTAGACAGTCTTTTAATATGCCTAAGTCTTTTGTGATGACTTTCTTTGAAGTCTAGCTTCATTTTTGCGTCATTACAAAAATTAAAAAAATCATCGACAAAGACGGCTACAAGGAGCAAGTTCTTTCCTTCTTTTTTATAGTAAAGACAGTGCTCCTTAGAGCATTGAGTTAAGGAGAGACTGTCCATTGCTTCACATACTTTAATATTCCATTGTAGTGGAGCTTGCTTTAAGCCATATAAAGACTTTTTTAGCTGACATACTTTATTTTGTGTATCCACTGTGAAACCTCCGGTTGCTCCATGAAAATTTCTTCTTCGAGCTCACCGTTCAGAAACGCTGTTTCTTCATCTAGGTGACCTAATTGTACACCCATTTTTGCAGCAAAAGCCATTAAAAGTCTAACGGAGGATAGCCTTGCGACTGGAGAGAACGTTTTTCCGTAATCCACTGCGTAAACTTGAGTAAAGCCTTTGGATACAAGTCTGGCTTTATATTTGACGATTTCACCGTTGGTATTCTTCTTTATTTTAAAGACCCATTTGCTTTTGATAGTTTTCCTATCTGGCGGTCTATCAACCCCGCGTCCATGTTCCGTGCTTCATTAAGGATTCATATTCTGCTTTTGCAGCATTTATCCATTCTTCCTTATGAACGTAATCCATTGCTTGTTTGTATGTAGTGGTTTCTCACACAGTAGAGACCATGTAGCTGTAATCCATTTCAGGAAACCTTTTAGGTGAGTGTCTTTCTCTGAGGGGATATCTTCTTTCTTCACGAAGGCTTTCCTCTATTTTAAGAACTGGCGTTGAGTCGGATTTGTTTACTGACTCTGCATCTGCATCTTAACGGATTTCCGGTTGCGCTGTTAAAATATTGGAATCTGTTGGTAGAGTTACAGTATCTGGTAGATCTGTTGAAAGATTCTGAACGTCAGGTTCATGTGCTGGAGGTGGAACAAGACCAAGAGGTTGTTCTACGGAGATTTCGAGAACATCGCTTACATTCTTAGGTGAATTACTTGAAGGTTCAACATCTTCTTTTGCAGGTAAATTATCTTTAATAAAGACAACATCTCTTGCAACTATTAAACGTCTGGGATTCTGAGGGTCAATCAAGCGATAGCCTTTACACTCGTTAGAATAACCAACGAACGTATATGATTTCGTTTTTGACTCAAGCTTAGTACGCTTTTCCTTTGGAATATGCGCGTGTACTTCGCAGCCAAAGACCTTCAAATATGAAAGATCCACTTTTTTTCCAGTCCAGAGTTCCTCAGGTATTTTTTTATTCAAAGTCTGAGTCGGCGAGAGGTTCTTAAGTAAGCTTTGTTCACAGCTTCAGCCCAGTAAGCTAAGGGGAGATTCGAGTCATGAAGCATAAATAGCTTTTTCGATAATGGTTCTGTTTACTCTCTCTGCGACACCATTTTGTTGTAGAGTTTACGGAATTGTGGTTTTAAGTACAATTCCGTTTTCTCTTAAAAATTCCGTCATCTGACGATTAACGAATTCTCGTCCGTTGTCTGAGCGAAATATTTTTATTTTCAGACAGGTCTGATTCTCGACTAAATATTTAAACTCTGCGAACTTAGGGAAGACTTTGCTTTTTGGTACTTGTGAGAAAGTCTTGCGTCTTTGGTTGTACGTCAAGCTTGTACAAACCATTCTGCTTAGAAGCCGTTGCGACGACCTTACCATGAACTTGGCAGTTATCTGTTCTAGGATTGTGCCACCTTTTTGTGAGAATACGACCACAAAACCTTTTTGGACTAGACTACTTACTGATAATAAGTTTGTAGTTAGATCCGGGACATACAGAACATTTTCTATTTTTATCTATATTATCACTAGTATTAAATAGTGACACCGCACCTTTTCCTTGAGCATGGATTTGGGTACTATTTGCGATAGTAATAGGGTGCCGTTCCTGGTTTATGTCAGTAAACCAACCTCTCTTGTTACTCATGTGTATAGTAGCACCTGAGTCAATTAGCCAATCTGTTGTAGAATAGGAAGTAGTACCTGTGGGAGTAAAACAATATGAAAGTGTATAATAATATGTAATAATGTAATATAATAATAATGAGTATAATTTGATGATTGAGATGTATGAGATGAATCATTATTAGACACTTTTTTCTCTAGTCTTTTCCTACATTGGGCCGCCACATGTCTTACAGTACGTGCAGACAACTTTTGACAATAACGCAGAACTGGAACTAGTTGTAGGCTGCTCTCTGCGCGACGCTTCCTTCAAAAGCATGGTGGCCACAGAGTCGGATGTTATTTTGACTCCGGAGTGTTCAACTGCCATTACCATTGGATTATAGTGGTCGGTAAGTCCAGCAAGCATAATTACGCCCACAAATTCAATACCTGCATCAATATTGTTCGATTTCTGCTGTATACTCCTTATGTCATTGACGTACGCATCTACGTTGGTATACGACTCTAGCTTGACTCCAAATAGATTTTTGAGAAGCTGAAGACGCCTGGAAAGACCGCTGTCTGCATAAGCTTCTTTTAGCCGCTTCCAGGTGTCGACTGAAGTCTCAGCTGTCATTACGACTGGATACAGGTGTTCAGCAATACTTAAACAGATTTTGGATCTTGCCTTTACGTCACGACGCTTAAAGCCTTCTATTTCTCTTGCATATTCTAGCGGTCGATCCACGCAGTCCCATAGATCGCATTCAATTAGGGACATTTTATTGCGAAGCACCAGGGGGAGTAGTTAGATCTCCCTTGCAGCTTTGCAATATTTTGTGGGTTGGAGGTGGATACAACTACAGCATTACCTGGTGCGGTGGTTGCAGCAATAAGGGTTGTATCACTGTCCATTTTTTTTTATTATTAATAATCTGGTTGCAGCAGGTGGAATTATCTCGGCCGTTTATAGTACCGAGAATTGACAGAGAGTAATAAAAAAGGAATAAGTACATTTAAATAAAGAATTATGTAAATGTGCCAGGGTGTTTGCAAAATTGAATATCTTACAAAAGAGGTTTCTTTCAACAAACACAAAATTCACTAAACTGTGTACATGCAACATTTTTGACGAACTAAATAAGCTTTCACACTTAAAATGTACAGAATAATGAAGAGTTTCTTCCTTCCAGAGAAAGAAAATAACATAAAAATATCATTTTATTGAAAAAAGCACAGAAATCTATGAAATACTTACATTAAAATCGCAAAGTTTGCCACCATTTACTCATACTGTCGAAACTGGACGCGTTCGAGCGCAAACTGACGAAAATCGTCAATTGTTTCTACCCCTCTTGCTCGAGTAAAACTAAATGCCATCAAAAACAAAACTTGTCAAAAAACCTAAGTCTCGCAACTCAGTTCTTCTACCGTAAAAAGTTGTGAGATCCATGTAATACCAAGTCGGTTAATTTATTCAGTCCTTACTAAGGGACATTCTGTCTTAAGTAATTATGTAATTAGCTAACCTAACAACATCTTATAGTGACCATATCAATATTAAATTTTTTTAATGTTTTAAATAAATAGATTGACTTGGCTAAAAGTGAGTAGAGCAGTGATAGCCCGGACGGTTAAAGAGCCGGCCGAAAATCAGTGAGGCTCGGGTTCGAATCCTGGCATGTACCAATGAGTTTTTCAAAAACTTAAGTACATATTTATCACTAGCTCGACGGTGAAGGAAAACATCGTGAGGAAACCAGCAGGTCTTAGAATTAATTCTGAGACATGTGTAAACAGACCCGGTCCGGCGATGGGCTCATCACCTATCACGTTTAGGGGTCCAATATATCTCGTGAAATGTGGGTATATCCAGTAATGGAATACCTCTGCCTACCCCCTCGGGGATAAAAAAGGCGTGAGATTATATATTATTATTATTATATTATACTATTCAATGATGCCCCACTTAACTTATTTCGTCGATTTTTCTATTTTTGTTTTTCACAATTTGGCGCCAAAAATCCGCAATTTTTTTATTTGATATACCCAGTGTCACTTTCACTGTGAGTACGAATCTAAGGACACCTCTCAAGCTAAAATCCATCGAGCCGTTCAGGCCGCAGAGCGGGCCAAAATAATACATAAATACATACATACATACTCTCGAAAAATATAACCCTCCGTCTGGCGCAGTTAAAAACGACTCTCAGTTTCTACTATTAAAATGACTATGATTTCGGTTAATTAAGTAGAAGTCGGGGTCGTACTTTGATTTATAAGTATACGTACCTATGTACTATATTTATTATTGGATGATTTGATGAAATTTTGTTCAGAGAAACAGTTTTGCATTTTAACTTCAACTTTTTATTAAGTACGTAGGTACTTAATAAAGAGAAGTAATTAAATGTTCAGAAATTATAAAATTTGGTGAGCCACAAAAAAACAGTATTTAAATTATTTGGTCGGCATACAAAGATTTTGTTTGCAATTTAAAAAATCTGGCAGCAATCCTTGTAGTACAGTGAATAGAGACCAAATAAGGGGGGTTACCTTACAAACGGTCCGGTAGTTCTAAATTTTTTACATGTTGTCTGGGATGGTTGTTAAGTGTTTAAAATGCAAAATGCACAATTCCCCCCCCTCCGCGCCCGCCGCCATCCTGAAAAAACCGAAAAAAATCGGCACTTTTTTTAGATTTTCACTTATATCTTTGTTTCGGTGCATTTTAGCTACAAAACAGTTCTATTCAATGTTGTAGAGAATGAAATTCCCTATAATATACGTGTTAAATTTTGTTTGTAGGGCAGATAGTTCACGAGATATGATATTTTAAAAAATATAAAAAAATACGCATTTTCCGGAAATTTTTCAAACTTATTAAATAAACAATATGCCGTTGTTTTCATTTTAATGCTTACTGCCCCCTCCGTAAGGTTGGTTAAAAAGGTATACATCCATTTTGTAGGTAATTAAATTCCCTACAATTTTTATTCTTATACTTGTTTTTCTCCAAAATTGAATTACAGCGTTCTCAAGTTAGAAGTTTGAAAAATTTCCGGAAAATGCGTATTTTTTTTATCTTTTTTAAAATATCATATCTCGTGAACTATCTGCCCTACAAACAAAATTTAAAACGTATATTATAGGGAATTTCATTCTCTACAACATTGAATAGAACTGTTTTGTAGCTAAAATGCACCTAAACAAAGATATAAGTGAAAATCTAAAAAAAGTGCCGATTTTTTTCGGTTTTTTCAAGATGGCGGCGGGCGCGGAGGGGGGGAATTGTGCATTTTGCATTTTAAACACTTAACAACCATCCTAGACAACATGTAAAAAATTTAGAACTACCGGACCGTTTGTAAGGTATCAGCTCTCTTCACTGGGTTATTGTTCGGCAAATAAATTTGATAATGGACAAGAATTAAATCATAAATAGGCAGCTTACAATAACATTAGTTTGCATAATAAAAATTCAGTCCGCGAAATAACTACTTAGTCAGCAAGATTTCATGTTTGATCAGCAGAGAAATAAAATATATATATATATATATATATATATATTGTAGCCTAAGGTCTGACTTAGCTAGTTTTCATATACCAATTATTATGTTCGATGGCTAGTTTCTACCAGCAAGCCAAATTTTTGGAATAATAAAATAAGACACGACAAATAACAGGTTTAGAACTTGCGAAGGCTATAATAATTATTATGTTCGATGGCTAGTTTCTACCAGCAATAAGCAATAATTCATATATGAAAACTAGCCAAGTCAGACCTTAGGCTACAATATATTATCCTAAGTTATAAGAAGCACTGATATTTTATGTTGTTATAAATAAATTTCAGGACTGACCATTGAACTTGGCACCCATTTAGATCTCACTTCTTTTGTCGTTGAAGTCAACAACCAAGGCATAATACTGAACTTGGCTCTCATTTCACATTTATGTTTTTGATGGGATATCACTACTTTTTGTACATAAATTATTAGTAGGTACTTATTTATAACAAAATTAATACCAAATGGTTTTTGTTAAACTACTGTATTTTCCTACGTTTACGGGATATAATTGACTTTTTTGTGTTATTTTCTATTCTGAATCTCATTCCGAGTTAAGTATAAATACCTACTTATAACTAGTATAACTATACTAAAATTATTATCAATTTTTGATTTAAACTATTGCCTATACCATAGGTACTTACTAAAAGATTTGTAATAATAATATAACCACATATACCTATATATATAAGTATTTTTAAGAAAACCTATGAATTTCGTAGCATAAATCGCAACCTTATAGGTCAGATATTTAGAGACAACCGGACAGCAAGACAGTGCACGAGCGCGGCTGCCACTCGGTCGCTAAGGTTTTATCGCACCGCTTTGCTGCTCCGGCGTCGCACCGCGCGCCGTGTTTTGAAATGCGTATTATTTAATTATTTATAAGTAATGATCTTATACTAATGATACTTAAATAAATTGCTCTAAATATTGAAACATTGAAACTATAATTAATACTAAATCCCAGTTAATAACGTAATAAATACGAAAGTCGACTATACTCTTAGTTATAAGTACTAAATCGGAAAATTTAGATTTAAAAAATTAAGGGTGGTATTCAACTCGTTATACTGGATGATTTTTATTACCGTCTGGAAAAAAATATGACGTATAAGGTATCTAGAGCCGAAGTTATACACGAGATTAATTGTTAAATATAGTCATGTTTAATGCCATTTACAAAATCTAGAAAACTACGCACAGTACCACAGATTAGAGAATAGTTACTTCGTGCAGTACTACGCGCTACTGGCGGTTGTAGGTAAATTGCGCATGAATGGAAGTGACGGAGGACTGACAGTACTACGCGCTACTGGCGGTTGTAGGTAAATTGCGCATGAATGGAAGCTACGAGCCTGTTAATTTTTAAAATACTATTTCAATTATTTCAGTGTGTAGTATTGACTAAATTGAGTAATGTATATTAGTTTAGAGATGTGTTTATGAAATTTGGAGCACATATGTCTCTTGCAAGTCTCAATAATATGAGCCAAATTTGACACGTTTATGTGAAATAGTTTTTGAGTTATGAAGGGGTCAAAAGTGGCTCCAAATGGTTCGTGTAAAATTACACACGGTGATGCTCGCCGTTCTGCTACTAGAACTTGGCTTTGACAAACTGCCGCGTGTCTAGATATGCTGTAAAAAAAATTATTACAGCCATCCAGAATGACATAAATTGCTGATTGATTTTGGAATGTGTTGGAAACTTTATTTATAAAGTGTTTCTTATTTTGAATAATTTTGATATACTGCTTGTTACATGTTCCCATAGTTACCTACTGTCTATAAAAATATATTGATAAAATTGCAACCATCGATTCCACTGAATTATTTATTTCAAAGTTTCCAACACGACCCCTCAAACATCGTTTGTAAATCCAAATAAACATAATTCGAAAAAGAAATTTAAACAATGTATCTATGCCCTAGGTCTTAGATACATTGTTTAAATTTCTTTTTCGAATTATGTTTATTTGGATTTACAAACGATGTTTGAGGGGTCGTGTTGGAAACTTTATTTATAAAGTGTTTCTTATTTTGAATAATTTTGATATACTGCTTGTTACATGTTCCCATAGTTACCTACTGTCTATAAAAATATATTGATAAAATTGCAACCATCGATTCCACTGAATTATTTATTTCAAAAGAATGTTTGCTGTCCATAAGTTGCTGACCAATTAGCTATTTCTGCTTAAAAATTATATTTTTTGCTCACAAAAATACGAATACTATGCCAACCATTTAAATAACACCCCTTAATAAAAACTAGGTATCTACCTAGGAGACCGAGCTTCGCTTGTCGCTGCCGGTGAGTGGCCGTACTATTAAAAATATATATTTTTGTTTAAAATTACTAGTGATGCACCGAAATTCGTTTCACATTCGGTAAAACCAAAGTTCTGCAGCTTTTACCTAATTTTGGCTTCGGCCGAAAAATACCGAACTTCCGTGATAGATACCGAATGTTCGGTAGTTTAAAATAAAACCCAAATTATACTAATTGACACACAATTTCTGCACTAAGATACTTCTCAAGTTTTACAAGTAAAATAAATTTATACTAGCTGATGCCCGCGACTCCGTCCGCGTGGATTTTACGATTTACCTGATGACCCCTAACCCCTAGGAATTATGTTTTTTTTTCAGGATATTAGCAATTTAGCAGTAGTAGTCCTACTTGCCCAATTTCATCAAAATCGGTTCAGTAGTTTACTAGAGAAAAGGGAAGTGGTATTTAAACACTTCGTAACGAGTCGTGACCTGTCCATCATAAGAGCGCGTAGCGCGTAGATTTTTGAACCGAACATCCGGCCGAATTCGACATTCGGCAGAACCCACATTCAGTGCATCTCTAAAAATTACGTTTTTACAGGAAATACAGGAAGGTACAACTATGCAGTTGAACTTAAAATTCAAAACTGTTTCTGTAAACACAATTTCATAAAATCAACCAAGAATAAATACATACCTACCATAACCTTTTTGTTTACCCACAATGTAACAATGTAATAATTTAAATTTTGTAAGACGCATCATAATTATTATGGAAGAGCGGGGCGTCCTGACACAGGCATATGCTTACTAGGAGGTCCCAGCCCTTGTTCTAAAAAATGATTGTTATTTTTTTTGGAAATAAACATTTTTTAATTTTAATTTTTAATACCTGTAAGGGCAGGAAATATTCGCATGGTGAAGAATAATACCTTAGAAGAAAGATATAGATAACTACTAGGTTTTTCAGACGGTGCATTTAGCATTTTTAGCAAGTTTAAGCTAACTGAAACGGACTTAAGAAGGCGTCTACGAAAGGCGTCCACGGCTGCGAAGCACACTTTCCAAGCTTTTCTCAATAGGCACTATTATAGCCTGCGCAGACGAGGCTCCAAATCCTCATCACTGTGTCAGAATGACTTATAGAGGGTTTCACAATAATTGACAACATGAACACATCTATTCATTAATCGATCCGATATAAAGGGATGGACTCAGTATTCTCTTTAACGTCTTCTCTTTTTCTTAAACTTCATCACTACATATCACTATCACTACATAGTATAAAACAAAGTCGCTTTCTCTGTCCCTATATCCCTGTCCTTATGTCCCTATGTATGCTTAAATCTTTAAAACTACGCAACGGATTTTGGTGCGGTTTTTTTTTAATAGATTTTCAAGAGGAAGGTTTTAATGTTAGCATTGCACCCGTGCGAAGCCGGGCGGGTCGCTAGTGTAATATAAAACAACGAAATTTCAGAATATGCGCTTCTCTAAATTTCCGGGCAACAAATGATCGCACACCACGTGCGAAATCCGTGACAAGTCCTCGGCGGACATTTTTTTCACGATAAGGATTTTTGTCCTCCACGGATAAAAAAAAGTCCCTCGTCTGCGCAGGCCTTTACTGATACAGACAAGGCCTAAGTCTAAGACTCAAGTCTTAGCACACTTAATATTTAGCGACAGTAAGCCCCTAGTAAGAAGCTAAGTTCAAAAACAAAAGTATTCTGCTAGCTTATATCATGCGCGGAGGAACCAAACCATAGCACGGTTTAGATACATGTGGCGCCATCTATTGGTAGACAACGGAACTAAACTACACTTCGCTCCATATGTGTAGTTAAATGGGTTAATCTTCTTACATACATATATAAATAAATACATAAATACAAGAATTGCTCGATTAAAGAAATAATAATAATAATCACCGCTTTTTGAATTCCACGCATCATTTTTGAACCTGAAAAAAGAAAGTGTTATTATTATGTATTTACATGAAAACTTTTTAACAAACAATTAATTAAACCGCCGAAAAAACTGAAGAGCAAAAAATTATAAACTTTTTTTTATTTAAGGCGAGTAGTGTCGTGAAATGGTCATTTTTGAAGGCATAAGGCTTACAAACGAGCAATCACAAAATTCCAGAAAAAATATATCTTAATCATTGATAATACAATCTTCACTTTTATAGTATGAAAATGTTGTAGAACATTATTTACTATATGAAAAAAAATATTGCAAGGCTGTTTTAAATTTTAAATTCGTTTCTTCTTCTAAAGTGATTCCCAAAGTGGTCCAGGTGGACCCCCAGGGGTCCACGGGAGACTTGCTGGGGGTCTACGTAGGCGTGAATAAAAAATGGGGGTCCATAAGATGTTAATGGGGGTCCACGAAAAATTATCTGCTTTTGATAGTAAAGAGCAAAAATTTAAGCAAAGTTTTTATAAGGGCCTACCTACATTGTTTTAAGTACCTAACTAAGCAGATAATATTTTAATAAGGCAAGCGACTGTTACTTGTCCAAACTTGCGTATTCGATATTACAATTTCGTGCACAGACTTGCAAAGCGCTATCCACCCGACAATGCTTAGTGCTTGTTCAGACATGAACTTGATCACCACTATAAATACTTGATGCCAAAGGCAAACTCATTTATTTGTTTCCGGAATTTCGAAAAAACGTGTGAGAAAATTTATATCAGTGTTTGCTCTAGCCTGAGAAAAGTAAGTACCTACCTGTTTTTTGTTGTAGTACTTAAGTATTTTGTTTACGTGTACTAGTCGGTTGATCACAACTGCTTGTATAGATAGGTGTAACTTAGTAACTTACAGATATTTTAATTGTCCTCTTTCGATTTGAAGACAAACACAGAACGTTTTATTCAAATGTTTTTGACGAGAGAAGCACTGCCTCTCTAAAAAGGCCGAATACGCAATATTGCAGAGCACTTAATTTTGTAATTTTTCTTGCAAATAACTACCAATTTTATAAAACAGTAATTTCACAATCATTTTAAATTTATTTTAAAATAACTATTTTATCAAAACTATTCCTTTTTGGAACACAGGATTGGGTTTTGATTTGATTGGGATTGGATTTTGGCGACGGGAAAAGGGCGGGGCTTGAGCTTCGATGCCAGTTTGTCACGTTTTAACAATGAAGCCGCAGACAAAAAATACGCAAATACACGGAGCGCGTGAACTTATTGATTTGATGAAATGTTATTTATCGTTTTTATGGACAATTTTGGGATTTCGACTTTTATTTTTTCCTACACAAATATGATCAGTATTCGATTCTGAGTACACCAATTTTTATTTGTACTATTAAAAAAAAGTGGTAAATAAGGTACTTTAAAATTGATGCCGTTTTGTGAAAACGTCTGTATTTGTCTTAGCGGTTTATTAGTTGGTCCCTTTACAAGCCGTAATTCTATTTCCGCGTGCTGACAATGGCTGCGGTGTGATATCTATATTCAGAAAAAACTTGGTTACTAAAACATTTTTTTTTACAGGTAAGGTAACTGACACGAAACATGGCTACAGCAAAGTCGATTATTTGAAATATGGTTTTGTTCCATCAGAGACAGACAAACAATTGCCCATGTGCCTATTATGCAACAAAGTTTTGAGCAATGACTCTATGAATCCATCAAAGCTCGAAGATCATCTAAAAAGGTATCATACTGATAAGATAGGTAAAGATTTAAAATATTTTCAAACATTGAAGGAAAAATACGAAAAGAGACCCACCATGCACAGTATGTTTGCTTCAACATCTCAAAGTAACGATGATGGCTTGCGGGCATCTTACAATATCTCATTACTTATAGCAAAAACTGGAAAACCGCACACTATCGGAGAACAATTAATTTTATAACACATTTGCTCGTAAAAGGTGTCATAATTCACCAATTTTAATATCGTTACCTATCTCATAACGCCCAAGTGCGGTAAGTGTAAAGTAAAACGCACGGTTTATCAAGATGCTCCGTCTTAAAACGAACGGTACACAGATAGAAAAGATTACTTAGACCAAGAGTCAAAAATCTCTTGGAATAATTGCTCCAAGCAAGTAATATATATCTTGGTATAAAATACTTTACTTGAGTTAAATGGGTCCCAAATATTGCCTCAAAAATTATATTTATTTAGTTTGATTACGAGAAATTTTTGTTTGAAGAAACACCGTTTTGATGTAAAAGTTACTTATTCCAACCAAAAGTTTCCCATTCTTAGCGTTAAAGTGAAAACTCTTGGCAATTCTTATTTAACCCAAGATTGTTACCATTTGCGTTAAATATCGCCATTTTCCATTCAAGAACTATCAAAAGTCTTCCTTTAAAAACGCACGCCACTTTGAACGAAAACAGAGCTTTTAGAATAAGATTCACTCTATCTTCATTCAAGAGTTTTTAAATCTTGAAACCAGTACTTAGGCCAAGAACGTTTCATTCTTGTCTCAAATATTTTTGTTAGGTATTTCATTCAAAATTCATTCTTCGACCAAAATCTAGAACCAAAATTCTTACTCGCACCAAGAGCGTAAGGTTTCTTAGCACAAGAACTAGACATTCTTAACTCAAAACTTTTTTAGTATTTATTGTTTCGATTAAAATTTCTTTTTTTTTCTTTCTTCGACCAAGAAAGTTTCACTCTTGGACGGAAAAATTTGTAGGTTACTAATATTAGTGCCTTTTTGGTGTTGCTACTATATAAATTTTCCCTGGATCTATGGTAAATTGGACGACCGTCGAAATTCTCTCATTTGATTCGTCTCGATGAGAAATTTCGACCTGGGTGATTCCAAGGGTCTGACGACGGAGCCGGGAGGTGGACATGGGAACTATAACCTTTATTTATTTATTTATTTATTTATTTATTTATTTATTAGGCATGCTTACAGCAAAACATACTGTGACATTTTAAACTTAAGGTAGACTAAAACTATTACATAATATGCTCGCCAATTAGTAGCACGCACAACATTTGCGTAAAATTATAAGACAAGTTAATAATAAAAACATATAAAAAATTATAAGAAACTATAAAAAACTTAAAAAAGGACGGTTCAGGGGGACGGTTTTAAATCTTGACATGATTTCAGCAGCTTATGTTTGAATGTAACTTGTGAGTCATGGAAAACATCGATGTCAGGTATTTTTTTAAGTTATTTTTATAAGATGAAACCACCCAACTACGTTGAACTTGGGCTCATTTGATTCGTATCGATGAGAAATTCCGACTTGGAACATAGTGATTTCAAGGGTCTGATGATGAAGCCAGAAGGTGGCCATGGGCACTCTAAGATGGATCCACCCAACTACGTCGAACTTGCTCTCGTACGATTCATCTCGGAGAGAAATTTAGACCTGGGTGATTCCAAAGGTCTGATGATGGAGCCGGAAGGTGGCCACGGGAACTCCAAGATGGAACCACCCAATTACGTTGACTGGTGCTCATTTGATTAGTACCGGTAAGAAATTCCGACCTTGGTGATTTAGAGGGTCTGATGATGGAGCCCGAAGGTGGCTATGGGAGTTCCATCTTCGAGTTCCCATGACCACCTTCCGGCTCCATCATCAGACCCTTGAAATCACCCAGGTCGGAATTTCTCACGGAGACCAATCAAATTTCAATTACTTGACTGGTTGTCGGTCAGTTAGGACTTAGGTACGATAGTCAGTTACTACTCAGTTAGGTACGATAACTAGTGAAGCTAAAAAATCATAGCCACAACAAAAAGAAAATAGCGGCCCATACTTCGGCATTTTCGGTCTCGCGTATATCGGACTGCCGTACATTCGGTCAAACGTACGTCGGTCTTTTGACATTCGGTATTTCGTACTTCGGTCAACCTTAGCTGAGTCGATGAGAACAAATTCGACGTAGTTGGGTGGTTTCATCTTAGGGTTCCCATGGCCAAGTTCCGGCTCCATCATTAGATGACCCTTGGAATCTACCAGGTCAGAATTTCTGATTGAGGCGAATCGAATGGGCCCAAATTCGATGTAGTAGGTTCAATAGTAAACATAGGTAGGTATACTAGGGAAAAGTTAATAGGTGACTTAACAGCTCTGCAAAATACATATCATAGACAAAAAGATGTAAATTGTATGTATTTGACAGAGCTGTCAACTCACCTATTAACTTTTCCTTATTATAATATTATTTGTTATGAAGATGTATAAGTATCTTAGTGTAGATACTCTATGGTCTTATTATTGTCTATGGTGTTGCTATGATAGATTTTGTCAAAAACAATATATCGATTCTATCCATTTCCTACAAATGTTTATTTTATTTTCAACACAAATCCTAAACTTAATATTTGTTTATGCGAGTTCATACTTATTATGCGTATTCATGTTTATGCGCATTTATTTAAACGAATTTTAAAAATGGGAAAATGTTAATTAGTTTGGCGGAATCTGAACAATCATATCTGGCCACCCCGATTTGTCACTGGCAAGTTGGCAACTGGCAATTCAAATTTTACGAGTGCACGTCTATTTTTTGTGTCGTAACGGAAAAACCAGCAAACAGCAAATTTTTGTGAAAATGAACTCCTGAAGTCCTGGACATAACTGTTACTGCTTTGAGCCTGAAGTGAAAGCAATGGAATCTGCAGAGGAGGCCACGCTATCCTTACTTTCCTCTTTAGTTTAGGCAATAAAGGTTAATTCCTAACATTAATTCCTCAGTCGATGAAACTTAGTATAGTATGAGATAATACTTGCATAAAAAAATCCAAAAAAGAAACCTAACCGAAGGTGAATTCAGCAGACACTGAAGAAATACAAGGTAAGTTCTCTTCTCCGTGATAGTTAAGCAGTTGAATATGTGTAAAGTAATTAAATTATCATTGCCTATCATCACTACAAAATATAAATTGAAGGCGCATGTCTGTTGTTATCTGTTATCTGCTAACTCCTCCTAAACCACTGAGACTTCAATGTGGTTTTCACTGTTAGCTAGGAAATGTTATTAGGACCAGCATAAACCCACCGTGTTTGGGTTCATTTAATTCATCTTGACCAGCACTTTATACTGTGGGTGTCATGATGGAGCTAGGAGTTGCATAAGTAGTTGATAATGTTTTTTTTTAAGTTTTTATGAGTACCTATTAAGTAGTCTCTTAGGTTATTATTGAGAAGTAATTAAACGAGCAGCAATTATAAAATTTGGTTAGAATAAGCATTTAAATCATTTGGTCGGCATACAAAGATTTTGTTCTCAAATAAAAAAATCAGGCAGCAATCCTTGTTCGGCAAATAATTTTGATAATGGTCAAAAATTAAATAGGCAGCTTACAATAACATGGGTTTGCATAATAAACATTCAGTCTGCAAAATAGTTACTTGGTCCGCAAAATAACTACTTGGTCAGCAAGATTTCATAATTGAACAGCAGAGAAAACATGTCGTAAAAAATTGTACTATAACTACTACTAATACTACTACATAATTACCACTACCGCTACCACCACCAGTACCACTGCCACCACCACCACCACAACCACCACCGCCACAGCCACTACCACCACTACCACTACTACCACCACAACCACTACTACCACCACTACCACCGCTACCACCACCACCACTACTACCACTACCACTACCGCTGCCACTACCACTACTACTTGTAATCGTAATAATAATCATAAATCATAATCATAAATGTTGCATAATCCAAACTCCTTCCTAATCTTTGTAAGGAATGCGCCCATTTTGCGCATGACAAGTTTGCTGAGATAATTTTTGCAACTTTTATATGCAGCTCAAAAAAATTTTTTTATCTTCCCCTCTGAGTGCTTACCAAAATTTTATTAAACAGTAGCAACTCATTGTAGCTCAAACATAATTACAGCCATCCAGAATGACATAAATTGCTGATTGGTTTTGTAATGTTTGCTGGCCATGAGTAGCTGACCAATTAGCTATTTCTGCTTACAGATTAAATTTTTCTGCTCACAAAAATACGAATACTCTGCTAACCATTTAAATAACACCCGTTATTATTATGGTTAGGTTAGGTTATATTCCATTCTTCAGTTATCATCACCTAGCCTAACACTAGACTATTTGCAGCCATAATATTTTTGTGTGTTTAAATTAATGCAAGTACTCTTTTATTTTAGGAACATCTAATGATGCACTATGGCTTATGCAAAATTATGAGCCGTGGGACGAGCTCTTAAAGAAGTGGGAAAACACATATGTGGAGCGACAGAATTCTAAAACCTTGACGGTGTATGAGTACATAGAAAAGTTTCCAATACTCAAAAGCTCCAAAGCTCAAACGCTGGTCAGTAACCACGATGTAGCATCCTTGAGAAATCTTTGACCAAGTGTCCTGTTTTTTATACTTAGTATTTTTCTGATAAATCATGACAGAGTAACGTAACACATGTTTTGTTATTTCAGATATCCTGGGACTTTGAACAAAAGTACAAGAATGTAGATAGTGACTTATTAATTTAACTTTTGATTATTCCTAACAAAATTCCGAGTCAACTTGGTCCGAGCCTTGCCACGTGTATGCTTGGATGCGGCGATTTTTTTAAATTTTTTAACCCATAAGTACCCTTCGCCTGCATCCGGGCGTCGCATGGGGCAAGTCTCGGACTACGTTAACTCAGAATTTTTACCGAAATACACACACCGGCACAATTAGCGGAACAGAAAAAAAAAGGAGAAAAAAGAGGGAATTTAGAACAATGAATGTAATTTTTAAACAATATATTATTTAAAATGAAACAACAATTAAATTAACATGTTTTGACATTCATTTGTAACACCATACTTAAAATTTTATAAAAATAAAAATTAAATTAAACAAAATGCATTTTTCTTCGATTTTTAATTATAGAGAAACAGCAGAAAATTCAAGATTTTCCAAAGTTTAACAACAATTTCAATGACTGTTCAATATCGAGTGTTTCCTCCTCGTGCTCTGATGAGGGTTTCCATCCGTCTGGGCATGCTGCGGATGATGTTATCAATGGTTTCTTGGGGCAACCTCTGCCATTCTTCAAGTAATGCGTTTCGCAACTCGTTGAGATTATTGGGAGGGGGCATTCTTGACTTTACACTCCTCTTTAGCAAGTCCCAGACGTGTTCTATAGGGTTCATATCGGGGGACCGTGCTGGCCACTCCATCACCGTTATACCAACATGGTTAAGGTATGTCTGTACTGTGCGAGCACTGTGAGCCCGAGCATTATCCTGCATTAGAATGAAGTTGTTACCAATAAAGGGGGCAAATGGCACAACATGTTCTTCTAAAATCTCCCTGATATACCGATCAGCATTCAGATTCCCGCCATCGACCACTACTAACTCCGTACGAGCTCCTAAACATATTCCTCCCCAGACCATAATTGAACCGCCGCCATATGCAACTGTATTTTCAAAATTAGACTGGATATACCGTTCTCCTTTGCGTCTCCATACTCGCTGCCTTCCATCAATTTGATTTAACATAACTCTGCATTCATCAGTAAAAAGAACCTGTCCCCAGTCGTCGAAGTCCCAATCACGATGTTCACGACCAAAGTGTAGACGGTTTGTGCGATGATGTCTCTCAAGTTTTGGGGCTTTGGCGGGCACATACGAGCCTATACCCACTTCTTCGAATCTTCTACGAACTGTCCGCTCACTCATCCTTACTGCTCGTACCTCTTCCAGTAAATTTCGAGCCTGCACCGCCGTTAGTCTCGTGTTCCGTCGGACTTGAAGTTGGAGAAAACGGTCATCCCTCCTTGAAGTACACCTTTTCCGGCCTTGTCCTCTCCTTCTCACTAGAGCATTCGTCAATCTGTATCGTTGGATGCTACGATAAATCGTTGATAACGATCGACGAAGGCTTCTGGCAATCGATCTGTAGGTTTGACCATTTCTCCTCATTTGATCTGCCCTAATGATTTCTGATGGCGTTAAATCAGGCATAATTAGATGCTCGTAAATTATCAATATGCGAAAAAACTCAAAAGCCTCAAAAACTGCAATTCAAAGCTTTTCAAATGGAATTCACGAACCTTCTAAAAACGGACAAGCGGTGGAAAAAATGAATCAATGAAAATTAAAACAAAAGAATGAAAAAAAGGGCAGTCGCTTAGTATTCCATTTTTAAATTAAAACCCAAATTTAAAAAAAGCTTGTTTAGCCGGCCAGTAACACGCAAAAATGCGTAAATACTCCCTTTTTTTTCTGTTCCGCTAATTGTGCCGGTGTGTGTATTATATGTAGGTATGTGCAAAAAAATTGAGGTATGTCGCTTACTCGACGGACTATTCATATTTTCGATATTTTACCGACGATCGAAATACTACATACATCTGTATTTCAGTAGGTATAATCAGTGAAATCGACAGTAGTTTGTTTACTTTAAATGCACAGTAGTTTGTTTACTTTACAAATGAATAAAATTGAATATAAAATAACTTGCATACAGCTTTTTCAATTAATAATTAAGTACCTTCCTTTAATATAATAGTTTTAGGACTTAATTTATGAAAGATTCTGATTGTATAGATATTGATTATGCTTTGCTTTTCCATATTTTATTGTTACCTATTGGAACGTTTTTTTTTCTTTCCTATTTCCTATATTCTGTGACGGTTCTTCAGTTTTGTGATATGACTCAATTCAATACCTATGGTTTTCGTTTGTAATTGTACCCGATGTTGATTTGGTTGTTCTTAGTATATATCCAAGAACGACCAAAACAAAATCGTGTACTTTTTCTCCTTAATTAATAATTGCACTGTTTTAGACCAAACTTTTATAAAGTTTAATATAATTAACAGAATCTTTCATATCAAGTAATAGGCTCTTTTCACCCAAACTAACATAAAGTTTAATTGAAGTATCAGAAACTTTCATATTGAACAATAGGTTCTTTTCGCCCAAATTAATATAATGTTTAATTGAAATATGCGAATCTTTTATAAAAAGCATTCGTCTCTTTCATACTAAAGATTCACAATTTTAGGATAAATATTTATCGTATTTCCTGGAAGCAATGCGCAATCTCACGACAAAGCAGAAATATATTTAATTTAAAAGCGCAGTTGTTAGTGTCAAGCATATTAAATACTTCACGTCAAATTTTTTAAATCTTAAACTAAGCTTTAAACCTTAAGGCAAGACACACCAATTATTAAATAAAGAGTCGATAACTCTTCATTCAAGCATTTCTCGTTCTTGCTTTGTTGTTTGAAATGAAGAACGACACAAATTAAATCTAAATTTTTTATTTATTCGGTCCAAGAGCGTAAAAATTTTAGATAAAAGTTTCATGCGCTTTTGTAGAGAGTATTTTATTGTTTGATTTAAATAATAAACTCTGAAATCTTTTCACTCTTGATCCAAGAGATTTACGACTTTCCTCATATACGAATATGAAAAACTCTTGGATCAAGTAATATTACTTGAATTAAGTAATCTTTTCTATCTGTGTACTTTTTAAAATCTCAGCAAAGAGTTTTTATGTCAAAAAAGTTGTCAACATTTTATGATTAAAATTAACTTTGGGAGATAAAATATATTAAAGAAATATTTATGTACATAATTATTTAATTTAATTAATTTTTACAGTAAATTACAACCAATCTCTAACAAAAACACAAAAATATTATTTTACTTTATTAGTAATAAGTACTGGCTGTTTTTTGTGCCTTCCTAAAAAAAAATGATGATGCGCGCCGCGCGCTTTTTCTTAACGCTGTATTGTTTTTATTCGTTTACCATAGTCGGAGTTTTATTTTATTTCCTCGCAAATGTATTATAAAACGTCGTATGACATACGTGCGCTTTGATAATTACAGCCTCTGCTTACTTGTAGCCCTCGCCTACGGCTCGGGCTAGCAATATCGCCTCGGCTGTAATTTTCAACCTACCGCACTTATATCATAATGTACTATTACCCGCTGTTGAAGAGGTTTTAAAAACTGTTTTGCACAAATCTCCATTTGACGTACTAAAAAGAATTCCATTAAGTAACAATACCGTACAAAGACGCATTGATGAAATGAGCTCTGATATCGAAAATTTTTTGTGCAATCATCTGCAAAAAACTCATTTTTCTATACAACTGGACGAGTCAACGTTACCCGGTAATAAGCATTATTATTGGCATATGTCCGATTTATTATGGAGGAAGAAATTCACGAAGAATTGCTATTTGCCAGAACTTTGAAGACTGACACTAAAGGCGAATCAATATTTATTGTCCTGAGTATTTTTTTTACGGAAAAATTGATTCTATTTACAAACATTATTTCAGTGGCAACCGACGGAGCTCCTGCAATGGTCGGGCGATATCGTGGGTTTATAAGTCATCTCAAAAGAGTTATACCAGGACTTACAGCTATTCATTGCGTAATCCACCGACAACATCTTGTGGCAAAACATTTAAGTGACAGGTTGAACCAATCTCTTCATTTTGTAATAAAAGCTATCAACAAAATACGAAGCAATGCATTGAATCCGCGTTTATTTGCTGAATTGTGCGACGAAAATGATGAAGACTTCCAACGACTGCTCTTACATAATGAAGTACGCTGGTTGTCGAAAGGTGCATGCTTAACGAGATTTTACTCTGTTTTCGATTCCGTATTCGAGTTTCTAGAAAGTAGAGATCCAGATTTAAAAGAAAACTTGATCAAATTCAAAGCAGACATTGCGTATTTGACAGATGTTTAAAAAATTTAATGATATTAACTTGCAGTTACAAGGAGACAGCTTGAATTTAATAAAAACAAAGGGGATAATTTCGGCTTTTCTTGGGAAATTGAAATTTATGAAGCAAAACATTAGTCGGCGCGAATTCTCTCAATTTCCAAACTTATCGCAGGTAGAATGTATTAATGAGGATATCCATACCTACAGTCAACATTTAAGTGCCCTGCATGATGACTTCAAAACCAGGTTTGAAGATATGCTGACGATGGATATACCACCATGGATCATAAATCCATTTGATGAAACGGAAGTGGCCAATGTTATATTACAAGAGGAGCTGCTCGAGCTAAGCACCGATGAGGAGCTGAAGGTGAAATTTAGAAATGGCTACCAAACATTTTGGCTGCAAACAGCATACCCGAAAAATATCCTGGACTGTGGGAAATCGCAAGGAAATTTTTAATAGCTTTTCCCTCGTCATACCTTGTCGAAAAGAGTTTTAGTGCCGTTACAAACCTCTTAACGAAAAAAAGGAGCAAGTTAAACATCACAGAGCGGGGGGATTTACGGTTATTGGTCACAAAAATAAAGCCAAACATTGATTCAAGGAGAGAGGCTGCGCGCCGCGTTGTTGCTGTACGCATTTTATGTGTAGTACAGAGTGCAAAGAGGGATGTCTTATAAACTTCTAACACAATAAATAAATATGAAAAATTGATACTGGTTTATAAAAAAATGTAATATGTCGAATTTCGTAATATTGGTGTAAATATAAATTCGATTAATAATTGTTATTCTAATATTTTTTTATATCTGACCTCCTACCTCTTCCAAAAGCTTAGAATATAAACACAATAACTTGCATGTATTTTAAAAAATAAATACGCTAGGGTTTCGCAAAGAATAAGTACCTATATATAAACACTAGCGGCCCGCCCCGGCTTCGCACGGGTGGACATTTGTTTTTTAAACATTTTGGGATGCACTTACAGTATATAATATATCTTTATGCAGAACATAAGATAAGTTCTTATTATTTTTCATATAGCCTGTGCCCAGCGGCGTTGCCCGCACCGAATTCGTGTTCCAGTGGGAATTTCTAAAAATCCCTTTATAGAGCGTTTGCGAACGACATATTATTATAAGACAAGTGTCTTATAATAATATGTCGTTCTATTATATACCATATTTCAAGTTTTTAGGTAGGTATTATCGATTGGGAGTAGTACGTATTTCTCTTTTTAACCAGTTTTTAGGGTTCCATACCCAAATGGTAAAACGGGATCCTATTACTAAGTCTCCCCTGTCCGTCCGTCTGTCTGTCCATCTGTCACCAAGCTGTATCTCATGAACCGTGACAGTTAGACAGTTGAAATTTTCACAGATTATGTATTTCTGTTGCAGCTATAACAACAAATACTACAAAACAGAATAAAATAAATATTTAAGGGGCTCCCATACAACAAACGTTATTTTTTTGGCGTTTTTATGTTGATAGACACAAAAAAACACACTTCTCCATACTAACTTCAAACCCTACTTTCACCCCTTTAGGGGATGATTTTCGAAAAATCCAAAAACACGTGTCTCATAATCTATTTCTAAGAGTATTTGTGTAAAGTTTGAAATTGATAGACGTAAAAAACAACACATCTCCATACAAACTCCTATCCCCTGTTTCACCCCCTTAGGGGGTGATTTTCGAAAAATCCAGAAATAAGGGTCTTGTTGTTTGTTTTGAGGAGTATTTTTCCAAAGTTTCGTATTGATACACCCAACAATGAGGGTTTTCCATACAAACTTCAACCCCTACTTTCACCCCCTTGGAGGATGATTTTCGAAAAATCCAAGAACTAATATCTCCTAGTTTGTTTTGAAGAGTATTTTTGCCAAGTTTAAAGTTGATACACGCAGAAATCACACTATCCCATACAAACTTCAACCCCCTCTTTCACCCCCTTTGGGTTTAAATTTCGTAAAATCCTTTCTTAGCGAGCATCTACACTATAAACTTAACCTACACACAAAATTTCATATTTCTATGTTCAGCGGTTTGGGCTGGGCCTTGATTTTTAGATTTAGCTTCTCCTTTTATATATATAGATAAAGATAATATAATTAAAACGTTGAAATATGCACTTCTATACAGGGTGGATATTTGAGATGGGTCGGCCAGGGCAGCTACCTTAACCGTTCTAGCTAGACGAAAATGGTCTGAAGAGACTATCCACCATTTTTGAAAATATTTAGAACTCATTTAAAGATTTTTGAAAAATGGTACAGTCAAAGAGAAAATCGTCGATTCCCAAAAAAAAAAATTTTGATGCCATTCGATCCAGTTTCAGATAAGGATTAAAAGTCTCTAAGAGACTAACTGAGGTCAAGGGGGTAGAAAAGTCAGGAAACGCAAAAAACGTTTTACATACTCTTAGTAAGGAATAAAACTTCAACCGGAAAAAAAGTTCAATGAAATGTTAAAATCTCTTTAGTGATAATTCAACTTATAAATCTGAGCAGCGTTCTCCTTGGAAAACAACAGAACACACATGACAGAAGCTTATGTTAGAAAAAAAGAAATAATACTTACCAAAAATTTAAGTTCGAAATTCAAATTATCTTTGTCTTCTTTAGACTAAATATCGCGCCAAGTTGCCAAGTGACCAGTAACGTATTCTAAAAAAAGAGATCTTAACTGACATTTAAAATTGTGGCAAATAAGAAAAGATAGTATATTATGTTTTCCAAGGAGAATGCTGCTCAGATTTATAAGTTCAATCACCACTAAAGAGATTTTAGCATTTCATTGAACTTTTTTCCGGTTGAAGTTTTATTCCTTACTAAATGTATGTAAAACGTTTTTTGCGTTTCCTGACTTTTCTACCCCCTTGACCTCAGTAAGTCTCTTAGAGACTTTTGATCATTATCTGAAACTGGATCGAATGGCATCAAAACATTTTTTTGTGGGAATCGACGATTTTCTCGCTGACTGTACCATTTTTCAAAAATCTTTAAATGCAGTTCTAAATATTTTCAAAAATGGTGGATAGTCTCTTCAGGCCATTTTCGTCTAGCTACAACGGTTAAGGTAGCTGCCCTGGCCGACCCATCTCAAATATCCACCCTGTATATACATATAATAAAATTGTATCTGACGTCTGTACATATATAAGATATTTAAGAAAAATGTATGTGTGTGGGGTGGGGGTCTTCATAACAGCAATAGAAGCCGAAACTATTATTTTTAGAATTCATGATAGCATCGGATATCATAACAAGTGATAACAAACATCATTACTCTCCTTATGAGGCAGTCGGGTAAACGATACAAAACATAAAGATTGTTTTAAGGAAACAAAAGGGGTGTTTTATTTGTTGTTGGAAACCTCAATTTATTGAAGTGGAACTGAACATACCTACTCCTAATGGATTTTCAACCGACATCAAAAAAGGAGGAGGTTCTAAATTCGGCTGCATATTTTTTTATGTTTGTTTCCTCAGAACTTTCGATTGGTTGAACAGAATTTGGTGATTCTTTTTATTTGAAAGCTGGTGCTTACCGTGTAGTCCAGTTCTGACAATGCATAAAGAGATATAGAGAAAACCATACAAGTTGAAGTCTATTTTTTACTCTTTAGAGTTCTATTTTATGAATGCAAAACATTACTATACCAACCATAGTAATGTAAGCAAAAGATCCGATCCGGTCCGATGTGACCTTATTCGATCCAGTCCGAAGTGGTCTGATCCGATTCGGTCTGATCCAATCCTGTTTGATTTTATGTGATCTGGTCTGGTCCCGTCCAATATGAAGCAATCAGGTCCGCTACTATCTGGTCTGGGCCTATCGGGTCCGATCTGATCCTATCCGACCTGGTCTGTTCTGATCAGAACGTTCTGGACCGACCCGGTTCAGATCAGATCGGACTCGACCGGGCCTAAGCAGAACGGATCGGACCACATCGGACTGTACCCAACCGGATCGGATCGGACTGGATGGGATCAGATCACATCGGACCGGACTGAATCGGATGGTTCGTATAGTAATGTCTTGAAAACAAAATCGATTAAGGGAATCTTCAGTACCACTTCAACAAATTGAGGTTTTCAACAACAAATAAAACACCCAATTCCCAAATCGATATAGATGTGCCTATAATATTTGAAGAGTTTTCTTGATTTCTCCAGACTCCCATGATCAAATCCTGACTTAATGGCATTCGGACCAACACCTGGAAAGTATAAGATTTAAAAAAAAAAAAGAATTTTCGGAATATGTCCAGCCGACTTCGAGTAATTGGGGAAAAAACCGACAAACTGAGAACCTCTCGCTTTTTTTGAAGTCGGCTAATACCATCTATACATATAATAAAACTCTAACGGGGCCGTGTCTGTACATTAAATATTTTTTAAAAATTTTAACGGTAGTGTATATGTATAGTTATCGATATAGATACCGAAACACCAATTTCTGGAATTTTTGTCTGTCTGTCTGGTTGTGCACGCATCACTCAAAAACTACTGGACGGATTTTGATGAAATTTGGTATGGAGATAACTGAGTACCCGGGTCAACATCCAGGGTACTTTTTATTCCAGGAAAATGTCTAATTCCCACGGGAAAATTTAAAAACTGGTTAAATAGAGAAATACGTACTACTCCGAAACGATAACACCTAGAAACTTGAAAAATTGTATGAAGGTGTTTTATATGTCTTAGGAAACCGGTATGAAGGGATATTGGAAATTCCCACGGGAACGGGAATAAACTGAATCTACGCCGGAAAACCCCGCTGGGCACCCGCTATTTGAAATATGGTATGTAGGTGTCTTAAATATGTCGTAGGCAACCACTATAAAGGGATTTTCGGAAATTCCCACGAGAACGGGAATAAACGGAATCCGCGCGGGCAACGCCGCTGGGCGTCCGCTAATTATTAGATATAATAATATAAAACGAGGAAAATATATACATAGACAATGTTTATTACCATGATCAATCTTAGGTTTCAGAATCTGCTTCATTAAACTTTTTTTTTATATTAACAACTTAAAAAAAATTTGGTGGTAATCAGTGTCGAAATCTTTTATTTATTTTTTGTGTTCCCAGATTACTCGAAGCCCGATTCGGGAAATAGTTTTTTCGTTTGAAATCGTATACTTTCCAGGTAGACCCTTACTCATCTGGTCAGGATCTGATGATGGGATCCTCGAGAAATCGAGGGAACTCTTCCAATATTATAGGTAAGCCTATTGCAATTTGGGTATTTAACTAGTACATTTGCTCTTGGAAAGCACCATTTGGTGAAGTGGAACTGATGATGAAGACCAGATTTGGCCACCTGATTTACTCAAGGATTGGTATTTTAATTGTTGCGATTGTATTACTTTGATAGAGTTGCCAAGCAATTTATGCTCGTCCGTCACAATGCATATGGTTATGGTTAGTGGAGTTGATGGTGAAGTGGCAGGAGGACTATTCCGTAATGTCACAGAAGGAGGTGGCGGAGCGCGCGAGGGAGGACGATCCTCTTGCGCCGCTGCTTCGCCGGTGGAGGAGGGACAGAAGGCGGATGCACAACCGCCTTCCCTCCCCTCGGTGATGAGAAGCTGGCGACGGGCGCGAGCGCTCTCGCCCGCATGGCACTGCTCGTCACCCAGCAGTACGAGGATGACTGGCTTATCAGTCGTCCTCGGGCCCCTCGTGAAGGGCCCGCCGTTAAGGTGGACAGTCACCGGTGGGGGACAGGTAGTGAAGGCTCTGCCAGATTCCCAGACCCCCACCACTAAAGGTGACGTGGGCAAATTAATAAAAAAAGGAGGACTCTTTCACTATTTTGCTTTTTAGGTTTTTGTTGTTTTTTTATCACTTAATTATAATTACTAAACGATGTTTGGTGTTTGAAATTACGTTCTATTCACAAACAATTTTGTTATGAATATATCTTTGATCTATCTTCCACTAGAACTTTTAAATATTTAATTATTCACATTTTGTATCATTTTTATTTTGATGCAAGTTTCCTTTTGTATTGTATATAATTTATTACTGACCCTACTGCATTATCACGACCGCGTGGTCAAATGCGGGGAAACGCGGAGCGGGAAACATAAGCTCCTCCCCAAAGCCCAAGGCAGTTGGCTGCTACAGTCGCCTTAACCTCCTCCCCAAAACCCAAAGCCCAAGGCCGTTGGCGGCTACAGTCGCCTTAACCTTAATAACCAAGTTCTGAAACTAATGTAAGTATACTGTGGCGACACCACACATGAAGTTATGCGACACGTAATTTTAAGATTAGAGATAAGGTAGATCAATAGATAAGTCACATCTTGTAATAGTATATAAGCAGTTGTTAAGTTAAAATAAATTAGACTAAATCCATCTGCAGTCTCATTTAATTATGTACAGTCAAGAGCAAGTCAAGCTTTACACTACCAGTTTAAGCTGACCTGTGATTTATACTGCGCGCCATAGAATACAGGGCCGGCTCAAAGTCCAAAGTGTCAAGCTTAGCGTGCTCTTGACTGTACCAAAAGGCTTGGTACATATACCTAAGTAATTTTGAAGCCTAAAACCAATGATATTATATGTTACTACAAAACAATCAATGAACAAAGTTTACTAAAATACCTTACATTGTTCGCACCCGGCCAACTTAAAGTTGGCGCCGACTCAAAATTACTTAGGTCTACTCAAATTAGTTTTAAAACTTAGTTATCCCTAACCTAGTCATGCCAGGTGGGAACAGGTTAAGGTTCGGCGACCACTGCAACATCTATCAACCACTCCGCCATGGCCTCCATGTTCCTTTTATTATCGCCGGCTAGAGAAGGCCGGACGCGCTTTTCAGGTAGGAGTCTGTCCTCGATAGCGCTAAACCGTGCATTCATCATGCCCCCCATTTGGAGCTAGACTGTGCGAGTTATGCCCTCCACGTCCAGTCCCCCACACGACACTGCCACTTCAACGGTGGGAGCCGGTGGTCTTGGTTCCCGCTGTACTCGTCTCAGATCGGCCTGCAACTCTGCGAACTGCTTCTGCGGCTGGGACAGCTCCGACCGCAGGCGGACATTCTCCGCCTGGAGCTTTGCCGCCTCCTCTAAGACGAAACGTTTATGCAGCGTCTCGACAGCACCCTCAATGAGTAGGACAGCATCCTTAAGGTAGCGCACGAAAGTGCCCTTAAGGCGCTTCGACTTGGTGGCGACCTTATAAATCGTCGAATCAAATCAGAATCTGACTTTGCAGGACTGTTGCCGGTGTGTCCTCTTCTCGACCAGCCAACGCCAGGCGGGTCGCTATGTGGGCCTTTATCTACCGAGACTCCTCGGTGATCTCACCTTAAGCGAGCAGGCATGTTTCTTCTCGCTTCATTGCCCTCAGCTGGGATTTCTCCGACCAGTGGCCAGAGCGCACTTTCCCTCTCTTGTTTGTAGCTACTTTGGTTGGGGGCTCAGCTGTTTCATCGGAGAATGAGTCACCGATGGCATCACCAGTCCTATTCCGCCAAAGCTTTCTGGAGCGTTAATCCTCCCCAGTAAGCTGCATTGACATTTGATGTGGTGAAGCCCTCCAGAATCCGCAAGTCCATTGACGCGCTAAGGTCCTTGGGTCGAGCGCGCACCTTCAGGACGCACGCCTTCGCCTCCGGTTTAACAAATCCAGTTCGCATGCCAGGGTCGTCGTTACTTTCGCTGAAAAGCACAAGTTACCCCCCCCAGAATAAGGTGGGGCAGCGACAAGACCTGATCACTCGTCAGAGCAACCAAATCAGACCGGGAGGGATTCTCCTGCAATGCCGGTACCCTTCTGGGGTAGTCTTTTGTTTTTTTTGGGCTTCCATCTCTTTCGTCCACACGAATTACACATCCCTCCGCCTTTTCAGGGGGCCAATTCTACTAAATGACAGCGGTTATAGTTGGATGACAATGACATTTCAATGGTCATTCGATGGTGTTATTTGGCACTTTTCGTATTCTGTTAGCTGTCAGTTTTCACAGTCATGCAACTATCATTGTTCGGCACTTTTGGTATTCTACTATTCCTACCATGGAATGGCGCTGTCCAGTGATAGCTTTTTTCCCCTTATTTTAAGGCATTGGCAATTTAGCCATCAGCCCTAAACACGACACGAAATTCAGGGCTAGCGCGAGCCGGGGAAGGGGGCACTAAATACCCCTCGCGAAAGTGCATCCGTCCAGTGGGCCAATTCCACTAAATGTCAGCCATTGTCATCGAACTATGATTCCATTATCATTCAACTGCTACTATGCTATGACATCAAATTTGTATTCCACTAAAATCATAGTGGCATTACAGTTCCACTTTACCAAATGGTGCTTTCCAAGAGCAAATGTACTAGTTAAATACCCAAACTGCAATAGGTGTACCTATAATATTGGAAGAGTTCCCTCGATTTCTCGAGGATCCCATCATCAGATCCTGACCAGATGAGTAAGGGTCTACCTGGAAAGTATACGATTTCAAACGAAAAAACTATTTCCCGAATCGGGCTTCGAGTAATCTGGGAAGACAAAAAATAAATAAAAGATTTCGACACTGATTACCACCTAATTTTTTTTAAGTTGTTAAAATAAAAAAAAAGTTTAATGAAGCAGATTCTGAAACCTAAGATTGATCATGGTAATAAACATTGTCTATGTACATCTTTTCCTCGTTTTATATTATACTAGCGACCCGCCCCGGCTTCGCACGGGTACAATGCTTATACTAAAACCTTCCTCTTGAATCACTCTATCTATAAAAAAAACCGCATCAAAATCCGTTGCGTAGTTTTAAAGATTTAAGCATACAAAGGGACATAGGGACATAGGGATATAAGGACAGAGAAAGCGACTTTGTTTTATACTATGTAGTGATCTAATAATGGTATTAGCCGACTTCAAAAAAAGCGCGAGGTTCTCAGTTTGTCGGTTTTTTCCCCAATTTCTCGAAGTCGGCTGGACATATTCCGAAAATTCTTTTTTTTTTTAAATCGTATACTTTCCAAACTCACTTTCGCACATAAAATATTAGTTAGGATTCTCATTATCTAATACATAGTTATTAATCCATTAGAATATTACCTATGAATAAATGTGTAACTTAAGAGTAAGTATTTTTACTTACCTTTCTATTATTTATGGATTTCAGATTGGAAAGGATAGGTACTACAAATTATATGAAATACAAAATAATGGCATTAGATCATGGACAAAAAATTACACTACATTTAAAAAAACATTACAACAACGGGACAGGTGAAAGTAAATAAAAGCGATATATTTTCCAGTGTCAGAAAAAATAAAAGTTGTGGCCACCGCCCACCACCAAACAGAAGGTGCTATGAAAAGGCTTCCTATAGTGGATGAAGTAATAATAATAGCTTGTGGATTATTTAATTTTCAGCATGTTATGTCATGTTAATACCATGCATGTTGGTCTACTAAGTAGTCTGTAATTTTATAGTACCTAGCCTCTTTTATGTAACTTTATCTTAACTATTGTTTCAAATTTGGCAATAGGCAAATTTTGTAATTAAATGGGAATCATCTTATTAACTTCCTCCTGCGTAGCATTATAAGAGGAAGTTAATGGTTTGAGTAGGATGTCTGTCTATCTGTCTGTCTGTGTGTCTGCCGACAGGATATCTCCGGATCTACTACTGGACCGACTGACTTCAAATTCGGTCAGTAGATACCTTAGGTCAATACCTCGATCGAGTTTGAATTTCAGACCCGTAGGTCAAAAGGGACTGGGCATTTCAGACTCGTGGGTCAAAAATGTCAAAAATTTCAAAAATCTCAAAAATGTCAAAAATCTCAAATATGTCAAAAAGGTCTAAAATGTCAAAATATGTCAAAAATGTCAAAAAGGTCTCAAATGTCAAAATGGTCAAAAATGTCCAAAAGGTCTAAAATGTCAAAAAGGTCTAAAATGTCAAAAATGTCAAAAAGGTCTAAAATGTCAAAAATCTCAAAAATCACAAAAAATGCCAAAAATAGCAAAAAATGTCAAAAATGTTTTCGTTGTTGGCAGTAAAGAGGTGGAAGTTTGTCCATAAAATTACATTCTCTCGTTGTAAAAGCGTCAACATTAACCCTTATATTTGACAGCTTAGCGTCACTTAGGAAAGTTGCTAATGATATTGATTTTCAGGTCACTACTCAAAAGAAAGTCTGTGATGTTTGTCTTAAGGGTAAGCAATCCCGCGCTCCCTTTGTGACTAACGGCCGTTCCCAATATTCAATCTACGGTTCAAGATAGATAGCTATCCTCGATCCTTAGTAATCAGCTATCTATCTTTAGAAGTGGTCCCAATAGGTGCAGATAGGTGTTTGCTATCTCCAGTTGACAGTAGATAAGCCGCATATCTGAGCCCTCTCTTGCGTTCCAAAACACGCAGTGGCACTAGCACTCTCAGTGAATTTACAATGAAGTATAAATGGAATTTTGATTCATAATAAATAAAATGATATTTGTTATATTATATTACATAATATGTCGAGATTATTTAATTACTAAGATTAATTTTAAAGTGGAAATTAATACTTGAAAACGTTTGAATTTATAATAAGCACAATAATGAAATGGAACGTTCTATACTGACCAAAGAGATTTAAATTTAATAGGGCCTTATTATATTTTAATCTCTTTGATACTGACAGACCTTTTGTTTGTTACATTATTTTATTGACATGCTATGCTCATCTGTGATGCTCATGCTCTCTCAGACGACGCTCGCTCTATGTTCATTGTATTGCTTTGTGTTTTATTAATACGGTTATTTACCATTACAAAAATGTCGGCAGTAAGTATCTCAGTTATATTCTACCACGTTTATGTGACAGAATTGATTCGATATTGTGTAGGAAAGCAATTACATTGTTGTTCTTATATTTCAGCAAAAAAGCACTCCACTGACAAAAGAAGAAGTGATGCAACTGGTCAACTTAGTTGAGGCAAATCCTGTGCTTTTTAGTAAAGCCACAAATGCCAGCAACAACCAGCTCAAGGAAGCTGCTTGGTCAAAAATAACTAACACATTTAACTCAGTAGTGGCAAGTAACCCCAGAAAACCGGAGCAGCTCAGGCTTAAATGGGAGAATTTAAAAAAAACTGCCCGTAAAAGGAGTACCAAAATAAGAATGAATAATCTTAAGACTGGTGGTGGAAAACCAGAGTATATTCCACCAGATGATGCACTGGAAAAAGTTGCTGCAATTTTAGGCCCAACTTGTGACGGCTACAGCGTTTCTTTTGGAGGTGATGCAGAGGTGGAGGTCACAGAAAATGTGGAGGTGGAGGATCCTTTGATAATTGCTGTACCGTTCGTGGAAAACCCTTCATCTTCGTCCCTTTTGCAAACTGCTGTGGACACTGAATATACTCCTGGTTCGTCTTTGCGAACTCCACAGAATAAAAAGTTCTTTTTTTCTGCATCAAACAGCAAAGTTAAATTGGAGCGTCAAAAAGTTGCTGATAATGTGAAAAAATCGATAACAGCAAGGAATCTGGCAATTGCGAGCTATTATGAAGCGAAGAAAAAACAAGAAGAAGTGATAGCTGCCCTCAAAAAAAAGAAATTAGAATTAGAAATAATGGAGCTGGAAAAAAATAATAATATAGTATAATCTCACGCCTTGCATCCCCGAGGGGGTAGGCAGAGGTATTCCATTACTGGATATACCTACCCACTTTACACGAGATGTTCTTGGGACCCCTAAACGTGATAGGTGGTGAGCCCATCGCCGGACCGGGTCTATTTACACATGTCTCAGAATTAATACTGGGACCTGCGGATTTCCTCACGATGTTTTCCTTCACCGTCGAGCTAGTGATAAATGTGTACGTAAGTTTTTAAAAAACTCATTGGTACATGTTATATTTCGAATTTGTGTAAAAAAATCACAAACTTGACCAATTTTTTCGCTCAAAATCTTCATACAAATTACTATGAAGCGGCGCGCAAATTCAAATACGAATGCGAACGCTCGCGGAATTCAGTCGGCCACGCGCCTCCAAAGTGAGAGAACGTCGCTTTGCGCGGCATTGACAGATCGCAAAAACAGACAAAATCAGTGCACAGTGGTCTCGTTACAAACTTTTGTGATAATTAATATTGATAATAAATAAATGCAAAAAATTTGTGTACTTATACTTTTAGTTTTATTAACTATTTACATAAAATAATTGTTGATTAATGCTTGACGCTCTTCAATTTGATTAATGGCATTATTTTCTGAAATATTCTCAGATGTTATATTAATGTTATGATTTGGAATTTCTATTTCGGGCTCCTGCTCCTCCAAATTCATTTTCCTGCAAATATTGTGCAACACGGATGTTGCAACGACTACAGCCTGGATAGTTTCCAAACAAAGCCTAATTTTTAGTGAAAGAACCGGGAATCGCCTTTTCCAGACACCAAAACACCTGAAAAGAAATTTATTCGTAAAAAAAAATATCTTTTTCCACTTATAACAATACTAGCTACACTAGTAGAATTAGAAGTTTTGATGATTTACCTTTCTATAGTATTTCTAGTTTTGATGTGTGCTCTGTTGTAGTTTATTTCGTTTCCCGATTCTGGATTGAGTAATGGTGTCAACAGGTAGGCTTTGCAAGGGTATGCACTATCACCAATTAACCATCTATTGCCATAAACACCGTTTTCACACTGAGCTAGAAAATTAAATAACTGTTTAATAACTTTTTTACCATGGTAAGTTACAGACAGTGATTCCATTGAATAAAACCCTACAATCATCCTCATAACTGTTAGACCAAAATAGTGTAGTTTTGTATAGTGAGAGCCTACCATAATGTAATATAACATACCTCGTAACTCACTATTACTAAAAATTGTAGCATCATGAGTTGATCCAGGCCATCGGGACACAATATTCATAAAGAACAAATTTGCATCACAGACACCTTGCACATTCATCGAAAAAAGAGATTTTCTATTTCTAAATTCTTCTCCAATATTTGAATCTGTTCAAAATAATTTTTTGTTAGCAATGACAGGAAATTCATGAAGACTTCTAGAGGTAATTAATTACATCAAATAAGTACTTACTCGGTGATTGCATCAGAATATGTGTGCCATCAACTGCACCTAATACACGAGGAAACCCTGCAATATTATAAGTCTTCCGTTGTATTGTTATGCACATATATATATTTCGGATACAATCTGGCAATAGCCCGAGATATGTCTTTCACTATACGCGAGGTATAGTATAGGTATCAGCTGATTTTGAGACTCCTATGTAGTCACCTACTGCCACTAACATTGTACCCAATGCATAAAACCGCAATGTCAACAGCAGTTGATGTAGAGGTGAAATTCCGTGGTTCCTGAAGAAAGTAAACGAAGTAGAACATAGATACATCTGTAGCATATCACAGACTGTATGATCTGTAGCATATCAGTAACTCTTGTACACAATAGTAACATGAAAAAAAATACCTACTAAAATTCTAGTTAAGTACTTACCTTTTTGAAGTTACTTTTAGAAATGGGTATATTTCTTTGAGTAAATCATTTACCGCAGTTTTACTTAATCTAAATCGGTAATCAAACTCATAATCGTTATATTTATATAAGTAATTTATGCGTTCTTCATACGATCGGGATGCAACATTTTCTTCGGTTTCCGACTCCCAATCACTTAATTGTTCCAAAAGAGCAAGATCATCGCTTGAACTTGAGTCCGACATTCTTTGCAACGGGAAACTAACTTATTTTATGAAAATTCAACGTATTCTACCTATTATATCTTCCTTCTGTCTGCTTATCTTCGAAAAACCAAGGATCGGATTTTAGGTTACTAGAGATAGCCAACTTTAATGACACTGACAGATAATAATGTTATAGGGACGCGCCAACTGTCAGTTGCATACAAATATCTATCCCTAGTAAGCTGTATGCCCTCCCATCGATAGATAGAAACGTTAGATAGGATTGCCTATCAACGATAGATTTATTGGGACAGAAAAATTAAAGATAGATAGGTTTTTCTATCCCCAGTATGGCAAAACAAGAGATAGATTGAATATTGGGAACGGCCGTAACGGCCGTTCCCAATATTCAATCTACGGTTCAAGATAGATAGCTATCCTCGATCCTTAGTAATCAGCTATCTATCTTTAGAAGTGGTCCCAATAGGTGCAGATAGGTGTTTGCTATCTCCAGTTGACAGTAGATAAGCCGCATATCTGAGCCCTCTCTTGCGTTCCAAAACACGCAGTGGCACTAGCACTCTCAGTGAATTTACAATGAAGTATAAATGGAATTTTGATTCATAATAAATAAAATGATATTTGTTATATTATATTACATAATATGTCGAGATTATTTAATTACTAAGATTAATTTTAAAGTGGAAATTAATACTTGAAAACGTTTGAATTTATAATAAGCACAATAATGAAATGGAACGTTCTATACTGACCAAAGAGATTTAAATTTAATAGGGCCTTATTATATTTTAATCTCTTTGATACTGACAGACCTTTTGTTTGTTACATTATTTTATTGACATGCTATGCTCATCTGTGATGCTCATGCTCTCTCAGACGACGCTCGCTCTATGTTCATTGTATTGCTTTGTGTTTTATTAATACGGTTATTTACCATTACAAAAATGTCGGCAGTAAGTATCTCAGTTATATTCTACCACGTTTATGTGACAGAATTGATTCGATATTGTGTAGGAAAGCAATTACATTGTTGTTCTTATATTTCAGCAAAAAAGCACTCCACTGACAAAAGAAGAAGTGATGCAACTGGTCAACTTAGTTGAGGCAAATCCTGTGCTTTTTAGTAAAGCCACAAATGCCAGCAACAACCAGCTCAAGGAAGCTGCTTGGTCAAAAATAACTAACACATTTAACTCAGTAGTGGCAAGTAACCCCAGAAAACCGGAGCAGCTCAGGCTTAAATGGGAGAATTTAAAAAAAACTGCCCGTAAAAGGAGTACCAAAATAAGAATGAATAATCTTAAGACTGGTGGTGGAAAACCAGAGTATATTCCACCAGATGATGCACTGGAAAAAGTTGCTGCAATTTTAGGCCCAACTTGTGACGGCTACAGCGTTTCTTTTGGAGGTGATGCAGAGGTGGAGGTCACAGAAAATGTGGAGGTGGAGGATCCTTTGATAATTGCTGTACCGTTCGTGGAAAACCCTTCATCTTCGTCCCTTTTGCAAACTGCTGTGGACACTGAATATACTCCTGGTTCGTCTTTGCGAACTCCACAGAATAAAAAGTTCTTTTTTTCTGCATCAAACAGCAAAGTTAAATTGGAGCGTCAAAAAGTTGCTGATAATGTGAAAAAATCGATAACAGCAAGGAATCTGGCAATTGCGAGCTATTATGAAGCGAAGAAAAAACAAGAAGAAGTGATAGCTGCCCTCAAAAAAAAGAAATTAGAATTAGAAATAATGGAGCTGGAAAAAAATAATAATATAGTATAATCTCACGCCTTGCATCCCCGAGGGGGTAGGCAGAGGTATTCCATTACTGGATATACCTACCCACTTTACACGAGATGTTCTTGGGACCCCTAAACGTGATAGGTGGTGAGCCCATCGCCGGACCGGGTCTATTTACACATGTCTCAGAATTAATACTGGGACCTGCGGATTTCCTCACGATGTTTTCCTTCACCGTCGAGCTAGTGATAAATGTGTACGTAAGTTTTTAAAAAACTCATTGGTACATGTTATATTTCGAATTTGTGTAAAAAAATCACAAACTTGACCAATTTTTTCGCTCAAAATCTTCATACAAATTACTATGAAGCGGCGCGCAAATTCAAATACGAATGCGAACGCTCGCGGAATTCAGTCGGCCACGCGCCTCCAAAGTGAGAGAACGTCGCTTTGCGCGGCATTGACAGATCGCAAAAACAGACAAAATCAGTGCACAGTGGTCTCGTTACAAACTTTTGTGATAATTAATATTGATAATAAATAAATGCAAAAAATTTGTGTACTTATACTTTTAGTTTTATTAACTATTTACATAAAATAATTGTTGATTAATGCTTGACGCTCTTCAATTTGATTAATGGCATTATTTTCTGAAATATTCTCAGATGTTATATTAATGTTATGATTTGGAATTTCTATTTCGGGCTCCTGCTCCTCCAAATTCATTTTCCTGCAAATATTGTGCAACACGGATGTTGCAACGACTACAGCCTGGATAGTTTCCAAACAAAGCCTAATTTTTAGTGAAAGAACCGGGAATCGCCTTTTCCAGACACCAAAACACCTGAAAAGAAATTTATTCGTAAAAAAAAATATCTTTTTCCACTTATAACAATACTAGCTACACTAGTAGAATTAGAAGTTTTGATGATTTACCTTTCTATAGTATTTCTAGTTTTGATGTGTGCTCTGTTGTAGTTTATTTCGTTTCCCGATTCTGGATTGAGTAATGGTGTCAACAGGTAGGCTTTGCAAGGGTATGCACTATCACCAATTAACCATCTATTGCCATAAACACCGTTTTCACACTGAGCTAGAAAATTAAATAACTGTTTAATAACTTTTTTACCATGGTAAGTTACAGACAGTGATTCCATTGAATAAAACCCTACAATCATCCTCATAACTGTTAGACCAAAATAGTGTAGTTTTGTATAGTGAGAGCCTACCATAATGTAATATAACATACCTCGTAACTCACTATTACTAAAAATTGTAGCATCATGAGTTGATCCAGGCCATCGGGACACAATATTCATAAAGAACAAATTTGCATCACAGACACCTTGCACATTCATCGAAAAAAGAGATTTTCTATTTCTAAATTCTTCTCCAATATTTGAATCTGTTCAAAATAATTTTTTGTTAGCAATGACAGGAAATTCATGAAGACTTCTAGAGGTAATTAATTACATCAAATAAGTACTTACTCGGTGATTGCATCAGAATATGTGTGCCATCAACTGCACCTAATACACGAGGAAACCCTGCAATATTATAAGTCTTCCGTTGTATTGTTATGCACATATATATATTTCGGATACAATCTGGCAATAGCCCGAGATATGTCTTTCACTATACGCGAGGTATAGTATAGGTATCAGCTGATTTTGAGACTCCTATGTAGTCACCTACTGCCACTAACATTGTACCCAATGCATAAAACCGCAATGTCAACAGCAGTTGATGTAGAGGTGAAATTCCGTGGTTCCTGAAGAAAGTAAACGAAGTAGAACATAGATACATCTGTAGCATATCACAGACTGTATGATCTGTAGCATATCAGTAACTCTTGTACACAATAGTAACATGAAAAAAAATACCTACTAAAATTCTAGTTAAGTACTTACCTTTTTGAAGTTACTTTTAGAAATGGGTATATTTCTTTGAGTAAATCATTTACCGCAGTTTTACTTAATCTAAATCGGTAATCAAACTCATAATCGTTATATTTATATAAGTAATTTATGCGTTCTTCATACGATCGGGATGCAACATTTTCTTCGGTTTCCGACTCCCAATCACTTAATTGTTCCAAAAGAGCAAGATCATCGCTTGAACTTGAGTCCGACATTCTTTGCAACGGGAAACTAACTTATTTTATGAAAATTCAACGTATTCTACCTATTATATCTTCCTTCTGTCTGCTTATCTTCGAAAAACCAAGGATCGGATTTTAGGTTACTAGAGATAGCCAACTTTAATGACACTGACAGATAATAATGTTATAGGGACGCGCCAACTGTCAGTTGCATACAAATATCTATCCCTAGTAAGCTGTATGCCCTCCCATCGATAGATAGAAACGTTAGATAGGATTGCCTATCAACGATAGATTTATTGGGACAGAAAAATTAAAGATAGATAGGTTTTTCTATCCCCAGTATGGCAAAACAAGAGATAGATTGAATATTGGGAACGGCCGTAAGCCTAACAAGCAGGTTGCGGACGCACGACTGGCGCTGCTTCACAGTGACGTCATCGGGCCAATGCCGACTACTTCGCTCGGTGGCAAGCGTTACATCCTCACGTTTCTAGATGACTACTCCAGAAAAGTCTTAGTCTTCCCTATAGCCAAGAAGAGTGACGTGTGTAAGTACACCATAGATTTTTCATACCATCTATTCGAAAAGTGACGTTTTGGTCCTCAATAACAGGGATCAAAGTAAGTCTTTTCCGATAGGATTTTAATAAGTGCGAATAAAAGTGTTTTGAATTTGGAATTAAAAATATCCCGCAACATTCTTAGCCAAAGGGATTAACAAAATAAGTTTGCATCTAAGGTTGGCGCCACTGTAGCTTAAGTACTATTACAAAACATTAGTTCCATTTTTCGCCGCATTAGGCTGACAAGCATAGAGTAACTTATATGCTGACAAGGCTGAATGGGGTTCGATGGTTGTGCCACACTGTCAGAAAAATTGCTGTGGCAATGCGCGCGCTGTCATACTTATTTTTCACAATTTACATCTTATTTTACGCCAAATTTTCGAATTCTGACATCGAATTGTTTGTGTATTTTATATTTTAAAATGTATTCAAGTAGCAGTGACTGCAGTGATAGTTAAACACCGGAAAATTATTTAAAAAAGAAGCAAACAATGTCATCAACAATTTTTCTCATAGAGAGGTATGAAAAGCAGAGTGTATCATTCGGTCGCAAAATTATTTTTACCTTGGGCTACGTTCTTTAAACCCCTCACTTCGTTCATGATTCTACATTAGAATCCCTCACTAGGTTCGGGATTCTATCCTAGAATCATTCACTATGTTCGTGATTTTAAAAAACGCCCTCGCCGTAAAAATATAGTTTTGCTCCCTTATGACACAATCTACTATAAATTACACTAGTAGAAAATCAGTGTGATGCTAAGGTGAAAATACTTAGGTCAGACAACGGGTCTGAGTATTAAACCGTGAGTTAACGAACTTTCTGAAAAAGAAAGGGATTATTCATCAGCTGACTGTACCATACAGTCCACAACAAAATGGATCAGCTGAGAGATTTAATCGTACTTACTTGATAAAGTGAGGTGTCTAATGTATAATGCAAATCTTGACAAGATGTGGGCAGAGGCTGCGAATACAGCGGCATTTCTTATCAATCGATCGCCGAGCTCAAAACTTACTGGTAGGTTACCAGAGGAAGTATGGAGTGGAAAACGAGTGAGTCTGCGTGTCTTCGGTTGCGAGGCATTTGCACATGTGATGATTGTAAACGAAAAAAGTTAGCCCCAAAAAGTATAAGGCTAATATTTCTAGGTTACTGTGATAATACCATATCACCCCATATTTAATAGAAAAGAAGGTTCTTAAATTAGAAAATGTAAGACTGTTAAAATATTCTTGTTTTGTTCATACCCTACGTAAGAATAAAGTACCGAAATATTTGTATAATAAACTTGAGGTCAAACCTGTTAATTATGCATTTAGAGATAGAGGTACACTTTTTAAAACTCCTATTCTTTCTCTTGTTAGCTCCCAGGGTTGCTTTAAACACGCTGCTCCCAAAATTTGGAACGATCTGCCACCGCCAGTCCGCGACGCTTTGTCACTGTCGCTTCACACGTTCCGGCAAAAATGTACGCAATGGCTGTTAATGAAGCAATCCTTGGATGTAGGTGTCCCTCTATAGCTAGTTTAAGGTATTTTTTTTTTCTGTTTATTGTATACAGTATTAATGCATTTTATTCGGCCAATTTATTATTATATTATTTGTGTTCTACACTCGCCATGACGGGCTATGGCAGAATATCAGCGGTTGTGGACTGTCCACAGCCAATGCTGAGTCTTAGACCCTTTTGTCCACGCTTTAAACTATTTGCATTAAGTTTATTGCTCGAAGAATTAATTAATAGGACAAATAAATATTTCTTTCTTTCTTTCAAAGGATATCGTCTGTTCAACCCTGATAACAACAAGATCGTTGTATCACGTGATGTAGTTTTCAACGAATCTGTGTTTCCAGGTAGATTCTCTAAAGTAGGGCAAAAGTGCATGTTTGAACCTATTTCCTGTGGAGGCGGAGCCAGAATTCGTCCCTGTACAGTCACCTGATCCCCCTGTAGAGACGGAGATTGAACACGAGTCTGGTGAAGACTCAGTTATGGTGCCAAAATTGGTACAAGAGTCTACTAGTCAGCGGTATAATTTACGTCCACGTGTACCTAAGCCAAATTGTAACGTAACTAACGTTTGTAATGTAACCGATCCCATTGAGCCGCGAACTGTCAAAGAAGCTTTGAGTTGTGAAGATAAGGAGTTGTGGCAGAAAGCCATGCAAGAAGAAATAGATTCTTTTGTCTTACACGAAGCTTGGGAGCTTACCGATAGACCAGTGGACAAAAATGTAGTTAAAAATAAGTGGATTTTTATAGAGTCCCTCTGAGGGAAACATTAGACGTTACAAGGCGAGATTGGTAGCGAAGGGCTTTACCCAAAAACCAGGTGAAGATTTCCATGAAACTTTTTCACCGGTCGTTCGTCACGTCATTGTTCTATTAGATTATTATTGGCTCTGGCTGTGGAAAAGAACCTTAAGATTGATCATTTGGATGTACAAACCGCCTTTTTGAATGGTGATTTGGACGAAGAGATTTTCATGTATCAACCAGAAGGTTTCATATGCCCTGGGAGTGAGACCAAAGTCTATAGACTACGAAAGGCTGTTTACGGGTTGAAACAAGCTTCGCGATCCTGGTATCAAAAGGTAAAAGTCGTATTACTATCTATAGGTTACAACAAACAATGCAAACAAGAGGACTGCATCTTCATGATGAAATCTGGTGAGTCAATTGTGTACATTGCTTTGTATGTAGATGACTTTTTCGTGGTATACAATGAAAATCGTCTGGTAGAGACGTTGAAATCTTCACTGTCAAAGTATTTTAAAATTAAGGACTTAGAACCGGTTAGAAATATGTTAGGCATAAAAGTAGAACGTGATGCAACTTCTATCAAACTTAGTCAGGAAAATCGGATCGTCAAGTTGTTAGATCGTTTTGGTATGACAGATTGCAAGTCTGTAAAGTCTCCTATGATAACTAATATTAGTTCTGTCTTTGAGAGTTATTCTAATACTACGAATGACAATTGTATAACCAAGTTTCCGTACCAAGAGTTGATTGGCAGTCTCATGTACTTATGTGTGACTACACGACCTGATATTTCGTTTGCCGTGTCATATTTAAGTAAATTCAATAGTTGCTATACTGAATTACATTGGAATCAGGCGAACCGTATATTGAGGGACTAAGCAAAAGGCTTCAGTGTTTAAAAAATCCGATGTAAACCCCATCTTGGAGGGCTATTCGGATACAAACTGGGCTTCAGATGTAGATCGAAAATCGTACACTGGCTACGTGTTTAAATACGGTAGTAATTCGATATCATGGGGTAGTTATAAACAGTCATGCATTTCCTTGTCGTCCACCGAGGCGGAGTATATTAGCTTAAGTGAAGCTAGTCTGGAGGCGGTGTTCCTTCAAGCTTTGAGCTTTTATTGATACCTAATTGTCAGATGTCCTTCTCCGGCGAGCTGTCAAATCGAGAAGTGCTACTTTAGCGTGACTGTGAGTTTTTAATTAAAACTGTCCGAAATAAACAAATATTCTGTCGGTTAAACGTAATAAACTTATAAACAATAGCGAGTGGCAAGTGAATCATAAATAATAGTGCAAAACTATCAGCTAAATCAAGCGAAAGCTATCGAAAACCGGTGTGGAAGACGTATATATACATATATAACTACGCATGTGTAATCAATCCTTCCACATTACTTCCGCCGAGTGACAGCTGACAGTTGACAGCCGTATAGTGTTGCCACTACAAAAATAGTACCAAAGACAATAAATAGGGATATAAACTACAACTAAGTGATACCAGCAGAAAAACGACTGTACCAATTAGTAGAAATTAAATCCTACAGTACTATGGATCAACAAATGGAACTTTTGCTAAAGAGAATCGACGATAATATGAACACGAAAATGGAGGAGATGAAAGAGGAGTTCAAAATACAAACAACAACTTTAACAAAAACCTTCACTACTAGCGTGTCAGCCACTATAGAAGAAAAACTAAAACCCTTAGTGGAAGATAACCTAAAATTAAAGAGTGAAGTGACCGAACGCTCTGGCTCTTCTCGGGGTACTGCATTTGGAACCAGCAACTCGTCGGTGTAGATGGGCTGCTGATTACATTTAGCCAATCCTCATGGACGAATTTAGTGTGCCTTGTTTACATTGACATTTCAAAGTGTATTTTTATACCTATTGAAATAAAATAATTTTGAGTTTGAGTTTGAACTGAAAGAACACGTAAAAAACCTACAAAAAGAAATAAGAAAAAACAATATAATACTTCATGGAATAACTGAAACCAAAGAAAACAACATTGAACTCCGAGGATTGGTAATAGAAACCTTCAGTAACGTGGGAAAGAACGCGGGCATGGAAAAGTTCGATATATGGGAAATAAGCGAGGCCTATAGACTAGGAAAAAAGGATAATAAAAAAGGAAGACCAATACTAGTAAAGCTAACCCTAGAATGGCGAAGAACAGAAATTCTTAAGAATAACAAAAACTTCCCTCCAAATACCTCCGCTACTGAAGATTACCCCAAAGAAATCCTAAAAATCAGGAAAGACCTGAAAGAAAAACAACAGGAAGAAATAAAAAAAGGGAATCGTGCCATCATCCGATACGACAAATTAATAATAAAGAAAAGTAACTATCAAAGCAAAGCAAATGAAAAAAGGAAAAGATCGCCCTCAACAACACCATCTAAACTTAATAAAAACGACAGAAAGGAGATAGCCCCAAATAAGTTAAATAAAACCAATGCTTTCGAGTGCATGAACCGCCCCAGGACAAACACAACTTGGCACAAATAAAGAATAACAACCAACGCACATCAGCCCCCGGAAACAGAACCACAACATAAAAACCACAATCAGCTAAAACAAGCAAACACAAACTTATCCCCAATACGGCTGGTCACTGCGGGGAGATAGACCATACCCCCCCTAGAGCTTACAGTAAAAAGATTCAAGAAATTACTAACAACAACACAATACTCTTCGAATAACAAACAAAGACACAGGAATAAACTAAATGCAAGAGATGATGGAACAACTAGTGTGAGAAAGCACAGAACAGGACACTATGGCAAACTCTAGGGGAGGCCTATGCTGGAAAGCAAGACAATCTTAAAAAAAAAAATTTAAAAAAAAAAAAAATAGGAACACTACTACAATAACTTAAAATGTATATTTAAAAGTAAGATTGTTAAATAAAGGCTATTATTATTATTAATTGTTAGATTGTGATGTATTGTGACAATCAGTCGGCTATGCAACTAGCCGTCAATAAGATGCATCATAAAAGAAGCAAGCACATTGAAATTAGGTACCATTATGTAAGGGACATGGTAGATAGGTTCAAGGTAAAAATACTGTACATCCCTACAGATGCAATGGTTGCAGATGTGTTCACCAAGCCACTATGTCAAACATGTTGAGTTTACCAGACAGCTTGGTGTAGTGTAACTGTACGGTGCCTACGTTATGGGGGGGTGTTGAAGTATGTAACGCTGGCCACTACTCTATGTTTTTATAGCTATATAAAAACATAAGTTCAAAATTTAAAGAGTTGTCAAAAAATGAGTGATCGTAAAAGGAACGTTTTTGGTGTCTGCTAAAAATTTATGGATAAAACATGGTTCGGTTTGGAGGGATAAAGGCTGGCTGGAGCGTCAGTGAGCGGAAAAACTCCGCTCATTCCAGCCCAATCCCATATCCCCCCTTGTGTATGGTAGCCTCGGCTATCCGCTATCCGCTTGGTTCCAACTAAAGTCGAGCCGCTTGCGGTAATTTCAGATGTACGAAAGAAGCAACGTAGGTACATCAAAATGAAGACGATTGGGATTAAGGTTGTAAATAGACAATAGGCCAGCTGGTTTGACCGAATTAAAAATTGAACGGAACTCGTTTTTTGGAAGAACTGTACAACAGGTGACGTGGAATTTAGGGGTGGGGGGATTGGGGGGGGAGGGGGGGTGTGTGGGGACCCACCCCCCACCACCCCCAAGTGAGGAAACGCATAGTTTTTTTTTAATGAATTTTTCAAAATTTACATGAAGCAGGGTGAAAAATCGCTTCCGCCGATACAAAATTTGTCTGAATCCGCGTCCCGCCTGTCGCTCAGCTTATTAAAAAAGGTCGCCAAAAACATTCCACTAGTTTCTGGGGCGGGTTTGATTTGGGTGGTCATAAAAAAAAAAATAACCTTAACCTAAACATTCCACTAGTTTCTGGGGCGGGTTTGATTTGGGTGGTCATAAAAAAAAATAACCTTAACCTAAACATTCCATTAGTTTCTGGGGCGGGTTTGATTTGGGTGGTCATAAAAAAAATAACCTTAACCTAACCATTCCACTAGTTTCTGGGGTGGGTTTGATTTGGGTGGTCATAAAAAAAAATAACCATAACCTAAACATTCCACTAGTTTTTGGGGCGGGTTTGATTTGGGTGTTCATAAAAAAAAATAACCATAACCCAAACATTCCACTATTCACGACGCGTTTAGTTTCGCAACAAAACCACCATTTTGTCCAAATTACCATAGACTATCATGACTGTATGTGCAAATTTGACATTTAGAATAGACGAAACAAAACGCCGATGACGTTTGACATATGTCCTCGCGTCACATTTGTACAGTTTTGAGGTTAATTTATCATAATTTCAAAAAATTATATCTTGAAAACTATTGATTTCCTCGCTTTGAAATTTTGGTAAATAAACCCTCTTATATACCTCTATCTACAAAAAAAATATGAAGCAGAAATTCCACGTCACCTGTTGTACAGTTCAGCCCGTTTTTTACATTCATACTCATTGGATAAGCATAAAGATCTGATTGCAGGCATCCAACAATAAGGTAGGTAAGACTAAAGTTACTTACCTAAACAATTAACAATCTCAGCCTAGTTCAACTCGGCAACAACGCCAGAGATAGTCGGAGAACTAATTTAGGGATACGTGCTCGATTTCCTCTTTGGAACTGTACTGTACACAGAACCTGTAACACCGACGAAGAGTACCTAGCTCTCTGACTGCTAAACACAGACCTGCTGCTAAACTCGAAAGTCGTAACCACGTCGAAACACACTCGAAAGAAGTCAATATTAATATTGTCAATCAATTGTCAATATTGATTGTCATTGCCCTTTTTTTTAATAAATTGTTTAACGGCCTTTGGATTCTAGGTCTTATCAGCCTTATTACTTTCCTATTATTAATCTTAGTTAAATGGATCTGCTTCAGGGACCATGCACAAAAATTCAGTGTCTTCAACACTTTCTACATCCCTCCCTTAGTTATTAACAGTAAAATGATATCACTTATAAGAAATTACACAAAAAACATGACGTTCCTCTTCGGATTCACGCCATAAAGCCTGTCATTTCCGTTTTTTTAAATTGTTTAATGGCTTTTGGATTCTAGTTCTTATAGGCTTATCACTTTCCTATTATTAATCTTAGTTAAATAGCTCTGCTTCAGAGTCCATGCACAAAAATATAGTGTCTTCGAAACTTTCTATATCCCTTTGGTTATCAACAGTAAAATGATAGCACTCTTACTGTGTCTTCTTGACTTCATTGTGTCTTCTTGAGGCAATCCAAAAAAACCCTAATTCAAACACCCCTCTAAAATCCCCCTTATAAAATAACATTATTAAAATAATTATAAATTACTAGTGGCCCGGGCAGACGTCGTTATGCCACCGTATAAACCATCCTTGGACCCACTCTAACCCACACAAAAAGTTTCATCAAAATCGGTCCAGCCGTTCTCGAGTTTTAGTGAGACGAACGAACAGCTTTTTATTTTTATATATACAGGATGTCCCAGAAGTCAACGATAAGCCGGAAACCAGCGATAAGCCTAGTCATGAGGGTAATCAGAAAAATATAAAAAAAAATCTATGTTCTTTTTTCAAAATGTTATGAAGGTTTAAAAAAAATCCTAGAAAACGGACACCCTGTAATAAACTTTCTTGTGCCGTGACTGTAAATATTTACTTTTTGAATATTTTTTCTGTAATGCTATGATGAATAGACGTGCTACAATTTACAATAAAAAAAAATTACATAACTGCTTCACTTTTAAGTAAAAAGTTAAATTTGTTTCCAACATTGAATTCTAAATAATTTCATCAACCAACTTAAACCAGCTGTACTGTAAAAAAAATGTATGGCTGCTATTTTGGCAAGTATACTTAAAAGTTGACGCATTTAGTCTTAATTCTAAAATGGTATAACACATGCTAGGTTTTGTTAAAGTTGAGTCATGAAAATTTTTTTTCTCGATGAATCCGGATTCTATGCCAATCTAATTTAATGAGGTGAAATGTTGGTAACGCAACCTTCTTAGGTAAATCCAGGTTAAAATCTTTTTGAATGGAGACGGACTCATAATTTTGAAAAGAGAACCTAACAGGGATTTTTGTTTATTCGTACATCTTTTGTTTATGTCATTTGTTTGATGGATTTGATTTAAATCCATCTGTCCCAGAAGTAAAGATTCTGGAGTCTGTTGCTTAGATTGTATTTGCGTGTAATTACGAGTTCGTAAAGTGAAGTTATCATGCCAAATAGATATACCGTACAGGAGTACGCCAACATGCATCTTATTCACGGAGAATGCTTATGTAACGCCAATGCTGCAGCTAGGGTGTATCGCGAGAGATAAACTTCCTTTATTCCACGTACGGATATACTTGGATCTTCTTCCACAGCTTGCATGACTTCGTCCTCGTAGGGCAAGAGGGGCCTTCCTTCACCAGCCATATGATCAGGGAATTGACCTTCGGATAATGATCGATGCAGATTAATAAAAACTCGGTAATCAGGATGACGCTCTAAGTTTGGGTATCTCTCGCGATACACCCTAGCTGCAGCATTGGCGTTACATAAGCATTCTCCGTGAATAAGATGCATGTTGGCGTACTCCTGTACGGTATATCTATTTGGCATGATAACTTCACTTTACGAACTCGTAATTATACGCCTTGGAGTACCTAAAAGCAGTGCACATCGTATTCTGAAAAAAAACCGTCTGCATCCATTCCATGTACAACAAGTACAATCTTTGCTTCCCCGAGACTACCTAGAGAGAGTGCGATTTTGTCAAACGATTTTGCAAAAACATACTTAAGATCCCTAGTTTTTTGAAACGATTCTATGGTCCGACGAAGCAACGTTTAAAAAGGACGGTTACATGAACCTACACAATTTACACGAATGGCACGTGGAAAATCCTCACCTAATGCGTGAAGATCATTCACAGTACCGTTTTAAAGTGAACATGTAGACAGGCATTTTAAACGGTACAGTTATTGGTCCGATTGAGCTGCCAGAGACCATAAATGGACATGTTTATTTAGATTTCCTACAAAATCAACTACCCGATTTATTAGAAGAAGTGCCGCTAAATATTTACGGCAGCATGTGGTATCAGCAAGACGGCTGCCCCGCGCATTATGCTCGTCTAGTCAGAGAGTTTCTCGATCAAGAATATCCAAATAGGTGGATTGGTCGGGGTGGTCCAATTTCGGGGCCAGCGCGGTCACCCGACCTTAATCCAATAGATTTTTTTTACTGGGGTGCAATTAAGGAAAAAGTCTATCACAAACCGATTCAAGATTTAGAAGAGCTGCGCCGAAGAATCTCAGAAGCCGCTGAACAAATCAATTCCAAACGTCACGCCCGGCGCATAGCTCGATCATTTTTAAGGAGATGTAGAGCGTGCATATTAGCTGAAGGAAAACAGTTTGAACATTTGTTATAAAAATGCTGTAAAACATACCACATTAAATAAAAAAATATTACATAAACTTATTTTAAGTATCATTACTTTAAAGGAGGGTTAAGAAAGAGAATAAAAAGGCTAAGTTCAGGTCAGCTGCAGACTTAAGGTTGCGTTACCAACATTTCACCTCATTAAATTAGATTGGCATAGAATCCGGATTCATCGAGAAAAAAAATTTTCATGCCTCAACTATAACAAAACCTAGCATGTGTTATAGGTACCATTCTAGAATTTAGACTAAATGCGTCAACTTTTAAGTGTACTTGCCAAAATAGTAGCCATACATTTTTTTTACAGTACAGCTGGTTTAAGTTGGTTGATGAAATTATTTAGAATTCAATGTTGGAAACAAATTTAACTTTTTACTTAAAAGTGAGGCAGTTATGTAATTTCTTTTTATTGTAAATTGTAGCACGGCTCTTCATCATAGCATTACAGAAAAAAAAATATTCAAAAAGTAAATATTTACAGTCACGGTACAAGAAAGTTCATTACAGGGTGTCCGTTTTCTAGGATTTTTTTAAACCTTCATAACATTTTGAAAAAAGAACATAGATTTTTTTTATATTTTTCTGATTACCCTCATGACTAGGCCTATCGCTGGTTTCCGGCTTATCGTTGACTTTTGGGACATCCTGTATATAAGATAAGCAACGCCAAAATATGTACCTAAGTTAAATGTTTGATATTTAGACAAAACTATTGGCCTTTGTTACGAGGTCCATGTTTAATGTTTATGACGTTATTTATTTATTTTCATTCGAATTTTTGATACGTTTTGTTTTTCTCTGTCAGTAGTTAGTAGTTCTTTTATGGTGGTTGAGTAAAGAGCGAGTTTTTAAGCTGGAAACTAATTATCGGACGCGGCAGACAGCCGCGACTGATACGTGTACACAGTCTTTTGAATTCAGCACGCCAGATTTCTGTCAGACGTCTGAACGCTTAAGGTTACGTCCACGACTTAAGACCGATAGTCTGCACAGATCTGTGTACATTCATTATCTAGATCGCGCCTATCAGTCGCGTCTATCAGCCGCGTCCGATAATTTGTTTCCAGCTGCTGAAGAGCTTGCATTTCATTTAAATTATCATACAGTCCGCATTACATTTTATCCGCTTCAGCCTTTTTAAAAAAAAAAGTAGTAAACATGATTAGTGGATCGGTAAGAAGATATTATTTTAATCCCACATAAACACCCCCCATAATGCCCTGTTTTAAAAAAAAATTTAATGTACAAAAATACTGGTAACCCTTCCAACATATTTTTTTGTACATGGGATCAAAAATGCTTGAATCCTGAGTCGTAAAAAGAAATATTTAAAATAAATAAATATTTTTTTTACGAAAGTAGCGATTGATGTGCTACTCGAAAGAGATAGCGCTTTACTTTATTTCTCACTCTAATCTGTCATTAGCGTTTATAACAAGGATTTTCTACCTTATACGGGATTAAGTGCTTCTAAGAAGGCAGTCGGTCCACTTGAGAGGCACCTCGATAAGTATGGTGTCCCTTTCTAATAGTGCAACCACAATTTTCTTTGAAACATGGACAATTTGGCATTTTACATTTTTTGTTGTGAGATTGTTTAAATAATATGAAGATTTTCAAATTATTATTTACCAGCAGCATCCCCCCGTTTCACTTGCGTAGCTCACGTTCCCATGGGTATGTGTTATTCTGATGTAAAAGCTATACACCTGTAAGTTTAATCAAAATCCGTTCAATCGTTTTTGTGTGAAAGAGCAACAAACATCCATACATCTATACTCACAAGCTTTTGCGTTTATAGTACATACATACATACATATAATTACGCCTCTTTCCCGTAGGGATAGGCAGAGACCACTTCTTTCCACTTGCTACGATCCTTACTTACTTGTTTCGCTTTGTCCACTTTCATTATTCCTTTCATACATGCTCTTCGGTTTAGGGTACTCTTGACCTGGCCTTTTTTCAAGACGTCCCCAATTTGGTCTCGAAACGTCCGCCTCTAGGTCTATCCCTTCCAACCAGGGCCGGATTTGGGGGAGGGCAACCGGAGCGAAAGCCCCGGGGCGTTCCCGTGGGAATTTGAAAAAAATCCCTTCATAAAGGGTATAATAGGTGTCTTATACATCGTTATACATAACATGAATGTAGTCTTATCTATTGTTAGTTCAATAATTAACTTTATAACTAATAACATAGGTTAGGTACTATAATGCGCCTTAATATTATTAACGCTACCTGACATAATATATATTTTTTATTGTATAAAAGTGACATAAATTTTAAACATCATAATGTGAAATGTGATATGAAATGAATGTTAAATTAATCGGTTTATCATAATGACATGCTTGAAGTGTAATATTTGTATGCTCACGGGCGGAATGTAGCGAACTATAGTCTATTTCGCACCAAATGGGTTCGGTGACAGTTCACATTTTTCCTTTTTACGCATACAACTTTCTAGTAAGAAAAGTAGATGTTTCCAAAAATAATGAATAATTTATTATTATGTCATTGCTAAAATACAATAATTGTCGCCTCTTAAATTCTAAATTAAAATCTCAGACAATCAAAATCAAGAAAAGTATAAAAAACAATAGATTATTAAGATATCCTAAAAATACGTATTGCGTGGAACGGAACTTTTACTCATAGGGATTGACACAACATAAATCGATGAATCGAAGCGTTTTGGCGGGAATCCGAAAAAAGGTGCAATGTTTTTGTAAAATTTTCATTTTGTTGTATCTTTTGGGTTTAAAATAGTAATAGTGTATTATGTGGCAGGGGTCTGTGAAAGTGTACCGTGATTTGTAGATTCGATAATGTATGATTATTTTCGTATTGCATCAAAAAGTCGATGACATTTTTTTTTATTTTACCATGTTTTTCCCATATATAACCTGTGAAATTTAAACATATTCAATAAAAAGTAAACTTGAAAAATCATTCTATCAATAAAGTAGAAAATCGATTCAATTTCCTTTACAAACTTACTCGAAATTTTAGAAAAATCGATGGGATTTCATTGGGACACATCACTTCAATTGTCAACAGTGAACTGTCACCGAACCCATTTGGTGCGAAATAGACTATATTTCTTTTTAAAAATATAACATCTTTTGTAAAACCTACCTACATTGACAAATAAAATCATTTGTATTTGTATTTTCGTAGCCAACCCTTATGAAGGGATTTTTTTAAATTCCCACGGGAACGGGAATAAACTAACACCATATTTAAAGTTTCTAGGTGTTATCGTTTCAGAATAGTACGTATTGCTCTTTTTACCCAGTCTTTATATTTTCCCGTGGGAATGAGATATTTTTCTGGAATAAAAAGTACCTACCCTAGATTGACCTAGTGTTAGTTTTTTCCCGTTCCCGTGGGAATTTGAAAAAATCACTTCATAAGGGTTGGCTACGATGCCTCTATGCTATTATATTTTAATGTCTTTGATTAATACAAAAACTTTTTTGTTGTTGTGGTAAAATTGAACGTCGTGTCATCACGTCAACCATGTCATTCACTAGGGATGGCCAAGTGAAAAAATAAATTGATATTTATCGTATCGACATTTCTAAATACTATAGATAAAAATCGAGTGAAAAATATCGATATATCGTCAGTTTTACATTATTATTACTACATATACATATCCCCAAATTCGTAAAAAAGGACGATGAAAATAGTATATTTTTATAAATGCTTGAGTTGGAAAGTATCTAGTACCTAACATGAAATGAAACACGAAACCAGAATTGCGATAAAAATATATTAAAATTGATACGAATTCGATACTGTAAAATAAATGTCGATATATCGCCATTAAAAATATCGACGATATATATAATATGCTAATTTAGTATTTGGAAAAATATCGATATTTTAATATAGGTATCGATATTTTTTGCCCAAGCCATAATTCACTGGCATAGAGTAACTTATATGGCATGTGGTAGGCAGTGCTATTTTCTAACAAAGAGGTTGGAAGAAAATCATTTTCTTTCCTAGAGAAACTTTTTCTTTACACGTCTTTGGTAGGTACCTAAAATCTCTTAATAACCTACAAAATACACTAGGTAACGAATAACTTTTAAACCTCAACTTATAAAAATGTGGTATGATTACATATTATCTTAGTCTGTCCAAGAACTATCGATTTTACACGGTTTCGTCTTCCGTGGGCAGGTGTAAGTGGGGTACCCAAAACACATGGACTTTTGCCATTGTTCTTTCTATATGATTAGCACACGTGGGAGCACACTATTGATAGCGATAATTATACCATAAGGAACATCAAGGTCCGCCTCTGCGACCATGGCTCCGCTGCGTTTTCGATTGCCAGCGTTTCGAACTTGTTAAAAAAAAGTGTATCTTAAATCATTTGCAAATGTCTGCCTCTACGACTGATATTTTGTATTCTTATAAAAAAACAAGAAAATCGAGAAGGTAGACATCCAGGCTTCTGATATTTAAAAAAAATATGTCTTGACGGTCGCGCTAGGCTAGGCTACGCTAATAACAAGACCCTTCGTGTAGACACAGACAGACATTCGAGTCACAATGAATCGAATGGACGTAATTAGAACCATGTGCAAATGACTTAGTATAGCTATTTTTTTTTACATTTTTGCAACTCCGCCCCGTGATAACTCAGAGCCCTGGATGTCTGCCTCGTCGATTTTCTTAATTTTCAGGATGATTGTGACAGGAGGCAGACATGTGCAAATGATCTAAGACCAATTTTTTTTTAACAAATTCAAAGCACTGTAGCTTAAAAACGCAGCGACGTAGGATCTTAATTGACTGGACCGAATCGATTCATATTGATCTAAACTTCAATCTATATCAATATGAAACGTGTGAAAATCATATACCGACATGTTCGCGATCTCCCTATCTATAAAGAGCCCGCTTCTGATGATGATAATCAGTGAGTCTCGGGTTCAAATCCTGGCATGTACAAAGAGTTGTTCAAAACTTACATACATATTCTTCACTAGCTGGACGGTGAAAGAAAACATCGTGAGGAAACCCGCAGGTCCCAGAATTAATTCTGAGGCATGTGTAACTGACCCGGTCAGGCGATGGGCTCACCATCTATCACTTTTAGGAGTCGAATATACTCGTGAAAAGTTGTATTTCCAGAAATGGAATACCTCTGCCTACCCTCTCGGGGTTAAAAGGCGTGGATTCTTTAATATCGCGCCTCGAAACACTTAAAGATCGGTTTTTTAATCGCATAGCACTCGGTACAGCTCGGGACATAATGTTCTTTTCCTCTATCGCTTGGGGAATCCCCGTGTTTCATTTCGTTCATCAACTCTTGTCACTATGAATTATTTTGCTTCCAATATTTTGATAATAAATTGATCATCTCTGTATAGCATCAATGTAAAATATTTTAAAACTCAAATTTTGTTTAACTATTTGTATAACTTTAGCATTTCTCGTCAAACATGACAAATACCTAAACTAAACAACCAGGAGTGCGATTTTTGAATCTCACTGGTGATATCAAAATCACCGGTGACTAAAATTATCACCGATGACTTTTATGTCACCATTTTCCAAAAGCCGTATTTTTGAAAGTCACACGCTGTTTTCAATAAATCGTCGCAATCACAAAATATCACAATCGAGCCCCGCTGCTAATTCTTCCGAAAAACATACTTTGGCACTTTTGACAGATATTACATACGTCAACTGTCAAAAACAATCGCATGGTGATTTCAATTACGAGTGGGTGGGGGCACTCGTAAATCGATATCATGTATGACAAATGTAAGTCACCGATGAGTTTCAAAAATACGAACTTTCGGAAATCACTCACATCGGTGAGAATTAGTCACTTGGTGAGATTCAAAAATCGATCCCCAGACCTACTTTCGCATCCTTAGATAAAAGCAAAAGAGGAAGATACGGTACCGGCGCCTCGCGCGTGGATCCTTTAAATTAGGTGCAAGTAGCGTAATTCGTTGTAGTCAACTCGTTCGCGCTTGTGCCCGAGTACGTCTTTCTATCTCTTTTTTTATTTGCGCGTGTAGTTGTATGTAGTCCAAATGTCAACGATGATTTCTATGACTATACCGTATCTTCCTCTTTTGCTTTTATCTAAGTTCGCATCACATACTTTTCACGAAGGACAAAGGGCTTTGCAAAGACCTGCCCGCCCGGAGCCTCGCAATCGGTAAGGCCGCCCCTGCATACCGCCCACCAAAAGGACTCTAAGCCCTTTTAATTAACAAAGTATTTACATGTTTAAACTCACATTAAACAAATATCTAAACATAGATAGATAAACATCCATCAATTGTAAATACACATGCACTAGGTTAAAAACATCTCACACTACCTATCGTTGAACACTGTAGGTAATGTACCTACTCGTACATTAGGTTATGTTATACAAACATACAATGTAAATAATAAAACAATATTCAAACAAATTCGAAGGTGGGTAAGTACAATAAAAATGATACAGGATCGACTACGCTGATCCAATATATTGCATCTAGTTGTAAACAAGGTACAAGTTTAACCACATAAACTACGAATCTAATTTTCATACAAAACTAGCGACCCGCCCCGGCTTCGCACGGGTGCAATGCTGAATTTTCTTTGCTATAAACCTTGCGGAGCCCGAGACCTTTCCAACGAATGCAAAACCATGGAAATCGGTTCGTCAGTTCTGGAGTTAAATCGTCAGGAAGAAAAACCCGACTTATTTTTATATAGTAGATTAATTTTAGAATTAAAATTGAAATCTATTATCGAAATAACAAAATACATTTTGATTACAAAACATATTGTTATTTAAGCATAATTAAATTGGATATTATTATTATTTAATATATTATTCAGTACTATTAATAGGTAGCTCACACAATTTTGTTACAGTTCTTTTAGTTATTGAACCGCCACTTTTTACGCTGTATACGCTAGTTAAACCGTCGGAGCCTGGATGTTTTTCGACTATTCGGCCTAGTGCCCATTTTCCGGGTGGCAAATTATCAGATTTTATCAGTACAACGTCTCCAATTTGAAAGTCTTCTTTTTTAAGCCATTTATGACGCTGCTGCAATCTTGACAGGTATTCATCTTGCCATCGCCGCCAAAAGGGTGATTATTTGAAAACGAGTGGTTTTGACTAATTCATATGACTCATTTTTTTTTCGGTTTTATGTTGGATTGCTTAAATTATTTATTGCGAGAAACTCACTAATATGTATATATCACGAGGGCCACGTTTGGCTTTCTGCAGAACAAGAGTTATATTGTACAGATAAATTAGTGAACCAGGTGAATTAGAAACCGGACAGACAAATGATATTTTCTTACCATACAAATGAGGGTCTACCAGTTAAATGATAAACCCATTGAGATTTACATACACTTTAATACTTTTTAATTAGTGTGGTATCCAAATACTCATTCTCTTAACTACTAATAATTAAATACACCTTTTAGATTTATTTATCCAAAAGAAACGGCCAAGTGCGAGTTCCATACCATTATCTATAAAAACTTAAAAAAATCACGTTTGTTGTATGGGAGCACCCTTACATATTTATTTTATTTTGTGTTTTAGTATCTGTTGTTATAGCGCCAACAGAAATACATCATCTGCAAAAATTTCAACTGTCTAACTATGACGGTTCATGAGATACAGCCCGGAGACAGACCGTCTATCTCTGACTCAGTCTTAGTAATCGGTTCGCGTTTTACCCTTTGGGTACGGAACTCTAAAAATACTTGTAATAAATTCTTAGTTTTTTATACATGTTTTGACAAAGCTTACTAGAAATTTATAGGCAGCAAGAAAGTTTTCGACTATAAAAATAACCAAGAAATTTGTACTAGATCGCAAATAATCATAAAAACACTTAAGCTAAGAAAAAACAAGTTTAATGAAAGAAGTAGTATGAAACGCTTTATTCCTTACTTTTAATATTATTGAATTAAGCAAATAGTAGTTATCCTTTTAATCAGTCTTATTTCTACAATCTAGAAAGTTTTAATAAACAAATATTTAAAAAAATACTTGAGTCTTTGTCATCATCGTCGATTAAATACGGATCTATATTTTCTAAATTAATATTCAAGCCTTGATTGCCATCTTAAGAAAAAGTCAAATATTCTAGAATCTAGATCACGTGGTTTTATCTTCTGCACGTGTTCTTTTTTTTCTATTCGTTATTTCATTATTTTTTTTCCTTTCTGTAATTTCTTTTATAATGGCGGTTCTTTTTTTTTTAAGTTTATTTGTTGAATTCTTCTTGGGAACATCAGTCGAACCTACACATCCCGCTTCAGTATAACTTTGATTATTATGTTCCCATGAATTTTGGTCTTCGTTCATTTGTTTACTGATTTGTCTTTGAGAAGTAATTAAATGGGCAGCAATTAAAAAATTTGGTTAGCAACAATAAAACAGCATTTAAACCATTTGGTCGGCATACAAAGATTTTGTTCGCAAATAAAAAAATCAGGCAGCAATCCTTGTTCGGCAAATAATTTTGATAATGGTCAAAAATTAAATCAGAAATAGGCAGCTCACAATAACATGGGTTTGCATAATAAACATTCAGTCCGCAAAATAGTTACTTGGTCCGCAAAATAACTACTTGGTCAGCAAGACTTCATGATTGAACAGCAGAGAAAACATGTCGTAAAAATTATACCACTCCCACTCCCACTCCCACTCCCGCTCCCGCTCCCGCTCCCGCTCCCGCTCCCGCTCCCGCTCCCGCTCCCGCTCCCGCTCCCGCTCCCGCTCCCGCTCCCGCTCCCGCTCCCGCTCCCGCTCCCGCTCCCGCTCCCGCTCCCGCTCCCGCTCCCGCTCCCGCTCCCGCTCCCGCTCCCGCTCCCGCTCCCGCTCCCGCTCCCGCTCCCGCTCCCGCTCCCGCTCCCGCTCCCGCTCCCGCTCCCGCTCCCGCTCCCGCTCCCGCTCCCGCTCCCGCTCCCGCTCCCGCTCCCGCTCCCGCTCCCGCTCCCGCTCCCACTCCCACTCCCACTTCCGCTCCCAAGCTCCCACACGCTCCCACTCCCACGCTCCCACACTCTCCCACACGCTTCCACACGCACCCACACGCTCCCACACGCTCTCACACGCCCCAGCACGCTCCCACACGCCTCAGCACGCTCCCACACGCTTCCAAACGCTCCCACACACCCTAGCACGCTCTCACACGCCCCTACACGCTCCCATAAGCTCCCACACGCTCCCACACGCTCCCACACGCTCACACTCGCTCACACACGCTCCCACAACCTCCCACACCCTCCCAAACCCCTCAAATCCTCCCACAACCTCCCACACCCTCCCAAACCCCCCAAATCCTCCCACACACTCCCACATCCTCCCACACACTCCCACACCCTCATACCGCGTTTGGGACCGTGTGGGAGCGTGCTGGGGCGTGTGTGAGCGTGCTGGGGCGTGTGAGAGCGTGTGGGAGCGCTTGGGAGCGTGTGGGGGCGTGTGGGAGCGTGCTGGGGCGTGTGGGAGCTTATGGGAGCGTGTGGGAGCACTTGGGAGCGTGTGGGGGCGTGTGGGAGCGTGCTGGGGTGTGTGGGAGCGTTTGGGAGTGTGTGGGAGCGTGCTGGACCGTGTGGGAGCGTGCTGGGGCGTGTGAGAGCGTGTGGGAGCGTGTGTGAGCGAGTGTGAGCGTGTGGGAGCCTGTGGGAGCGTGTGGGAGCTTATGGGAGCGTGTAGGGGCGTGTGGGAGCGTGCTGGGGTGTGTGGGAGCGTTTGGGAGCGTGTGGGAGCGTGCTGAGGCGTGTGGGAGCGTGCTGGGGCGTGTGAGAGCGTGTGGGAGCGTGTGGGAGCGTGTGGAAGCGTGTGGGAGAGTGTGGGAGCGTGGGAGTGGGAGCGTGTGGTAGCTTGGGAGCGGGAGTGGATTGGGAGTGGGAGTGGGAGTGGGAGTGGGAGTGGGAGTGGGAGTGGGAGTGGGAGTGGGAGTGGGAGTGGGAGTGGGAGTGGGAGTGGGAGTGGGAGTGGGAGTGGGAGTGGGAGTGGGAGTGGGAGTGGGAGTGGGAGTGGGAGTGGGAGTGGGAGTGGGAGTGGGAGTGGGAGTGGGAGTGGGAGTGGGAGTGGGAGTGGGAGTGGGAGTGGGAGTGGGAGTGGGAGTGGGAGTGGGAGTGGGAGTGGGAGTGGGAGTGGGAGTGGGAGTGGGAGTGGGAGTGGGAGTGGGAGTGGGAGTGGGAGTGGGAGTGGGAGCGGGAGCGGGAGTGGGAGCGGGAGCGGGAGTGGGAGTGGGAGTGGGAGTGGTATAATTTTTACAACATGTTTTCTCTGCTGTTCAATCATGAAGTCTTGCTGACCAAGTAGTTATTTTGCGGACCAAGTAACTATTTTGCGGACTGAATGTTTATTATGCAAACCCATGTTATTGTGAGCTGCCTATTTCTGATTTAATTTTTGACCATTATCAAAATTATTTGCCGAACAAGGATTGCTGCCTGATTTTTTTATTTGCGAACAAAATCTTTGTATGCCGACCAAATGGTTTAAATGCTGTTTTATTGTTGCTAACCAAATTTTTTAATTGCTGCCCATTTAATTACTTCTCAAAGACAAATCAGTAAACAAATGAACGAAGACCAAAATTCATGGGAACATAATAATCAAAGTTATACTGAAGCGGGATGTGTAGGTTCGACTGATGTTCCCAAGAAGAATTCAACAAATAAACTTAAAAAAAAAAGAACCGCCATTATAAAAGAAATTACAGAAAGGAAAAAAAATAATGAAATAACGAATAGAAAAAAAAGAACACGTGCAGAAGATAAAACCACGTGATCTAGATTCTAGAATATTTGACTTTTTCTTAAGATGGCAATCAAGGCTTGAATATTAATTTAGAAAATATAGATCCGTATTTAATCGACGATGATGACAAAGACTCAAGTATTTTTTTAAATATTTGTTTATTAAAACTTTCTAGATTGTAGAAATAAGACTGATTAAAAGGATAACTACTATTTGCTTAATTCAATAATATTAAAAGTAAGGAATAAAGCGTTTCATACTACTTCTTTCATTAAACTTGTTTTTTCTTAGCTTAAGTGTTTTTATGATTATTTGCGATCTAGTACAAATTTCTTGGTTATTTTTATAGTCGAAAACTTTCTTGCTGCCTATAAATTTCTAGTAAGCTTTGTCAAAACATGTATAAAAAACTAAGAATTTATTACAAGTATTTTTAGAGTTCCGTACCCAAAGGGTAAAACGCGAACCGATTACTAAGACTGAGTCAGAGATAGACGGTCTGTCTCCGGGCTGTATCTCATGAACCGTCATAGTTAGACAGTTGAAATTTTTGCAGATGATGTATTTCTGTTGGCGCTATAACAACAGATACTAAAACACAAAATAAAATAAATATGTAAGGGTGCTCCCATACAACAAACGTGATTTTTTTAAGTTTTTATAGATAATGGTATGGAACTCGCACTTGGCCGTTTCTTTTGGATAAATAAATCTAAAAGGTGTATTTAATTATTAGTAGTTAAGAGAATGAGTATTTGGATACCACACTAATTAAAAAGTATTAAAGTGTATGTAAATCTCAATGGGTTTATCATTTAACTGGTAGACCCTCATTTGTATGGTAAGAAAATATCATTTGTCTGTCCGGTTTCTAATTCACCTGGTTCACTAATTTATCTGTACAATATAACTCTTGTTCTGCAGAAAGCCAAACGTGGCCCTCGTGATATATACATATTAGTGAGTTTCTCGCAATAAATAATTTAAGCAATCCAACATAAAACCGAAAAAAAAATGAGTCATATGAATTAGTCAAAACCACTCGTTTTCAAATAATCACCCTTTTGGCGGCGATGGCAAGATGAATACCTGTCAAGATTGCAGCAGCGTCATAAATGGCTTAAAAAAGAAGACTTTCAAATTGGAGACGTTGTACTGATAAAATCTGATAATTTGCCACCCGGAAAATGGGCACTAGGCCGAATAGTCGAAAAACATCCAGGCTCCGACGGTTTAACTAGCGTATACAGCGTAAAAAGTGGCGGTTCAATAACTAAAAGAACTGTAACAAAATTGTGTGAGCTACCTATTAATAGTACTGAATAATATATTAAATAATAATAATATCCAATTTAATTATGCTTAAATAACAATATGTTTTGTAATCAAAATGTATTTTGTTATTTCGATAATAGATTTCAATTTTAATTCTAAAATTAATCTACTATATAAAAATAAGTCGGGTTTTTCTTCCTGACGATTTAACTCCAGAACTGACGAACCGATTTCCATGGTTTTGCATTCGTTGGAAAGGTCTCGGGCTCCGCAAGGTTTATAGCAAAGAAAATTCAGCATTGCACCCGTGCGAAGCCGGGGCGGGTCGCTAGTTTTGTATGAAAATTAGATTCGTAGTTTATGTGGTTAAACTTGTACCTTGTTTACAACTAGATGCAATATATTGGATCAGCGTAGTCGATCCTGTATCATTTTTATTGTACTTACCCACCTTCGAATTTGTTTGAATATTGTTTTATTATTTACATTGTATGTTTGTATAACATAACCTAATGTACGAGTAGGTACATTACCTACAGTGTTCAACGATAGGTAGTGTGAGATGTTTTTAACCTAGTGCATGTGTATTTACAATTGATGGATGTTTATCTATCTATGTTTAGATATTTGTTTAATGTGAGTTTAAACATGTAAATACTTTGTTAATTAAAAGGGCTTAGAGTCCTTTTGGTGGGCGGTATGCAGGGGCGGCCTTACCGATTGCGAGGCTCCGGGCGGGCAGGTCTTTGCAAAGCCCTTTGTCCTTCGTGAAAAGTATGTGATGCGAACTTAGATAAAAGCAAAAGAGGAAGATACGGTATAGTCATAGAAATCATCGTTGACATTTGGACTACATACAACTACACACGGTCCAGCACGCTCCCACACACTCCCAAACGCTCCCACACACCCCAGCACGCTCCCACACGCCCCCACACGCTCCCAAGTGCTCCCACACGCTCCCATAAACTCCCACACGCCCCAGCACGCTCCCACACGCCCCCACACGCCCCCACACGCTCCCAAGCGCTCCCACACGCTCCCACACGCTCTCACACGCCCCAGAACGCTCACACACGCCCCAGCACGCTCCCACACGGTCCCAAACGCGGTATGAGGGTGTGGGAGTGTGTGGGAGGGTGTGGGACGATGTGGGAGTGTGTGGGAGGATTTGGGGGGTTTGGGAGGGTGTGGGAGGTTGTGGGAGGATTTGGGGGGGTTTGGGAGGGTGTGGGAGGTTGTGGGAGTGTGTGGGAGCGTGCTGGGGTACGTGGGAGCGTGTGTGAGCGTGTGGGAGCTTATGGGAACGTGTGGGAGCGCTTGGGAGCGTGTGGGGGCGTGTGGGAGCGTGCTGGGGCGTGTGGGAGCACTTGGGAGCGTGTGGGGGCGTGTGGGAGCGTGCTGGGGTGAGTGGGAGCGTGCTGGGGCGTGTGGGAGCGTGTGTGAGCGTTTGGGAGCCTGTGGGAGCGTGTGGGAGTGCTTGGGAGCGTGTGGCGCGACCCTACCACACCCTCATACCTCCCACACCCTCATACCCCCATGGGCGTGCGGTCCGTAGATGCTGATAAGCGCCGCATGCCCTGGGTATTTTTCCAAAATACATGCAATATATTCAGTACTTGACTATTCTTAACAATTCGCAAATCTACTAATAACGCCACCTTTTGTTTCTAAATCAAACTATTTTTGTTTCCTACTAGCCCCGTAGCGCCGCCACTAGATAGCCATATACGTATTGCGGCGTAAGCGGGTACTACACCAGCCTACTTCATCGCCATTTTCTCTCTATTCCTACACGCAAATATTAGATGTCAGTGTGGAAATGTTTCGGAGTGTGCGTGAAATTTTGTATGGGAAATAAGCTCCGCTTTTTCTCAGCCAACCCGATTAGAGGAGTACGGCATAATACGCATCTCTATGTAACCAAAGAGACAGCAGCCCACAGTCGGGTGACTTCGGCGACGTTCGTTAGTTGACGAAGTTCTTTCATTTCGAATAGACCGGAAGTCTAGAATATGGGTTATCAATTCATTATCTAATAAATTGTTTATAAGCAGATTAATAATAAATAAACAACTATCTATCTCTATTTCAAAATAACATTTTTATTATGCAATATTTATTCATTTACACTAAGTGCATTTTTACAGTATTGCTTGTTTGTTTTTTCAATAAAAAGCGTTTTATCATTTCCTGTCTTCCTGGTTATTGGTCTGTGCTGTCTTCGGGGCATTGCACTTAAAGTTTTTGGCCATATTGTTTTTGTTTTGATGCAAGTTACGAAATATTTTGATGAAATACTTTTTTATATATTGTGAATTCTTTACGAACGAAAGTGAAATAATGGAAAGTTTACGTTGTGATACGTGTAGTGATAGTTTGTGTGCAAAGATTTCGAAACTAACCAGTTTTCGTTAGTGCAACAGGAGATTGAAATTGCACTATGAATGCAAAAACGGAGGTCACTACGAATATCCATTATCTGACTTGTTTGTGAATATCAATCATTTACTGAGATGTTTGATGTGGCTGCCCAAATAATTTCGCTTTCTGCATTCAGTGTGAGCATACTTGGAAATAATTACACTAGGAAAGGTACAGTAGGTACCTACACTACAATAACCCGCAAGAAAACCTCGATGTAATACCTGTTAGCTGTATGGTAAGGTCTCTTAATTTTAGTTTCGATTTATTAAAACTACCTAGGTATAAATAGGTAAACATCTGCGCGGGAAACGCCGCTGGCGGCGTGCTGGTGTTGCATAGGTATTCTAGCAGATCAAATTCTAATAGCATGACCGGTACTATCAACCAGTGCACGCCCCTGCATACCCCCCACTCCTACCCCCCACTCTTACCCCCCACTCCTACCTCCCACTCCTACCCCCCACCCCTACACCCCACCCCTACAACCCCACCACTTCCACCCACCCCTACCCCCCACTCCTACCCCCCACTATTAACCCCCTCCTACCCCCACTCCTACACCCCACTCCTTACTCCCACTCCTACCCCCACTGCTATCCCTACTCCTACTCCCACTCCTACCCCCAGTCCTACCCCCAGTCCTACCCCTACTCCTACCCCCACTCCTACCCCCACTCCTACCCACCACTCCTACCCCCACTCCTACCCCCACTCTACCACGCTCACACCACTACCACCAACACCACCACAACCACCACCACTACTTGTAAACGTAATAATATCATAATCATTAATCATAAATGTTGCATAATCCAAAGTCCTTCCTAATCTATGTAAGAAATGCGCCCATTTTGCGCATGACAAGTTTGCTGAGATTATTTTTGCTACTTTTATATGAAGCTCAAAAAATTTTTTTTGGCTTCCCCTCTGAGTGCTTACCAAAATTTTATTAAACAGTAGCAGCTCATTGCAGCTTAAAAATAATTACAGCCATCCAGAATGACATAAATTGCTGATAGGTTTTGTAATGTTTGCTGGCCATGAGTTGCTGACCAATTAGCTATTTCTGCTTACAGATTATATTTTTCTGCTTACAAAAATACGAATACTCTGCTAACCATTTAAATAACACCCTTTGTCTTTTATACTCGTATGTGCTGTAGTTTACTCTTTGCGTTTTCTTTATTATAGTCTTGTTTGTTTCCTTCGTTTCTTACGGGTTTTATTTTATGTATTGTAGTTTCCTACGTATATTATTTATAGCGTTTTAATGTACTTATTATATTAGTGATACTCTGTGCAGCTAAGCTTTCGAATAGCAATCATATTATATTTCACGTTCCATATTACTTTTTTACAATTTGCGGAAAAAGAAAATCATTTTCAGAAACATCATATTTAGAAACTCTTCTTATAATTACAATTATCAAATTTCAGTTCATGAGCTCTGAGAACTAGTCAACATCTTTAATATCTTGTCCTTTTAGTATGTCTCAAAATTTGAACATAGACTTGATCTTGAGGGGTCTTGTAGGGATCTACAAAATCCAGTGCAAAAACAGATAGTTTTGTCTATTCTTCTCTTGTATTTCTCTCCAAAATTATTTGTAATATTTTGGAGAGATATATTTTTATAAATACGCTCATATTTTCTTTTCTCAACCAGTCGTTTTTTCTTAACCTTTCTTCTCTCAAATCAAAAATAATCTACAAAAAGACATTAAATAATTTATTGTTTTTAATTAATCTATTTCATATCTCTAATACTAATATACATGCAAACGTTATGGAATTATTCAGTCTCAGGTCCCAGCTAAACGTCTGATCATATTTTATCAAAATTGGGCACAGTAGACTAGGTCCTGGAACGGTAATTAATAGCCAAATTAGTGGTAATATCTAATTAATTACGAGCCAGACTGACCTTCACATTATTCTGTCACATCAGTGTGAAGGAAAGGAAATAAAAATCCTACCCTTACTACCAATGTGTTAGACAGACAAACGATTTCCTAACTGTCATATATACCTTCGTTCTATTTTTTTTTTATATTTTCATAATTTATCTGGCCTATACTAATTTATCTGCCTAAATCAGCCAGACAAAAACAGTTTAATGAGTACCAGACTTATGAGACTTTTAATGAAAATAAATTCTAATATTAAATTGAAAATAAGAAGAACCCTTTTACTTCAATTTCTAAAAAGCTAAACCATGCTAGGTTGTCATTAATAGAATATTCAATATTTATAAATAACGCCATCTTTCCGCTAAACCCAGTACTAATTTAGCATTAAAATGCGTTCAGGTAATATAAAAAAATGCAAAATATATATTTTATGAAGTAATTAATAACATTGATTAAACTATTAATGAAAAAACAACCCTTTTGTTTTAAAACATTACACAAATTAATAAAAGTTATTACCACTGAATTAATTAAAAGAGAACGCACCCTTTAAAAAAATAATGTCTTTCAGTGTTGCAATATTTTTACACAAAACCTATAATTGAGTAAAATTTTATTCGGTGCAAACGCTTTTTATTGGAATAATCATCTTATAATAAACATTTCTGACGCCTTTACATGTTTTACACTATGCTTTATCTACCTGTTTATTCTAGTAAAGGCAGTTTAACTGATGTAAAATTATAAATATATTATGGACTTATTAGAAAGTCTTTTTTGTTTGATTTTTATCGTTCTATTTATTTACACCGTGATGCCCCTTAATTCGAGACGGCGCGGAGGACGGATATACATTCAATTCAGTATCATACATTTTAAATGAAATGGTAAATTTAAAATTTTCAATATGGCAACATTAAAACTGGTTGTCAATACCACTGTTTTCCAAAATTCGAATCTTCAAATACTACTTTGTGCTCCACATACACGGATTTTGCTTTTTATTTACTAAACAGTGCATTCTTTTCGTGAGATTTTCCGCTAAAAACGTTGAATCGAGTGTCTACTCCTCCGTCTTAGTGACGTAATCTTCACGGAATACTGCCTGACTGCGAAAAGAAGACAGTGTTGAGATAGGACTCCATGTTCTCTAGTTTAAGTGCAATTTCGTGAGATATAGACTCTTTACCATGCCTCAAAAAACCTGTTGTGCTTCCTCTTGTCTAAATAAAACCGTTAAAAAAGATATAGTGAATAAAATTGTTTATTTTTTCTTCTCATGATTGTCTAAATTATTATCCAATCTTCTCTTTAAATTCGTTGGCTTTGATGTTTTCAATGCTTAGTTTAGATGTTAAAAAAATCATAATCAAAACTAATACATCATTATTTATAAAAAAACGAAATTTAAGTGCTAAGTCTGTTTATATAAATCGTTAAGTATCAGAAACGCATTAGTAAATGACTGCCAATATTTTGTAATTTCAATATTTGTTATGAATAGTGTAATACAAAAATGTGTTCTTAACTTTTTAAAATGCGTATCTGCAACTTAGCGATATTACAAAAAATAAATAAAATAAAGTGCACATATAGATAGCTAGCTAGGTATATATATCGACCTGGCACCTACATGGACTTAATAGTTCTGGGTGTGGTAACTAGATGGCGTCATAATACGAAACCCAGACTTGGTTATCTATACGTTAGTACATATTCTTATCTATGAGCTAAACCCTGGAGAAATATTATAAAAAATTACCAACTCTAACGGTTTTAGATTATTAAAATAAATAAAGACATATTAATTAGGATACTTACCATACAAAAACCAGATCACGAGATATTATCAAAATTATCTCACCTAAATTAGCTGCAATCAGACGGCCGCCCACTCTGACATCTAGCGGATCGTTGGCGCAAGCGGCAGCGCATCGGTCTATTTGATTTGGATATTCTATAGACACAGTACACACAGCGACGTACTAGCCCAGACAAATGATGATTTCGATCGCAAACATTTTTAAAATTACCGTAGTTTCCAAAACCAAGTCTTTTGTGGACAATTATACATAGAAATCGTAAAAGCAATTTCTGAAATATCGATACAGCTCAATATCTCGCCTTTACCGCAGTATGTAGCTCCACAAAATATATAATAATCCGGAAAAAAGGGGGTTGGGACTAGGGCTTTCGAAAACCGGATTTTTTGAATACCGGTATCAATACCGGAAACTTTTTTTCTAATACCGGGATCCCGGGATCCCGGTATTGAAATTGTGTTCAGATTTTTTTTTCTTTTCAAGCAGCAAATGCCCAATTTTATGAAGAAAATAACACAAACTATCAGTTGTTTCACTGAAAATCACCCTTTGTTAATAATATCACTTTAAATGTAAACGAAAACCTATTCCAGGATTAGTCACAACAGGAATTAATGTCTTTTTTTTATGATTAATCGTATTCTACGTAGAAAATATAACTAAAGAAAAAGATCTATTTTATTTGCGTTTATGATAATTTGCTAAGTGTATTGTGTACAATAAAGATGCTGTGAATATTCAGTTACTCTTCGGTATTTGGTAAATTGGTTTTAGATTCGATATTCGGTCGAATATTATGAACAAAGTTGCCGAATAGCAAATTATCAATAAAACGGTACGATGTTTTGCTTTGGACGAACTGAAGTAAAATAAAGAAATAATGCGTGTGTGACATGATTAATTCCGAAATGAAACAAATAAACTCCTCTGCACGCCCCTGTTTGTGCTGCTTGCACAGCGCATGCATTAGAAAGATAATGTCATCCGCAAAATGTTTACCTAGGTACTTGATTTTCATCAAAGCAGAATATTCGGCGCTTGGGTCAAGACCGTGACTGGTTATTCGGTATTCGGCCAAATCACTATACTTACGTGTCATCTCTTTATGTACAATGTATGACAGACTGAAAAATTAAATACGTATCTATTTATAATTAAAACTTGAACATCTTCAATAGTTAAACCAAGTAGATAAGTACCTTCTTCAGGTAAGTTTCATTTTCATATTCAAAATGTTGAATGAACTACTAAACTACTGACAAAAGCAAATAAAATAAGACGCACGAATTGTGGAATCGCTAACTTTACTTTACTTAAACCTGACCCCTTAAAAATATAAAAGGGAACAACAGATAGGTTATACTGTAAGAATAAACTGTTTTCTTCAGGAAAATCATTTTAGACAAAAGATTATGCCTAGCAACAACGAGGATGGGCGTGCAAACCTTGATATGAACTGAATTACTGGTATAAAACCTACATTTATAAAAAATAAGTACAATAAAATATGTACAACTATTATTTGTATGCTCTTGTATGTGTAACTGTCAAGTTTATACTAAAAATAAAACTAAATAATCAATACCGGGATCCCGGTATTAGACACTTCAATACCGGTATTGAAAAAAGGCGAAAAAAGTCCGGGATCCCGGTATTAGCCAATACCGGGATCCCGGTATTGGAAGCCCTAGTTGGGACTGTTAACTCGCGTGGATTTCAAATTAAAACAATTGTTGATTATCACCAGATTTTACTTAGACTCGTACAATAATTACAAAACAGAGCTCCGTTAGCTTTCGAGGTTGAGCATAGAATGTCCCAGCACACTTGTAGTGTTGCCATTACAACACTTCGATTAATTCTAGACAATATTTGAAATGATATATTTTCTTAACTTAGTTACACAAAATAATCAAAATTATATCTAAATAACAATATTTTTATGTTCAGTTAGCAATATTGCTAACAGACGGCCGTCCTGTTAACGGAATGTCCCTATTCCGATTCGGCCATTCGAATAAAGGTATGTCCCCATACAAAATAATAAATATAATCATTACAAAAAAAAACTTATAAATTCGTTTCATGAAATGACTTGTTGACAAAAGCATGAAGAAGAAAAGTGAAAATAATTGTGATAAACTATTTGAAAAATGTTACCTCCTACCAGTGCATGAGAAAGTGAAGAGTGGATTAGCTATAGAACAATTTCAATCAGAAGGGTTCAAAAAGCCTGTGACCTGTTCACTTTTGCATAAAAAGCTTGATAAGAAAACCCTATTAGTAAAAGTTTTTGCAATGATTATGGCCAAAGAACCAGTAGATATTTAGAACCCACAATTAATAATGAAACTTCCTTAAAATTAAAACAGCAGTGTGTTACAAAGACTACTTTCAAGAAAGAGTTAAATTAATTTTTGTTAGATAGCTTATTCAATGTCAGAAATAAAAATATATATATATTAGGTAGGTAAACTAACTATACCTAGATTACACCGTATATTATGTCAATGTTATCATTAATATGAAAGGCGCAGTCTAAAATAATTGTAAGACGAGAATACTAATACTGCCAACAAGCCGTTTAATAAATACTGTTTGGCAGATAGTTAAGGTTAATTATTGTACAAATTATGGTGAATAAATGCCTTATTATTATTGTTAAAGTAGTGACAATCGGTAATTATTTTAAAATAAGATACTGCTGTGTTTTAACCTTAATATTAAACTACTTATTCATAGAAATAATTGCAAATAAATCGGCATGATCAGCTTGTGACGACCTGTTGCGCTACGAAAACGAGACACAATTGCTCCTTGATTGCTCCTCCGCATCAGGATCCCGCGGTGCCTCACAAATAAATATAGCAGCTACAATCTTCTGTAGGTGTTGAAACGATTACTGGATCACCTCAGTGGGATACCTGTAAATATTAATTGTTGTTAGCATTACATTACAATATGTAAATATAATTCAAAATTTAATTTGACTTATTGTTTTTATATTGAAATAATAAATCACGATGTTACTTTCTACTGTGAAATTGAATATATTAATTAATAATTAATTCTCTGTCATTAATTTCATTTGTGGTAAGTATTGCAATAACAAGGCACATTTCATGACTATGGCATATTTCACCGTATGACATAATAATTTAATATAGTGATCACCGCATTCGCAGCATATTTCACCGTATGACATAATAATTTAATATAGTTATCACCGAATTCGCAGCATATTTCACCGTGTGTCATAATAATTTAATATAGTGATCACCGCATTCGCAGCATATTTCACCGTATGACATAATAATTTAATATAGTGATCACCGCATTCGCAGCATATTTCACTTTTATGTAATGTGATCACCGCATTCGCAGCATATTTCACTTTTATGTAATGTGATCACCGCATTCGCAGCATATTTCACTTTTATGTAATGTGATCACCGCATTCGCAGCATATTTCACTTTTATGTAATGTGATCACCGCATTCGCAGCATATTTCACTTTTATGTAATGTGATCACCGCATTCGCAGCATATTTCACTTTTATGTAATGTGATCACCGCATTCGCAGCATATTTCACTTTTATGTAATGTGATCACCGCATTCGCAGCATATTTCACTTTTATGTAATGTGATCACCGCATTCGCAGCATATTTCACTTTTACGTAATGTGATCACCGCATTCGCAGCATATTTCACTTTGGTAAATATTGTCTGAAACATTCACAATACAATAGTTTAATATTGCCTGAAATAAAGATTTATTATTATTATTATTAACTTAGTGATCACCGCAGGTAGTGCAGCATATTTCATATTTACGTAATGTGATCACCTCAGCAGTGAGGCATATTTCACTTTGGTATACAGCGAGTAAAGGGACGGGTTGTCAAAAACTAAAATAGTGATTTCAGACTATAATTTAAAATAAAATTAGCATCGACTTATTTCCCGAAACTGCAAGACTAAGAATACAATACAATACAATACAATAACTCCCCATTGTACACCAAAAACAACACAACATGGATACCAACATCAACCAAAGCACAATGGGCGGCCCCATCGCTTTTAGCGATCTCTTCATATAAGAATCTCTAAGAATCTTCATATTCTCAGTCAAAAAATTTACAAAAGAGAAATAAGTATCGAAATCTAAACTAAGCAAGAGCTCGTAAAAATTCCAGTCCTCTCCCCAGTAGTAGGTGTCTACCGTAGCGAGAGATTGCGAGCGGGTTTGAACGTCTTTTACATATTTGAATGCTTTTCGACTTGATTTGCCTTATCATTCCACTCGCGTTACTTTTGTAACGATAGCCAGAGGGAATAGGTATCATGTTTCATCGAGGTAAGTGATTTATCACATTTAACTATTAGGAACCTCAAGAAATGTCCATAGAAGTCTCATGGCCAATTAAGATCTTGAGTGACAAACAGATAAGTTAACACTTTTTTTTTAATCAGCGTTCAAATTGCTTTGCTTCATCACTCATTGATAAAGCGTAATTATTACATAGGCTAATAAACGATTGATACGAACAAACGTACCCCTTTTTTTTTTACAGATAAATACACAGACACGAAATGAACAGAATTATTAATGTGTACACAAATTTTGGCGCAAGGCCGAAATCGAACCCGCGGCCTCCTGCCCAGAACCAAGGGGCACCACCAATCGAGCCAACGGGCTCGTCAATTTTATTGCTTGGAAACTCCAGAAAACATCAATTTAAGTCGGTCTGCTTAGCCCCCATGGTCCAATAGTAATCATGACCTAATAAACAATTGATACAAAGAAACATAATAATTTAAATTAGTCAGCGAGTTTCCTTACGAGAGTTTCTTTTTATTTTGTGTTCGTTTTTGAAAAACTTATTGATAAGATTAGATGCTTTCGCCAGAGCTCGAACTTGCGACTCGTGTATTGCGAGGCTTGCTCTTCCACAGCAGGACTATCACTGCTTTTCCCTATAGTTTTAGAAAACTTGAATGCCCACTTGACCTCCGTTGATATCGAGAAAGCCTGATAATAGCTACGTTCAATAGTTGGCTGCTAATAATCTTATTAATTAAATAAAAATGCTTGCGTTCGTTCGACTTTCCATCACCGAATAAAGAACACAGGGATATGTCAGCCGTGATATGTAGGTACTGGTACTAGTGATAAAGTTTGAAGTAAATTATGCTTTATTCTCTAATTACATAAAATAAGCGTATGGTAATAAATAGCAATGTTATGGCAAAGATAGTAATTCGATATTTTATACTTGGCCCTACTAGGAAACGGGCAAAACATTCCGTCTTACGGAACATGCACACACTTTATCCTCAGCGCATTTATGGGATACAACAATGCCGGCTAAAGATGATCCGAGACGAATAATAAAGAAAGAGACAGCTATCCGGCAAATATTCGCTGCTACACTGCGACTTAATAAAACCAGACCAATTATCCACATTTGTTTGGACCCAGCCTTTGCGCTCCAGTAAGACATAGCTACATCATTTTTTTTTTATATACAATATCTTTGTGTGTGACTTGGTTGTAGTTTTCTGCGGAGTAGATTTATGCACCAAATGTACGCCTTTGCTTCATCAAATTCAACGGAGCGCTTCGCGCCTCGTGCGTTGATGTCGGTGGCGTTTGCGATTTTTATCATTGCCGCCGTGTACGCCCAATATTCAAATTATTTAATTTTATAGAAAATTGAAAGATTAGATTTTCGAAAGGAAAACTTAATATTACCCACCTAGTTACTTAGGTAAATAAAATAATCTTAAACCTTTATCTCTCTCGTCCCATAAAATACGATTTAAAATGTCTGCCTCCACACTGCTCGAGCACTCGAGCACGACGTAGGATTTTCTTTTTAAATTTATCGAATGCATCGCTTATGCCTTCCTCCACAATGTCTGCTGTATCGCATTTGGTCACTATAATCACCTAAAACCCTGTATTTTATGTAATCCCAAAGAAAAGGTCCATATCCGCACCACTTTGCACGAAATACCTATTCCAAACACAGAAACGAACGAACGTTCACCACAAACAAACTCCAAACAAAGTAAGCATCTATTGATGGCAAGGTAAACAAATAAAGAAATGAGAATTAAGCACCCGCGATTATGAACAAAATTGAAGAACCGCGCTTCCAAACTCAAGGGAAGCAACCGGATACTATAGGCCTACTTAGCCAGCCAGAGCTGAAAACTCAATTTTGAAATTGGTAGGAATCAGTAGATTGGAACAGTAAAAGTACCGAACTTCCTACGTATTGTCAAGAAGTTTTGAGTTTCACATAAAACTTTTACTTTCGAGTTTATTCATATGGAACACCTTTTTACGAATTTAATAGGTAAAACATATTTATTAAAACTTAATAATTACATAGTTATAACTTTTTGTTTTTTTAATTAATTTTTGTCCTTCTCGAAACCAAAACGTTAGTCACTTAAAGAATTTTTTAAGATAGTGCTATCTCTTATACTTAGCTACAGGTTCACGACATTATAACAAAAGTCAAAACCCACAATGTCCAATTTAATAAGAAAAATCATAGTCACAAGACAAAACGCGAAAAACCCAGACATTCGCTGCCAACACGCCAGCGCTCTGTGCGGGCCGACAACTCACTCAGAGCAATAACGCTCCCTGCGCTATACGAGTGCCTCAATGATGGCTACCGTTTTCGTTTTGGTTCTTGCGCTCACCAGTTGGCGCCACTTTGGATTAAGGTCCTGAAGCATAGCTTTTAATGGTTATCAAAGCCTGTTGTTGTTACACAGGCGTGAAAACATGTATTATTGTTTAAATCATACGTACATACATACAGCTCACGTCTTCCTCCTACAGGGGTAGGCAGAATCGATGGATTGTCACTTTGCTCGATCTCTGCATAGGTACTTCTTTCGCTTCCTTCACAAATCCTACCTTCCTTTAAATCATTAAGTCCCCAAACTGAAACCGTACTGTAAAAATATCGAGCACGCCGCTCGCTGTCACTCAGTCTAGGTTTGTTAAAAAAAACCCTAACTTAATGGAACTTCATAAAAATTATGTCACCGAAAAGGCACGTCCGTCATGTCATAGTTTATTTTACGAGAGGATCAGCAAAGCAGGATTCGACAACGATCGATAAATCAATTGAATACTTTACACAACATTATTGTATACCATTCAGTGCAATAACTGCCATTATTCCGATATATATGTATGTATATATAATCAATATATAGTCTGCTCAGATTATAATCTGTGGCGAAGCAAGGCAGGATTGCGGCCCAGAGATGAGTTATTCAATATCTCTGTTATCAAGTTTTTGTTTTGATATTATTGGAATAGTTTATTTATATTTATTCATTTATTTTTTTATTTATAAATTCGTGAATGCAGGTACATACATACATACAAAAGAAAATAATCAGTAAAACAACTAAAATGTTGTTTACTCAATAATCTAAAAAAAAAAGGAGTTTTGCTTTCTACGTGATAGGAATCAACTGTGTTTTATTTTCTCAGTAGAATTTTACCCTAGGTAGTGAGTAAAATTAGCTCATAAGCTAAAATTTTTGCATTACTAACACTATGGATGTTCATCCGAAATAAATGATTATTATTGAGTAATATGTGATATGAAAATAACGTAAGGATACTTCCACTCGTTTTTTTTAAAATGAGTAGGTATGCACCTACCTACGTAGGTACACATAAAGCAAAGCGTTTTATTACCCATGCACTTTCGATAAAATCTTCCGTTTGCACTTGATTTAGACTGCTGATTTTAGGTATTCGAGCAAATCATAGTGGATTTTTTTTGTGAGATTAGGGTGTGGTTGCGTAGAATATGTAAAAATAAACAAAGGAATGAAAAATAACTGGAAGAGTCTGTAATTTTCCCGGAGAAAATTCCTTAACTTTTCGCTTGAGAATCATGGTCTGCATTCAGGCCTTCAGTATAGGGCGGGTCGTCCCTAACACCCGTTATAATACAAACACACTATAGTACATACGCTTTTTTTTCCCATATGTATGCAACAACAACGTCCCAGCAGGAGAGCTTAGCCACCAGGGAATTCTAAAGAGTAAGATAATGATGGGAAATATTCCAGTGAGAATTCTTTTGTGCCTAATATTAAAACAGATTATGACATACATAACTGTATATAATTTATGTAATTAATTATCTATATCTATTTAGGTAATCGATCTTTGTTTATTTAGTTTGGTCTAGAACAATACCTTTAGCCTTTAATCTGTTAATCTAATTTACTGATTGATAACTGTTGTGTAAGTCGTCGTTGTAATAAATAAAATAAAATAAAGTTGTTTATTATAATGATTTTTCTTTCTTAGTCGTTATGTTCGTAAGTAAGGTCAAAGTCAAGTCTTAGCCTGGAACGTCAAGGAAGTAGTAATTGATTGTCCTCGAGCATGCTTACATGTAAGCTGAAGACAGGGTACATATATATTAATATAGTAATAAGATCTGAATTGACTCGTATTCTCGCAAATAAAAATATTTCATTAATTTTTTTATCTATTTATATATGAAATGATAAACTAACTGACTGATTGGTGAAATATTAGTGCACAGCCCAAACCGCTGTGTCTAGAGACCTGAAATTCCGCACATAGATGCCTTATACAGTGTAGGCAAACGGTAAGTAAGATCTCTCTAAGGGTGGTATAATAAGGGTGGTATAAGAAAAACAATAATAATTAATAATCGAGTAACCACGATCAATGTTCAGATGTGAAATAAATAACTAACTTCATAACCTACATTAAGTTTTTATCATTTTTAAGTGTAAATAACGTTACAAGTCCGTAAGGTATCTAACTACCTACTTATTTATATGTAGATATTTAATTTAGATCAAATATATATTTATATATATATATATTTGTTTTTGTATAAACATCAATATGCCCCACGATTTAAAATTATGTGCATCCATCCCAATTGCTGTCTAAGACTTAGTGCTACCGTAAGTACAAGTGTATTGTAATCATATGTGCGGCGAATATGTACCTACCTGCTTACGTACTTCGCCTGCTTACTTATTATTGTGCTACCGTAAGTACAAGTGTATTGTAATCATATGTGCGGCGAATATGTACCTACCTGCTTACGTACTTCGCCTGCTTACTTATTATTGCTGTAGTATACGTAATTTGTGATGAATATTGTTTACTTATAGTAACGTAATCTTTAAATATTGAGCTAATTAAAACATGTTATAATAACTAAAATTACACTGTCGTTTTGAGACGTGGTGATCATTGTATTCCTAACTGATAGCTGGTTAGCTATTGTAGACCGGTTGGTCTACAGGATCACAAATTAAAATATTATTTATTATTATCATCTGATTATTATGGTATGTAGGGTAGTTCCGTGCTGCATTGATTACGATAATTTCGATGTCCGGCTATCCGGTATGCTTTGATAATAAAATAAGGTTACCATTCCTTATTAAATGAAAATAGTAACAATGTCCAAGTGTACAATAGTATTAAATCTAGTAAAAATTATAGTATGCATATTGTAACTATTCAGTGGGTAGACTAAAATAAATAAGTAAAATGTACATACCAGTGTGAAGATTTACAAACCAGTGAGCAGATTCATCCCACTTCTGAAATGTTAACTCGCGTGGATTTCAAATTAAAACAATTGTTGATTATCACCAGATTTTACTTAGACTCGTACAATAATTACAAAACAGAGCTCCGTTAGCTTTCGAGGTTGAGCATAGAATGTCCCAGCACACTTGTAGTGTTGCCATTACAACACTTCGATTAATTCTAGACAATATTTGAAATGATATATTTTCTTAACTTAGTTACACAAAATAATCAAAATTATATCTAAATAACAATATTTTTATGTTCAGTTAGCAATATTGCTAACAGGACATACCAGATTAATGAGATTTGGGGTTGTCTGACGACTAAAATCATACAGTTATCTATTAAGAGTAATCTTACCAGTAGGCCTCGATAGTCAGAGTTACGTTACATACAACATGCAAATATAGTCAAAATATATAAATATTTTGATACGTTCTTTGATAAAAAACACAATAAAACCGTGTTCCAGAGAATCACCCAAAAATCATTTAGCAGTTTCTGTGTATATTGCCAACGCGTCAAAGTAGATATTTTAAGATTCTTCGTATCAGGTGATGGAATGATTGGTGCCTCTCCAATTAAGAAGTGACCTGGGGTAAGTGGGTTCACATTGTCTACATCGTTGTGATCGAGCGGACATAACGGGCGGGAATTCAAACAGGCTTCTACTTGACAGAGAATTGTCGTCATCTCTTCATTTGTCAGGTGAGTCGTTAGGACTCTCGGTGATATTTTATGGACTTGACGCCCGCTTCCCATAGTCCACCGAAGTTAGGGCTGTAAGCTGGTATATAGTGCCACTGAGTGCCGTCTGTAGCTATAGTTTGTGCAATTTCTCCAGAGAACTGTAATTTTGCTTCATTCCAGGCATCTAGTAGATCCTTATTAGCACCTACGAATTTGGGTCCCTGATCACTCCATAGGTGACTGCATTTGCCTCTTCTGGACAAAGCGTCGAAATGCCCCTATAAATGACTGCGAAGTAAGATCCCCCACTAACTCGATATGGATGGCCTTAGTAGATAAGCATATAAAAATAGATACATAGGCCTTTACGGTTCTGATTCCTCTGCCCTTCGACATCAAAATTTGGAACGGCCCCGCAAAATCTACACCACTATGCAAGAACGGCCTGGAAGGTGTCACACGCTCGACTGGTAAGTGTCCCATGAGTTGGGTCTTAGCTTTAGCATTTAGTCTAACACAAACAAAGCATTTGCGAATATGTTTCTTTACCATAGCTTTAGCCTTCATTATCCAGTACTTGGAGCGTAAATAGCATAACATCAGCTGTAGACCACCGTGCAGAGTTTTTTCATGGGCTTCTGCTACAATAAGCGGTGTCAGCGTGTTTTTGTTACCAATAATAATTGGATGCTTTCTATCGGCAGGTAAGCAAGCATGTCTGAGACGACCGCCCACCCTGAGGATTTGTTTATCTTCTAGATAGGAATTAAGAGATCGTATTGTACTATTCTGCCTTACTTGTTTGCCGTGGGTTAACCTCTCTATTTCTTCATTGTATTCTACTTCTTGGACCCTTTTTATACAAATCATTAGTGAATCTACCAGTTCTTGCGTTGTCAAATCATTTTTCATGTGCGAATTCTTTTTATAGTTTAACATTCTCCTGCAGTATGTAAAAGTCTTTATTAATTCTGTTTGTGTGTGTGTATTAGTCGCCACTTAGCCATGCAATCACAAAGAAGAATCTGTCCACGCGTACATGTCTGCAGTTGGGACCTTCATGGCTTGACCAACTTGTTTCATAAGTTTTGATAATAGCAGTGCGCCACATAACTCGAGGCGTGGCAAGGATACGGTTTTGAGAGGGGCTACTCTAGTTCGAGCAGCAATAAGTTTTGTTTCAACCTTACCATCCTGGGTTTCAATTCTGATGTAAACTGCGGCTCCGTAGGCTTTCATAGACGCGTCGCAGAAGCCATGTATCTGTATTGTCTTTGTATTTTCGTCTGTTATACCGAGCCATCGTGTAATCTGTATTTCTTTCACCTTCTCAAAGTCTGATTTGATTTGTTTCCATTCTTCTTCCAGAGTGTCACTAACCTTCTCATCCCAATTTACCTTCTCGAGCCATAATCTTTGTATTAATAATTTTGCCATTACAGTACTTGGGGCAATCCATCCGAGTGGATCGAAAAGTTTTTGAGTGTTGGATAGTATACTACGCTTCGTAATAGGTTTAGTTGTTGATGGTAGGGATAGATTGTATTGAAATGTGTCTGTCTTCAAATTCCAAACGATTCCCAATGCTTTGATTATTCCGTCAAGATTCAAGTTTACATGAGCGTTTGCCGATCTTTTGTCTTCATCTATAGATTTCATGAATTTCGCATTGTTGGATGACTATTTCGTCAATAAGAATCCGCCCCATTGCAGTATATTCGTAACGTCATTAGCCAATGATATAGCCTTTTCCACTGAATCCGCACCATCGAGTAAATCGTCCATATAGAAACTTGTCTTTATTGTTTTAACAGCAAGTGGATTGCCGTTGCCTTCATCTTCAGCTACTTGGTGGAGTGTGCCAAAGGTAACTCTCAGAAGTCTATATTGTTGCAGATCTTCAGTTTCATCTGGTCTCCAGAAAAATCTTTGAAAGTCGGCATCATCCTTGCAGATTAATATCTGCCGATACATCTTCTGTATATCAGCCACGAAGCAGACACGTTTCATTCGCCATCTGATTAAAATATTTCTCAAGTCTTCCTGCAACTGAGGACCCACCAAGAGCTCATCATTTAAGGATACGTTGTTCGAGCCCTTACAAGAAGCATCGAAGACCGTGCGTGTTCTATCTATGTTATATGTTAGGGGGTTTGGTTTCCGCACCGTCGGTAGTCCTTAAAACGGACCATTGTACGTGAGCCATAGCGGCCGGTTACTCCAACCATCCTACCTCCTTCCAGAAACAGATCAAACTTCCGAGTCTACTCAGGACGTCCGCAAGGGATCCTGGTGTTCCGAGAATTTCCTTGCGGATCTGGGCAACGCCAACGCACTCAAGGAACACGTGCGCTACCGTCTCCTCCGCCTCCATGCACGCTCTGCATAGGGGGCTGTCAGTAATACCTAGGGTGTGTAAGTGTTTGTTCAGTGAGCAGTGCCCGGTAATTGTCCCCGACACCATTCTCAGGCTGTCCCTGTCCAGGCGCAGAAGGCGCTTGGTCAGTTTCGTGTTCAAGGATGGCATAGCCTCCTTGGATTGCCTACATCCTGGCGTCGAGGCCCACCAAATCTCCGCTTAAGTTTGAGTGTGTTCCCTTAACCAGTTCCTGAGCTGGTTAAACGGGATGGGTACAATGGGACCGTGCGTGTTCGAGTAGTTTCTTAGTCATCTCGGATCACAGCGTGATGAGGTAAGTATACTGCTAATTTTGTTTCTTTTTCATTTTCAGGTACCATTTCTACATGATTTTGTTCGATGTAATCATTAATAACCTTTGTATATTCTTTTTTCAGGTCAGGTGATCTTTTAAACTTCCTTTCTAGTTGCATGAATCTCTGTTTTGCTATTTCTTTAGAATTTCCATACGGTGATTGTGGACTGTCAGTTTTGAATGGAAGTTTAACCATGTATCTTCATTCTTCGTTTCTTATTGTTGTTTTTTCGTAAATGTCTTCGCAAAGTTTTTCTTCTCGTGTCAGCTGTCTCTTGTTATCTGTGTCGATTTCCCACATTGATTTTTACATCTCATCAATATCCACTTGATGATGCATTACTAAGTATGTGTCGTTCTCTTGTGTAGTGCTAATGTCTCCAAAAAGAATCCACCCCAGGCTTGTGTTTTGCGCGCAAGGTGAGCCTGGTGGACCTTTGATCAGGCCTTGTTGTATAATTTTTGCATAATTTTTGACTCCAATGAGTATATCTATGGACCCTGGTTGGAAGTAGCATGGATCAGCCAGATTCAATCCCTTAAGATGTGACCATGATTTTGTTTTGTCAGTTTTAGAGGGTATCCTTGTGGTCAGTTGCTTAGACATCACGTAGGCTTGTATTGGTAGACAAATGCTTGAATCCCACTGTGATCGTATTTGGAGCTGTACCACATGCTTGATTTCCGTTCGTGTGGATCCCACTCCAACAACACTTCCCTTGATCGAATGTCGTTTCAGTTTAAGCAGTTGAGCCGCCTTTTCACTAACAAATGTTGCCTGTGAACCCTGATCTATTAGCGCGTGAAGTGGTATGATGAGACCTTCTTCGTTAGTTGCTTCCACGACCGCTGTCGCTAATAGTGCTATTCCTTGTCTAGTTGTTGATTGAGACGAAATCATTGTGTTGACTTGTATTTCTTCTTCCTCCTCCTCCTTTACTACATGTTGTGAAGCCAACGGTGGTAAATTGTTCGATGATGCCGCGGCCACTGTACTCTTATTCTCATGTAGCAAAGAATGATGACGTCCGTTACAAGTGAATTGTACATATCTTGAAACGTGGGTTCGTAATTGCCGCTGTTCGTAATTGTCGCTGAATGTAGGAAGTTGTATCTTCGGTAAATGTAGAACACTATGTTGATTTTCTTCAGGCCGTTCGCGTTGTGACGATAATGAAGAAAGCATGTATTTTAAATCACCCTGGAGGGCGTTGTATATTTCTTCATAAATATAATATTCTTCTTTCAAGAAGTACAGAATAATAGCTCTCTGCTCCTTGGGTGTTATTTTTACCAATTCTTGGTGTGCGCTGAAGAATTTACTCCAATACTCATCAACTATTTTGATTCGTGCTTCAATATACCCTTTTGTTAACCTTGCTTTAGGGCATTTCTTCAAGTTTATTTGCGCCTTATTTAACAGAGCGGCAGTGTCTTCTAACACAGCGATAAGTTGTTGAGAAGCCATAGTGCACATTTTTAACACTAATAATGAATACTGCAAATATTAAAACTTCAAATCCAGTAATTCACTTGATTAACTTATAATTCCATGTTGATTTTATTCACTCGCAAAAAATGTCCGGCCATAGCTTTGTGGAATGTGGTTTCTTTTGTTCTCGCACGAGGAGCGTAACTTATTTGTTGCTAATCATCCGGTTCGAATGCGACCATATGTTGATGTACTAAAGTTCACTTTTGCTTGATTATAGGTTTTTGAATGAAAATACGTGTGTTCTTGATGCAATTTATTTGACGACTGACTTACAACGAAATGAGGTAGGTTATTCAGGTCAGCATTCATATGTCCCTTCGGAATGTATAGATTATTGAGAATGCCGTTTGGCTTACGAAACGCGCCTGCCACATTTCAAAGAATGATGGATCGTCTTCGAATTTCTCTCAATCATGTGAAGCTTATTGTTTATTTGGATGACCTGATAATACTATCTCCATCATTTGAGCAACATTTAAAAGATCTGAAAGAGGTATTTGATAAACTGAAACAACATAATCTTACAATTAACAGAGAAAAATGTAATTGGTGTTGCTCCAAGGTGAAATATTTAGGTCACTATATAACTCCAAAAGGACTTGAAGTTGATCCTGAAAAAGTCAGCTGCATAATGAAAATGACAACTCCCAGTAATTTGAAACACTTAATGTCATTTATTTAGATGTGTTCATGGTATCGACGATTTATACCTAATTTTGCTAAGGTCTAGGAACCTGAAAAAATGCCCTATGGATGTGGAATGATGATCAAAAGGAAGATTTCGATAAACTCCGCCAACTTCTATCAACCACTCCAGTTTTGGCTCAAGCAGATCAATTAAAGCCCTATATTTTGAGAACGGACGCGAGCAACTATGCTATCGGTGCATAGCTGAAGAACATCCCGTTGAATATGCTAGTCGTCTCCTTAATAAAGCTGAGAAAAACTATTCCACGACAGAGAGAGAAGCTCTAGCAGTTGTCTGGGCTATAAATAAATTTCGTGGTTACATTGAAGGAGCTCAAATTACTGTATTAACAGACCATCAAGCATTGAAATGGCTTATGTCTTTAAAATCCCCTACTGGTCGCCTGGTAAGATGGGCATTGCAATTACAACCCTATGACATCACAATAAAATATATAACAGGAAAGAAAAATGTTGTTGCTGATGCGCTGTCACGACCCAATTGCATACCTGAAACAAAAAGTATGCACTATTATAGTAGATATATTAAGAAGAAGTTCTAAAGATATAAGAGATGAACAATTTAAAGATGAAAATATCGTTAAAATAGTAAAATCTCTTGAAGGAACAAATCAAGAAGATGGACGTTATTGGAGTCAAAAAGGATACGTCATGAATAATGGACTTCTATATAGATACAGTTCAGAGAGTAACAGTGAAGATTGCCAATCAATAGTTCCACACCATGAGCAAAATAAAGTTATTTACATTTACCATAACGATCCCACAGCCGCCCATTATGGAACTGAAAAAACAGTAGAAAGAATTTCGAGACGTTATTATTGGAAGGGGTTAAGATCACAAGTAGAAACATAAATTTTGCATCGAATGTCAAAAGTACAAACCTAATAATTTGAAACCGGCTGGCCTACTTCAGACAACAGCAATTAACCAACGTTTTGAAGTAATTGCTTTTGATTTATTTGGACCCTTACCAAAGTCAACTGACAATAAGACTTGGATTTTTATTATAGAAGATGTCGCTACAAGATGGGTAGAACTATTCTCTCTAGAGCAAGCAACAGCTGAAGAGTGTGCGAAGCTACTGCTCAATGAAATAATCCTACGCTATGGAACACCGTGAAGATTTATAAGTGACAATGGGACTCAATTTGTTAGCAGTGTAATGCAGCAATTATGTTATTGTCTAAACATAGCTCATAAATTTACCCCGGTTTACCATCCAGAAACAAATCCTGTCGAAAGACGCAACAGGGACATGAAAACGCAACTTGCTATATTAGTTGGGGATTGCCACAATACTCGGCCAGAAAAATTTACAACGATACGCTTTGTAATGAATACTGCAGTTCTATCCTCAACTGGATTTTCACCGGCTTATTTAACGTTTGGACGTCACTTGCGTACTCCTGATGATTGCAGAAACGATCTAAAACAAATAATGAAATGACTCCCAAATTAATACAATTAACTGATACACTAAAAAGAGCAAAAGAAATTCAAGAAATGAAAGAAGAAAGAAGAAAAGAATATGTTGACAAAAATCGTCGACCAAGCCCAAACTATCAACCTGGTGACTACGTGTTAGTTAATTCTCATCCATTAAGTAAATCTGCTCAAGGGTTCTGCGCTAAATTTGCTTCAAGGCGTGATGGGCCTTACCTTATCTTGCGCAATCATGGACCGAGCTCCTATGAATTAGCTTCCCCAGAAAAACCTAATGAACCAATAGGCCTATATCACTCACCTGCACTTCGCCCATACCAAATATCTGAAAAGTCACCAATTCCACAACCTATTTTGCCTATCCGAAAACGAGGTCGTCCGAAGAAGATATTAGCTAATGCTGAGGATGTCACCACATCTACGAGCTCCCGACTACGAGGCCGCCCACCAAAGTCATCCTAAGCAAGAATGTTCCTGTCTTCCTCGCCGAGACGTCTTCAGAGCCAGAGGGGGAGACTATAACACACCATAACATCAAGACGGTTACGTATCTAAATGTCTAAAATTAAAAAACCTAATGTTAAATAACCTAAGTTCAAAATGCCTAAAATCAAAATACCTTATGTTTTAATATACCTAATAAAATAATACATACCCACGAAATATCTAAGATTACAATACCGATTGGACTAAATACCTAAAATTTAAAATGTTTATAGTTATATCACCTAATTTTGATATACCAACATTTTTAATAACAAATGGTCAAAATACCATAAGTAATGCACCACTAGCGCGATATTTGATTGAAATAGTGGATCACCTTCCGCAAGCGTAAAAGTGGGTAGATTGATAAAGTTCATCGTTTTCTATTTTTAATATATTTTGTGTCAGGAAAATATATGTTCATTTACAATAATTACAGATAAAAAATGTCCTCCAAATAGGAACCATGTCGGACAGTGCCCAGAAGACTGGCCGTATTCCCTCTCTGGATAGCTAGGCTGATCCTTTGACAGAGATAGCCGCCAGATAATATATATATCTATTTATATTTATATTAATACATTACGTCGGTATTTGTCACTTCGGTCAATTAACGTGAGGTAAATCAATTTCAGGGACTTTGTACATAGGTATTTCAAGTTTTATCCTTTTGAACTTCAGTATTATATCCATTTGACATTTTAAACTTTCGGTATTTTAACTTTAAGTCAAACAACCATTAGGTATTTTGATTTTAGGTATTTTGAACTTAGGTTATTTAACATTAGGTTTTTTAATTTTAGACATTTAGATACGTAACCATCAAGACGCATTTCAATTACGCTTACACGTTTTCTTTAGTAATTCAACTTGATGTAAATAGATGGCGCTGTGCCTTTTTTTAAAACGCGCTATAGAGATGTGCACTCATTTTGGTTAAGCTCGATCATAATATTTTGTTTGTTATCGCTAGCTGACAGCGTTTAATAGCATCCATACTATTGGATCTTTTGGACCTCGAAGCTTAATTTGAGTACAGTAGGCATCCAGCTGTATGGATCTTCTGGACCAACACAAATTCTTGTACCTAGGTTTAGTGTTTACGTCATAATAAAAGTTACCCTATTACAATAATTGTTTATTTACTTGTATTTCTATGGTTTATTTACGTAGTTATAGAAATAAATCACATTATTTTCTCTAAAATTAATACATAGTTGCTCTTTCGGTGTAAGAGGTTGGAGATGGTTTCTGCACGTCTCTCTTTTTATATCTCCTCCAATATTCTCCAAAACATAATGCATTTGAGCATTCTTTTAATTAATTTTAATTTATTAAATTTTCTAATTTTATTATATCTACCTAACTAAAACTATTTGTCATAAGGTTTAAGTCAAATTTGATCTCAAAAGCACTGTTGTACCCTCATAAGCACTGTATTTACATGCCTTTAATTTGTAGCCGATATCTAGAGCTCAGGGTATCCTATTCTAGATATCGGCTGTTACTTAATATGCACTCCGCCTTTAATAACTAATTATAATTTACCTATTATCCTTTTACAATTGTACTAGGCTACTTATGAACAATAAATTTATTATTATTATTATTATTCTAAATTTCTCATTGAAGGTGAAAATCGTTTGAGGGTTCATATTGGGTCTGACGGCGAAAGTTCTTTGCCGTCGTCTTCTCGGATGTTGACCACCATCGTCAGAGACCGAGTCTGAGCTCACAACACTCAACGTCACTCAAAATATTCGAATTAACAAACAACAAAACATAAGTCAATATAACAAACTTCCTCCTGTAACTAAATTACCTACGTCTAAACACCTGTAGAAATGTTAACAAGTTTTTATTTTTTATTTTTAAGCTATTGCATAGCTTCTATCGAGGGCCTTGAGCGCGGGGACCGAATCTAGAAATTCCGTAACGAAAAAAACCTCACGCTCCCCACTTCGACGGGCACGGAGGTCCGAGTCCGAGTACGAGTCCGAGTCCGAGTCCGAGTCCGAGTCCGAGTCCGAGTCCGAGTCCGAGTCCGAGTCCGAGTCCGAGTCCGAGTCCGAGTCCGAGTCCGAGTCCGAGTCCGAGTCCGAGTCCGAGTCCGATTCCGAGTCCGAGTCCGAGTCCGAGTCCGAGTCCGAGTCTGAGTCCGAGTCCGAGTCCGAGTCCGAGACCGAGTCCGAGTCCGAGTCCGCTTACGAGTCCGAGTCCGAGTCCGAGACCGAGTCCGAGACCGAGTCCGAGTCCAAGTCCGAGTCCGAGTCCGAGTACGAGTCCGAGTCCGAGTCCGAGTCCGAGTCCGGGTACGAATCCGAGTACGAGTCCTAGTCCGGGTCCGGGTCCGAGTCCGAGTACGAGTACGAGTACGAGTACGAGTCCGAGTCCCAATCCGAGTCCGAGTCCGGGTCCCGGTCTCAGTCCCACTCCCACCCCACCCCCAACCCCAATTCCACCCCCACTCCCACGCCAACTCCAACTCCAACTCCAACCACCACCACTCCCACTACCACCACTACCACCACCACCACCACCACTACTTGTAATGGTAATAATAATTATAATGATACAAGTTGCATAATCCAAAGTCCTTCTTAATCTTTGTAAGGAATGCGCCCATTTTGCGCATGACAAGTTTGCTAAGATTATTTTTGCTACTTTTATATGCAGCTCAAAAAATATTTTTTGGCTTCCCCTCTGAGTGCTTACCAAAATTTTATTAAACAGTAGCAGCTCATTGCAGCTCAAAAATAATTACAGCCATCCAGAATGACATAAAATGCTGATAGGTTTTGTAATGTTTGCTGTCCAATTAGCTATTTCTGCTTACAGATTATATTTTTCTGCTTACAAAAATACGAATAGGTACTCTGCTAACCATTTAAATAACACCCGTGTGGCTTGAAGGCCGTGCATTGTCTAACGTCGTTTCTTTTCGGCAGTCTTGTTGTTGTTGATACAAAATGCTATGCAATAGCTTTACCGCGGCAGTCCCCGAGTGCCGCACGTCTTTTATTTTTTTAAACACACTTGCTCAAAACGACGTTTTTATTCCACTGATTTTTGGCTCATAATCCTAGAATTAAACACGCGTGCTTTTTCAGTATATTACTACTAGTGCCTTTAGTTTATTAACCCGACCAATTTACATTTGTACCCTAGTACCAAGTCGTAAGTAAGAAGAAGAAAAAGCTATATAATTTAGTCGGGTTAGCATAACTTTTTATTTTAGCAACAAACAGTATTTATGCGAAAAATAACAGTAAATGGTAAATCCAGCTTTATTATTAAAAAACTAGATGTCGCGCGGTGCGCGAGGCCGCAAGCGGCCACGCGTGGCTCTGTGGGGTCGTATTTTGACAGACAAATAAAGTCTAATTTTGGGCGGCCATCTTGTTTTAGCCATTTTAAGTCAAAAAATAATACCATTTTCTTAAATATTTCTTTTCATGGCAACACTGTTTACTGAGACCCACAATCGCTCCATACAAGCCAACTTTCCTAAGTGTTGCCAACAGTGTAAAAAATGCCGATTAAGATTAAGAAAATTGATTTTTTTCAGTAAAACAAAAATAACGGGGCGGCCATCTTGTTTTTTCAGATTTTCGGGATTTTCTGGTAAACTACAGGATATACCCTATGCGGTGACACCAAACACATCCCTGTAGCATATCGGCATCTGGGAGATCAATTCGGGTCTTTTGAGGTCTACCCTAAAAATTCAATCGGCCATAACTTTCAGTGTTGCCAGGTGAAATTCAAAAAACCTACAAAAGGTCATAGGGAGGAATAAAATGTTTCACTGACTGTCACTTGTTTTTGCAAAATGGTAAAATTTAGACTTTTGACATTTTGCGTTAAAAGTAAAATTTACGAAAAATTCCGGGAAAATTCTTCAACACGGCCACACTACGTAGCAAGACCTCCAACCCCGCTATACAGACCAACTCGCTCAAGTGTTGCCATCTTGCCGAAAATCGACAATCAAAATGTGGTAAAATTAATACTTTTCTTTGGGAGCAAATCACCGGTCGGCCATCTTGGTTTTTCAAATTTTCGGGATTTTCTGGTAAACTACAGGATATGCCCTGTGCGATGACACCAAACACATCCCTTTAGCATATTGGCATCTGGGAGATCAATTCGGGTCAAGTGGGGTCTAAAACCACTCCAACTTTGAAACACTACTACGCGGCCGCCATTTTGTTTTTTCAACTTTTTTAACTATTTTCGTAAATCATTTAAACATTTCTACAGATTCCAAAAATTTCAACCGGATCGGCCGGAAAACAAAAGAGATACGATAGGCAAGCCTGGCCGCCATTTTGTTTTTTTGAAAAGTCGGAATTTTCCCGGGGTCACCCCGCCATCTTGCACACTTTTCCCCTGCATGACTTGACTCCAAAACGACTCCTTCTGGGAGAACAATTATGTCAATGAGTCAGTGAGTGAGTGGCGCGGTGCGCGAGGCCGCAAGCGGCCACGCGTGTCTCTGTGGGGTCTTATCTTGACAGAAAAATAAAGTCAAATTTTGGGCGGGCATCTTTTTTAGCCATTTTTGACAATTTTCTATGTGAATATAGTAAATTTTAAGCATAAGTCGAAAAATAATAACACTGCTTACTGAGACCCACAATCGCTCCATACAACCCAACTTTCCAAAGTGTTGCCAACTTGCCTAAAAATACCGATAAAAATTATAAAAACCCATTTTTTTCAGTAAAGAGAGAATACCGGAGCGGCCATCTTGTTTTTCCAGTTTTTCGGATTTTTCTGGTAAACCACAGGATATGCCCTGTGCAATGACACCAATCACGTCTCTATAGCATATTGGCATCTGGGAGATCAATTCGGGTCTTTTGAGGTCTACCCTAAAAATTCAATCGGCCATAACTTTCAGTGTTGCCAGACGAAAATAAAAAAACCTATAAAAGGTCATAGGGAGAGGTAAAATGTACCAATGACTGTTACTCGTTTTTGCAAAATGTTAAAATTTCGAATTCTTACATTTTGCGTAAAAAGTAAAAAAATACGCTAAATTTTGGAAAAATTCTTAAACATGGCAACACTACGTCATGAGACCCCCAACCCCGCTTTACAAATCAACTCGCTCAGGTGTCGCCATCTTGCCGAAAATCGACATTCAAAATCTGGAAAATTTCATCTTTTTCTTTTGGAGCCAATCACAGGGCGGCCATGTTGGATTTTCAGTTTTTTGGATTTTTCTGGTAAATTACAGGGCATGACCTACGTAATGACACTTAAAACATCCCCGTAGCATATTAGCATCTGGGAGATCAATTAGGGTCAACTGGGGTCTAAAACCACTCCAACTTCGAAATACTATAACGCGGTCGCCATTTTGTTTTTTCAACTTTTTAAATAATTTTCGTAAATTATCTAAAAAGTTTAACCGATTCTAAAAATTTGAGCCGAATCGGCCGGAAAACAAAAGAGATACGATAGGCAAGCTAGGCCGCCATTTTGTTTTTTTGAAAAGTCGGAATTTTCCCTAGGTCACCCCGCCATCTTGAACACTTTTTTCATACATGACTTGTCTCCGAAACGACTCCTTCTGGGAGAACAATTATGTCAATCAGTCAGTGAGTGAGTCAGTGAGTGGTAGTCGAGCTTTATATATTATAAAAGTCAGTGAGTCAGTGAGTCAGTGGTAGTCGAGCTTTATATATTATAAATAGATAGATAGATGTGGCGCGGTGCGCGAGGCCGCAAGCGGCCACGCGTGTATCTGTAAGGTCGTATTTTGACAGAAAAATAAAGTCTAATTTTGGTGCGGCCATGTTAATTTAGCCATTTTCGATAATTTTCTATGTGAATATTGTATTTTTTTAGTATATATCGAAAACTAATAAAATTTTGTTAAATATTACTTTTCATGGCAACACTGTTTACTGAGACCCACAATCGCTCCATACAAGCCAACTTTTAAAAAAAGCCGATTATTATTATGAAAATTTAAATTTTTCAGTAAAACAAAAATAACGGGGCGGCCATCTTGTTTTTTCAGATTTTCGGGATTTTCTAGTAAACTACAGGATATACCCTATGCGATGACACCAAACACATCCCTGTAGCATATCGGCATCTGGGAGATCAATTCGGGTCTTTTGAGGTCTACCCTAAAAATTCAATCAACCATAACTTTCGGTGTTGCCAGGCAAAAATCAAAAAACCTACAAAAAGTCATAGGGAGAGATAAAATGTACCGTTGACTGTTACTCGTTTTTGCAAAATGGTAAAATTTAGACTTTTGACATTTTGCGTTAAAAGTAAAAAAATACGAAAAATTCCGGGAAAATTCTTCAACACGGCCACACTACGTAGCAAGAACTCCAACCCCGCTATACAGACCAACTCGCTCAGGTGTTGCCATCTTGCCGAAAATCGACAATCAAAATGTGGTAAAATTAATACTTTTCTTTGGGAGCAAATCACCGGTCGGCCATCTTGGTTTTTCAAATTTTCGGGATTTTTTGGTAAACTACAGGATATGCCCTGTGCGATGACACTAAACACATCCCTTTAGCATATTGGCATCTGGGAGATCAATTCGGGTCAAGTGGGGTCTAAAACCACTCCAACTTTGAAACACTACTACGCGGCCGCCATTTTGTTTTTTCAACTTTTTTAACTATTTTCGTAAATCATTTAAATATTTCTACAGATTCCAAAAATTTCAACCGGATCGGCCGGAAAACAAAAGAGATACGATAGGCAAGCCTGGCCGCCATTTTGTTTTTTTGAAAAGTCGGAATTTTCCCGGGGTCACCCCGCCATCTTGAACACTTTTCTCATATATGACTTGTCTCCAAAACGACTCCTTCTGGGAGAACAATTATGTCAATGAGTCAGTGAGTGGGTGAGTGAGTGAGTGGTAGTCTAGCTTTATATATTATAGACTAGATGTCGCGCGGTGCGCGAGGCCGCAAGCGGCCACGCGTGTCTATGTGGGGTCGTATTTTGACAGAAAAATAAAGTCTAATTTTGGGCGCCCATCTTGTTTTAGCCATTTTAAAACGCAAAAAAATAAAATTTTGTAAAATATAACTTTTCATGGCAACACTGCTTACTGAGACCCACAATCGCTCCATACAACCCAACATTCCAAAGTGTTGCCAACTTGCCTAAAAATACCGATAAAAATTATAAAAACCCATTTTTTTCAGTAAAGAGAGAATACCCGAGCGGCCATCTTGTTTTTCCAGTTTTTCGGATTTTTCTGGTAAACTACAGAATATGCCCTATGCAATGACACCAATCACGTCTCTATAGCATATTGGCATCTGGGAGATCAATTCGGGTCTTTTGAAGTCTACCCTAAAAATTCAATCGGCCATAAGTTTCAGTGTTGCCAGGTGAAAATCAAAAAACCTACAAAAGGTCATAGGGAGAGATAAAATGTTCCACTGACTGTTACTCGTTTTTGCAAAATGGTGAAATTCCGAGTTTTGACTTTTTGCATTAAAAGTAAAAAAATACCCCAAATTTTAGAAAAATTATTAAACATGGCAACACTCCGTAATGAGACCTCTAACCCCGCCACACAAGCCAACTCGCTCAGGTGTCGCCATCTTGCCGAAAATCGACATTCAAAATCTGGTTAAATTCATCTTTTTCTTTGGGGGCCAATCACAGGGCGGCCATCTTGTTTTTCCTGTTTTTCGGGATTTTCCCGTAAACTACAGGATTTTCCCTATGCGATGACACCAAACACGTATCCATAGCATATTGGAATCTGGGAGATCAATTCGGGTCTTTTGACGTCTACCCTAAAATTTCAATCTACCATAACTTTCAGTGTTGCCAGGTGAAAATCAAAAAACCTACTAAAGGTCATAGGGAGAGATAAAATGTACCGTTGACTGTTACTCGTTTTTGCGAAATGGTAAAATTTTTAGTTTTGACATTTTGCATTAAAAGTAAAAAAATACCCCAAATTTTTAGAAAATTCTTAAACATGGCAACACTAAGTAATAAAACCTCTAATCCCGCTATACAAGCCAACTCGCTCAGGTGTCGCCATCTTGTCGAAAATTGACATTCAAAATCTGGTAAAATTCATCTTTTTCTTCGGGAGCAAATCACCGGTCGGCCATCTTGGTTTTTCAAATTTTCGGGATTTTCTAGTAAACTACAGGATATGCCTTATGCCATAACACCAAACACATCCCTATAGCATATTGGCGTCTGGGAGATCAATTCGGGTCAAGTGGGGTCTACAATAGCCTAAACTTTGAAACATTACTACGCGGCCGCCATTTTGTTTTTTCAACTTTTTAAATAATATTTGCAAATCATCTAAACAATTCTACAGATGCCACAAATTTTAACCGAATCGGCCGGAAAACAAAAGAGATACGATAGGCAAGCCTGGCCGCCATTTTGTTTTTTTGAAAAGTCGGAATTTTCCCGGGGTCACCCCGCCATCTTGAACACTTTTTTCCTACATGACTTGACTCCAAAACGACTTCTTCTGGGAGAACAATTATGTCAATCAGTGAGTCAGTGAGTCAGTGAGTCAGTGGTAGTCGAGCTTTATATATTATAGACTAGATGTCGCGCGGTGCGCGAGGCCGCAAGCGGCCACGCGTGTCTCTGTGGGGTCGTATTTTGACAGACAAATAAAGTCTAATTTTGGGCGGCCATCTTGTTTTAGCCATTTTAAGTCAATAAAAATTAAATTTTGACAAATATTACTTTTCATGGCAATACTGTTTACTGAGACCCACAATCGCTCGATACAACCCAACATTCCAAAGTGTTGCCAACTTGCCTAAAAATGCCGATTATTATTAAGAAAATTGAAATTTTTCAGTAAAACAAAAATAACGGGGCGGCCATCTTGTTTTTTCTATTTTTCGGGATTTTCTAGAAAACTACAGGATATACCCTATGCGATGACACCAAACACATCCCTGTAGCATATCGGCATCTGGGAGATCAATTCGGGTCTTTTGAGGTCTACTCCAAAAATTAAATCAACCATAACTTTTAGTGTTGCCAGGCGAAAATCAAAAAACCTACAAAAGGTCATAAGGGGAGATAAAATGTTTCACTGACTGTCACTTGTTTTTGCAAAATGGTAAAATTTAGAGTTTTGACATTTTGCATTAAAAGTAAAAAAATACGCCAAATTCCGGGAATATTCTTAAACACGGCAACACTACGTAATGAGACCTCTAACCCCGCCATACAAGCCAACTAGCTCAGGTGTCGCCATCTTGCCGAAAATCGACATTCAAAATCTGGTAAAATTCATCTTTTTCTTTGGGAGCAAATCACCGGTCGGCCATCTTGGTTTTTCAAATTTTCGGTATTTTCTGGTAAACTACAGGATATGCCCTGTGCGATGACACCAAACACATTCCTTTAGCATATTGGCATCTGGGAGATCAATTCGGGTCAAGTGGGGTCTAAAACCACTCCAACTTTGAAACACTACTACGCGGCCGCCATTTTGTTTTTTCAACTTTTTAAATAATATTCGTAAATCATTCTAAAAGTTTAACCGATTCTAAAAACTTCAACCGGATCGGCTGGAAAACAAAAGAAATACGATAGGCAACCTTGGCCGCCATCTTGTTTTTTTGAAAAGTCGGAATTTTCCCTAAGTCACCCCGCCATCTTGTACACTTTTCTCATATATGACTTGACTCCAAAACGACTCCTTCTGGGAGAACAATTATGTCAATCAGTGAGTCAGTCAGTGGTAGTCGAGCTTTATATATTATAAATAATAATAAATAACTTTAATTCATTTAAAATTGTCTGTTATTTCTGTTTTAAACATTACATTTAAATTTAATTATATTTTTAATCTTGGCTGTTTGCCGATCTAGTTCGCACCTTAGCCTTGCGCGCGCATCGGTATCGCGGCAAGAAAAAAAAACAACGCGCCATTTTTCGTAAATAATTGTCGGCTGTGACGAAGTTTGGATTAAATTGTGAAGTTTAATATTAACGAAAATGTCTACTTCAAGTGAAGAAAACCTATTATTAACTCCGCCGGATATACGTAACGAGGCGAAAAACGCGTGTGATAGTCTTTTGCCGAATGTAAGTATGAAATTTTTTTTAAATGGAAAACCGGCAAGAACGCTCATTCTTTCTCAGAAAAAGTGTGTTGAAAAACGTCGTTTGAAACAAGTGTGCCTGTGACCATAATATACGCGGCTTTCTTATGGCGCACTCGCTTTTGCTCGTGCGCGCACAATATCGCCTTGTATATAATGGTCAACTTAGCACACAAGTGTGCTAACGAGGCGAAAAACGCGTGTGATAGTCTTTTGCCGAATGTAAGTATGAAATTTTTTTTAAATGGAAAACCGGCAAGAACGCTCATTCTTTCTCAGAAAAAGTGTGTTGAAAAACGTCGTTTGAAACAAGTGTGCCTGTGACCATAATATACGCGGCTTTCTTATGGCGCACTCGCTTTTGCTCGTGCGCGCACAATATCGCCTTGTATATAATGGTCAACTTAGCACACTTGTATCATAATGTACTATTACAGTTGTATTTTACAAGTTTTTCCGTAAACACCTGTACCTAAATAATAGGTTGAATCATGCTCAAATATGCATTAAATTGTCTATGGAAAGTTACAGGCACGGGCTCCTGTAGATTGTAAATAAAATGATCTGTAGCTTTATAAAACGCCTGTACCTGTAATTTTATCGAGTGTTGCTGTTTAATTTATCAGTGTTGCTGCTTTTTTCTCTGTAAATTGTAACCTGTAGCTTTATATATTATGTGGTTATATTATTATTACAATTCTTTTAGTAAGTACCTATGGAATAGGCAATAGGTAGTTTAAATTAAAAATTTATAATAATTTTAGTATAGTTATAAGTAGGTATGTATACTTAACTCTGAATGAGTTTGAGAATAGAAAATAACATAAAAAAGACAATTATACCCCGTAAACGTGGGAAAATACAGTAGTTTAACAAAAACCATTTGGTATTAATTTTGTTATAAATAAGTACCTACTAATAATTATTTATGTACAAAAAGTAGTGATATCCCATCAAAAACATAAATGTGAAATGAGAGCCAAGTTCAATAATTATAATGCCTTGGTTGTTGACTTCAACGACAAAAGAAGTGAGATCTAAATGGGTGCCAAGTTCAATGGTCAGTTCTGAAATTTATTTATAACAACATAAAATATCAATTCTTCTTTTATCTTAGGATAATATATTGTAGCCTAAGGTCTGACTTGGCTAGTTTTCATATACTAATTATTGCTTATTGCTAGTAGAAACTAGCCATCGAACATAATAATTATTATAGCCTTCGCAAGTTCTAAACCTGTTACTTGTCGTGTCTTATTTTATTATTCCAAAAATTTGGCTTGCTAGTAGAAACTAGCCATCGAACATAATAATTGGTATGTGAAAACTAGCCAAGTCAGACCTTAGGCTACAATATATTATAGCACGAGCCGTAGGCGAGGGCTACAATTTAGCAGAGGCTGTAATTATCATATGACGTCATACGACGTTTTATAACACATTTGCGAGGAAATAAAATAAAACTCCGACTATGGTACCTAAACGAATAAAAACAATACATCGTTAAGAAAAAGCGCGCGGCGCGCACCATCATTTTTTTTTAGGCAAAGGCACAAAAAACAGCCAGAAGCCTGGGCTACTGGCTGTTTTTTGTCTTCTTGGCGTCTTCAACGTCTTCATCGGGAGTATCCGAGGTGGCAGCTGCACTGCGTCGTCGGCAGAAAAAGCCACATGCTCTAAGAATGCCTCAAAAGAAAAGAGGTCAGTCGTTTCAATTTATTTTTTGAAATTTATTTGTTATGAAAAAATAAAAAAAAATCTGACTGTTTCCCTAATATTATATTAGCAAAAATTACGTTATCTTTTCAGTGGGCACGACAGACAGTCTTCTAGAAGCAGCGGGACTAGATAGTTCGGATAGTGGTCAACAATCCGTGCCTCAAATACCAACTTCTTACCTCTCGATGCCATCAGTCAACTCATTCCCGAGGTAAAGAAATAAACAGGGACTCCTCTCCCTGCTGTCTCTTCTTCAGTATCAACTCGTAACAGCTCACTGTTTGTTTGAGATTGGGTCTTTACTCACATATGAGGAAGTATGAAGTAAGTCTACGCCGGCCCACCGCTGACCTGGTTGGAAGAGGGTGTTAGGCTAGTGGCAACATGTCAGAATTTTTTAAACAATCTAATGGTATCTGACAAGTGATATGGCTATCGACTTCTATTGTCCGAATCAGAATCACGAAAAAGTTCAAGATTTAATTAAATTAAATTGTCACTAGGTGGTATGGTAACCCATTGACTGACTGACCTAGCATCGCTTAGCCTGTATCATCAAAACAGGGCTTCAAGTTCCTCTATCTGTATTTTTTAGTTACCTTTTCACGGCTAAATGGTAAGATTCCTGATAAATTTTGGACAGAATCAATACAGCAGGCAAAGACGTTAGATTAAATTAATTAGGTATCTGTAAGTAAGTATAAGTAGACTAGACCTAGGACAATATCTTGAAACTCTTAAATTTGTCAATGGTAACGCCAGTCAGTTCCAATCTACATACCATCAAAATTTTATAGGGGAAACATAGTAGAACCATTATCAAGAATCCTCGAGCCAGTTTCGGTCCGTCATCTCGACATCGACTCGCCTCTATCCAGTCCTAAAGACCCAAGGCCGAAGACTGGGGAGAAGAAAGATGTGGTCCCAAGGAGGCAGATGGCATCGCAGTTGGTTCGATTGGGAAGCATCGATAAGGATCCAGGTGTCATTGGACCTCTGGTGTGGGACTTACATTGTCAGAGGATTAAGGATGGTCAGTCTACTAATATAGTTAACAGTATCTTCTCAATTTGAAATTGACCCATAGTCTATAAGTACCAGGGGGTCTAAAAAGGCCGTTTCGGGTGAATCATAATAGAATCATATTATGATTCATATTCGAAATCTTAAAATGGCCACATAATGACAATTCATATTATGATTCATTTTCATCATTCAGCAATTCATTCATCTTTTTGACAGTTTTCTATGGAGATTCGTAAAATGGCTCCCAAAAGCAGAATTGCAAAGTGTCAAATAGCAGAATCGCTAGAAGTATAGTGTTCTGTGGCTAGAATCCAAGCAGAATCACTAGAAGTTACTCAATACCAAAATTTTTCAATTCATTTTGTTGAATTTTGTTAAAATTAAATAAAATTGATCGATTTGGGTTTATAAAAAAACTTTCCCAAGCACGCGCGAGTGACGGAGAGTATTTTATATCGCCTGCAAAGTGCAAGGTTTCGAAAAATTGAACTAGCTTTTGAAATGCCGGACTCAGACTTTGTTGGACCTCATACTCAGACCTTGGAACCTTATTTAACCACCCGTAGTGGTGAAATATGTACTATGTATCTCCAAGGTAAGTGCAAGAGTCATAATGGTTACATTTATTAAATTAGGTAGTAGTAGATGATACAAGTAACTGTGCCAGTTTCCCTAAGTTCTAGAGAACCTATTTCATTCTTATCTTCTCTACATTTCAGAGTTAAGTGCACAGTATGGGACACTGACTTTAAATATCTAAAGTATAGAAGCTAATTATGGTAGAGCAAAGCACCATTCAATCTTGAGCAACTCCACGCTGAAAATGTAACAGTGTAGTTCTTTTAAAATGTGAATTTTACTTTAAGTATTTTAACCGATGCCATGGGCTCATTACCTATCATGTTTAGGGGTCCAAAAAAATATCTCATGAACAGTGGGTATCCTTCTACATATATTTTAACTGATTAGGTAGCTGTTTCAGGTCACTAAGGTTATCCGCTACATCCAATAAAATTAGTTTAATCAGCATTATGAGTTCTCGGTTTTATGACTTTTCTTTTATTAAAACGATAAAGATCATTGAGAGTTTTTATTTGACAAGACGAATAGAAGAAGAAGAATGACACATCACATTAAAAAATATAACAAGGAGGTTCTACTCCTTAACATCCCCCTCCGTTTTTATAAGACCTGACAGTCTTGAAAGTTCCATAATCCTGGGACCATATAGAGGTTTGGTTAACATATCCGCGAGCTGCAGTGAAGCGGGAACTTTGCACACCTCGAGAACATGTCTCTCCACACATTCACGTACAAAGAACTATAACCGAATAGCAGATTCATTATCCATACACAAGGTAGTCGGCCAGTCTTTACCTGTGAGGTCTTTCAATATTCTCTTCAACCAAATAATTTCGCGGGCAGTTTCACTGGCAGCCACGATTTCTCCTTCTGTCGAAAAAATAGCCACAGTAGCTTGGCGTTTACTCTGCCATGAAATTGGTCCGCCAGCAAACAGACATAACATGCCAGTGGTGGAGCGCCCTGTGCTGTGATCACCGCCATGATCAGCATCACTGTAGCATTCCAGACCAGGAGCTCTATAACTTCGATATAGGATCCCCTTGCCCATTGTACCTTTCAGGTAGCGGAAGATTCGCTTAACAGTTTGGACATCATCCTTGCTAGGGTTATCTAGATTTCGTGATACTGCACTTATAGCAAATGCTATATCAGGCCTTGTCCCAGTCATTAGATAAGCCAGGGCTCCGACTGCTTGGCGATATGGGAAAACTGCATCAGAAGTCTCATTCTCTTCTTTGTTGACTGACTTCAGAATTGGCGAAGCTACAGATTTGCAGTTCTCCATGCCGAATCTTTGTAGAACGCGTTGGGTGTACGCTTTCTGGTGGACAAAGATAGAGCCATCAGTTTTTCTTTCTATTTCCATACCCAAGAAGTAGGTGGCTGGTTTGACGGTTATCTTAAATCGTTTTTCCAGTTCTTCTAGAAAGTTTTTCGTTTCCTTTTCACTGGTAGATGCAAACAATCCGTCATCAACATAAAGAGATAAGACTATTTTATTCTTGCCTCTCTTTCGCATGAATAAGCAGGGATCAGCTTTGCTTTGCATAAACCCGATATCGATGATGTAATCTGTAATGCATCGATTCCAACATCTCGGTGCCTGTTTCAAGCCATACAAACTCTTTTTCAGCTTATACACAAGTTTAGGATCAGTTGCGTAGCCTTCTGGAGGTTTCATATAAATTTCCTCGTCTAGTTTTCCGTATAAAAAGGCAGTCGATACGTCAAATTGGGATAGGGACATTTTCTCCTTGGCAGACACACTTAGGAGTGCTCTTATGGTACTGCTTCTTGCCACAGGACTAAACGTCTCATAAAAGTCCAATTCTTCCTTTTGAGAATATCCCTTGATAACTATCCGGGCTTTGTACTTGTCTAGTGTACCGTCAGCGTTAGTTTTAATTTTGAATATCCATTTACAAGAAATGGCTTTCCTGCCTTTTGGTAATGCAACTAATTCCCATGTTTCATTTTCTTTCAACGAATTTATTTCGCTGTTAATGGCTGCTTGCCATTTATCTCGATCTACTCCAGACATAGCTTCTTTGAAGGTTTTAGGTTCAACAGCGTTCATTGTGACATTTATATTACACACATGATCTCTATAACGACTTGGAGGTCTAAGAGTGTTCCTGTCTCTCAGAGTCATTCGACCTGCTTGTTCGATTTCGCTTTCGGATAAGTGACTGTTCTCATGTTCTGTTTCTTCGTCTTCAGATTCCACAGTTTCATATCGCTCTGACTCGTTTTCTGTCTCATTTAGTGTTGGTACATTTGTAGATGCTTGTCCGTCTTGAGTGTCATTTTGCTGCATAATAATCATGTCTTTTGATTTGTCTTGTAGATCTGGTAGCTCGTACAGCACATTTTTGTTGGTTGAGGTTGAAGGTTGCGAATCGATAGGGTCGTTTGTCTCAGTGTCGTAGCCTAGCAGCGGAGTTTCTTCAAACGTCACATCTCTCGATCTAATCAACTTGTGATTGACTTTATCCCAAATTCTGTATCCTTCATTCCCGTCATATCCAATTAATATACCTTTTTGAGCTTTCTTGTCAAGCTTCTTGCGGTTTGGTTTAGGAATATGGGCGTAGCACTTGCAGCCAATGATTCGCATGTGCTTGATACCAGGTTTCTTATTGTACCATAACTCATAGGGTGTTTTTCCTTGTACGCTTGACGAACCAGTGCGATTTAGGATGTACGCCGCTGTATTAATGAGTTCTGCCCAAAGACCTTGCGGTATCTCTACATGAGCATGCATCATCGCTCTTGCTGCCTCAACTACGGTTCTATTCTCTCTTTCTACGCAGCCAGCTTGTTCATGAGTGTGAGGCATCGTCAGTCTCTATTTTATACCATGTTCTGTTAAGATTTTCCGAAATTGTTCATTATCGAACTCTCCTCCGTTATCTGTCAATATTTCTTTAACAGTGTATCCGGCAGTTTTCGCTTCAGCTAGCATTTGCTTTAACTTCATCCATGCTTCAGATTTCTGTTTTAGAAAATATATGCAGCGATAGTGAGTGTAATCATCTTTAAACATCAGGTAATATCGAAAATTCTGGATGGAGTATGCGAAGGGCCCACAGATGTCAGCATGGATGAGTTCTCCAGGTTGAGTTGCTCTTGTCCTTGTGCCAAACTTTAGCTTATGTGCCTTCCCATACATACATCCTTCGCACAGATCTGATTTGTTGTCCTCTAATTTCAATCCAAATTCTTTTTCAATGAGTTGTTTCACATGTCTCTTACTTTGGTGAGCAAGCCTTTCGTGATAAACTTGTAGTGGATTTGTCAATACCGCATTAACGTTGACTTTGGGTATCAGGCAGGTAAGGTTTAGTTTATATAGTCCACCATTTCTTTGCCTTTTTCCAGTTAATCTGGTGGATCCAGCTACTTTCAGTACGCACGTGTCTGGCGTCGACTCGAAGACTGTGTCTGACTCATGGTCATGTGCGGCAAGAACAGAAAAGAGATTCATTTTTATATTTGGCACATACCAAACATCTTTCAGTGTTATTTGTTCACGTCTTCCATGTACATCAGTTTCAGCTCGAATGGTTCCTTTACCAATAGCTTCTATGGTTTGGCCATTAGCTGCTGTGACTGTGTGTTCGCCTTTGAAGTGTTCGAAAGTCTCAAAAACATCACATCTATTTGTTACATGGCTAGTGGCACCATTGTCTGCGAACCAGTTATCTTTGTCTGCGACTATATCATTCAGGGCTAAGACGGATAGAGTTAGATTTACTGATGTTGCCTTCTTTGGTGGCTTGCCGTCAGAAATCCATTTCTTACACTGCTTAATTCGATGTCCAAGTGATCCACAATATTTGCATTTGAACTCCTTATCTTGTTTCTTTTTGCCTTTTTCGGTTCTTGCATATAAGGCCTCAGACGTACTTGTGCTTGCATTTTCGTTACTGTTCATTAAGAATTTTTCATGGGCGCATACTTGGGTTGTGAGATTTTCAACGGTCCGGTCTCGTTTAGTCATAAGTAACCAGCTTGACTTGAAAGCGAAATATTCTGGTGGTAAAGTATCCAGAATTTTGCATATAAGTAGCATGTCGGGTAATTTTGACTCGAAATGGCCGTTGAGGTCATGCCAAATATTCTTTAGTGCAGATATGTGTGTGGCCATAGCATGTTCTGCTTCTTTCTTGTAACCAAAGAACTTTAAACACAGATCATAACTCTTGTCTTCACTGCTTTCTGTTAACTCGCGTGGATTTCAAATTAAAACAATTGTTGATTATCACCAGATTTTACTTAGACTCGTACAATAATTACAAAACAGAGCTCCGTTAGCTTTCGAGGTTGAGCATAGAATGTCCCAGCACACTTGTAGTGTTGCCATTACAACACTTCGATTAATTCTAGACAATATTTGAAATGATATATTTTCTTAACTTAGTTACACAAAATAATCAAAATTATATCTAAATAACAATATTTTTATGTTCAGTTAGCAATATTGCTAACAGACGGCCGTCCTGTTAACGGAATGTCCCTATTCCGATTCGGCCATTCGAATAAAGGTATGTCCCCATACAAAATAATAAATATAATCATTACAAAAAAAAACTTATAAATTCGTTTCATGAAATGACTTGTTGACAAAAGCATGAAGAAGAAAAGTGAAAATAATTGTGATAAACTATTTGAAAAATGTTACCTCCTACCAGTGCATGAGAAAGTGAAGAGTGGATTAGCTATAGAACAATTTCAATCAGAAGGGTTCAAAAAGCCTGTGACCTGTTCACTTTTGCATAAAAAGCTTGATAAGAAAACCCTATTAGTAAAAGTTTTTGCAATGATTATGGCCAAAGAACCAGTAGATATTTAGAACCCACAATTAATAATGAAACTTCCTTAAAATTAAAACAGCAGTGTGTTACAAAGACTACTTTCAAGAAAGAGTTAAATTAATTTTTGTTAGATAGCTTATTCAATGTCAGAAATAAAAATATATATATATTAGGTAGGTAAACTAACTATACCTAGATTACACCGTATATTATGTCAATGTTATCATTAATATGAAAGGCGCAGTCTAAAATAATTGTAAGACGAGAATACTAATACTGCCAACAAGCCGTTTAATAAATACTGTTTGGCAGATAGTTAAGGTTAATTATTGTACAAATTATGGTGAATAAATGCCTTATTATTATTGTTAAAGTAGTGACAATCGGTAATTATTTTAAAATAAGATACTGCTGTGTTTTAACCTTAATATTAAACTACTTATTCATAGAAATAATTGCAAATAAATCGGCATGATCAGCTTGTGACGACCTGTTGCGCTACGAAAACGAGACACAATTGCTCCTTGATTGCTCCTCCGCATCAGGATCCCGCGGTGCCTCACAAATAAATATAGCAGCTACAATCTTCTGTAGGTGTTGAAACGATTACTGGATCACCTCAGTGGGATACCTGTAAATATTAATTGTTGTTAGCATTACATTACAATATGTAAATATAATTCAAAACTTAATTTGACTTATTGTTTTTATATTGAAATAATAAATCACGATGTTACTTTCTACTGTGAAATTGAATATATTAATTAATAATTAATTCTCTGTCATTAATTTCATTTGTGGTAAGTATTGCAATAACAAGGCACATTTCATGACTATGGCATATTTCACCGTATGACATAATAATTTAATATAGTGATCACCGCATTCGCAGCATATTTCACCGTATGACATAATAATTTAATATAGTTATCACCGAATTCGCAGCATATTTCACCGTGTGTCATAATAATTTAATATAGTGATCACCGCATTCGCAGCATATTTCACCGTATGACATAATAATTTAATATAGTGATCACCGCATTCGCAGCATATTTCACTTTTATGTAATGTGATCACCGCATTCGCAGCATATTTCACTTTTATGTAATGTGATCACCGCATTCGCAGCATATTTCACTTTTATGTAATGTGATCACCGCATTCGCAGCATATTTCACTTTTATGTTATGTGATCACCGCATTCGCAGCATATTTCACTTTTATGTAATGTGATCACCGCATTCGCAGCATATTTCACTTTTATGTAATGTGATCACCGCATTCGCAGCATATTTCACTTTTACGTAATGTGATCACCGCATTCGCAGCATATTTCACTTTGGTAAATATTGTCTGAAACATTCACAATACAATAGTTTAATATTGCCTGAAATAAAGATTTATTATTATTATTATTAACTTAGTGATCACCGCAGGTAGTGCAGCATATTTCATATTTACGTAATGTGATCACCTCAGCAGTGAGGCATATTTCACTTTGGTATACAGCGAGTAAAGGGACGGGTTGTCAAAAACTAAAATAGTGATTTCAGACTATAATTTAAAATAAAATTAGCATCGACTTATTTCCCGAAACTGCAAGACTAAGAATACAATACAATACAATACAATAACTCCCCCATTGTACACCAAAAACAACACAACATGGATACCAACATCAACCAAAGCACAATGGGCGGCCCCATCGCTTTTAGCGATCTCTTCATATAAGAATCTCTAAGAATCTTCATATTCTCAGTCAAAAAATTTACAAAAGAGAAATAAGTATCGAAATCTAAACTAAGCAAGAGCTCGTAAAAATTCCAGTCCTCTCCCCAGTAGTAGGTGTCTACCGTAGCGAGAGATTGCGAGCGGGTTTGAACGTCTTTTACATATTTGAATGCTTTTCGACTTGATTTGCCTTATCATTCCACTCGCGTTACTTTTGTAACGATAGCCAGAGGGAATAGGTATCATGTTTCATCGAGGTAAGTGATTTATCACATTTAACTATTAGGAACCTCAAGAAATGTCCATAGAAGTCTCATGGCCAATTAAGATCTTGAGTGACAAACAGATAAGTTAACACTTTTTTTTTTTAATCAGCGTTCAAATTGCTTTGCTTCATCACTCGTTGATAAAGCGTAATTATTACATAGGCTAATAAACGATTGATACGAACAAACGTACCCCTTTTTTTTTTACAGATAAATACACAGACACGAAATGAACAGAATTATTAATGTGTACACAAATTTTGGCGCAAGGCCGAAATCGAACCCGCGACCTCCTGCCCAGAACCAAGGGGCACCACCAATCGAGCCAACGGGCTCGTCAATTTTATTGCTTGGAAACTCCAGAAAACATCAATTTAAGTCGGTCTGCTTAGCCCCCATGGTCCAATAGTAATCATGACCTAATAAACAATTGATACAAAGAAACATAATAATTTAAATTAGTCAGCGAGTTTCCTTACGAGAGTTTCTTTTTATTTTGTGTTCGTTTTTGAAAAACTTATTGATAAGATTAGATGCTTTCGCCAGAGCTCGAACTTGCGACTCGTGTATTGCGAGGCTTGCTCTTCCACAGCAGGACTATCACTGCTTTTCCCTATAGTTTTAGAAAACTTGAATGCCCACTTGACCTCCGTTGATATCGAGAAAGCCTGATAATAGCTACGTTCAATAGTTGGCTGCTAATAATCTTATTAATTAAATAAAAATGCTTGCGTTCGTTCGACTTTCCATCACCGAATAAAAAACACAGGGATATGTCAGCCGTGATATGTAGGTACTGGTACTAGTGATAAAGTTTGAAGTAAATTATGCTTTATTCTCTAATTACATAAAATAAGCGTATGGTAATAAATAGCAATGTTATGGCAAAGATAGTAATTCGATATTTTATACTTGGCCCTACTAGGAAACGGGCAAAACATTCCGTCTTAGGGAACATGCACACACTTTATCCTCAGCGCATTTATGGGATACAACAATGCCGGCTAAAGATGATCCGAGACGAATAATAAAGAAAGAGACAGCTATCCGGCAAATATTCGCTGCTACACTGCGACTTAATAAAACCAGACCAATTATCCACATTTGTTTGGACCCAGCCTTTGCGCTCCAGTAAGACATAGCTACATCATTTTTTTTTATATACAATATCTTTGTGTGTGACTTGGTTGTAGTTTTCTGCGGAGTAGATTTATGCACCAAATGTACGCCTTTGCTTCATCAAATTCAACGGAGCGCTTCGCGCCTCGTGCGTTGATGTCGGTGGCGTTTGCGATTTTTATCATTGCCGCCGTGTACGCCCAATATTCAAATTATTTAATTTTATAGAAAATTGAAAGATTAGATTTTCGAAAGGAAAACTTAATATTACCCACCTAGTTACTTAGGTAAATAAAATAATCTTAAACCTTTATCTCTCTCGTCCCATAAAATACGATTTAAAATGTCTGCCTCCACACTGCTCGAGCACTCGAGCACGACGTAGGATTTTCTTTTTAAATTTATCGAATGCATCGCTTATGCCTTCCTCCACAATGTCTGCTGTATCGCATTTGGTCACTATAATCACCTAAAACCCTGTATTTTATGTAATCCCAAAGAAAAGGTCCATATCCGCACCACTTTGCACGAAATACCTATTCCAAACACAGAAACGAACGAACGTTCACCACAAACAAACTCCAAACAAAGTAAGCATCTATTGATGGCAAGGTAAACAAATAAAGAAATGAGAATTAAGCACCCGCGATTATGAACAAAATTGAAGAACCGCGCTTCCAAACTCAAGGGAAGCAACCGGATACTATAGGCCTACTTAGCCAGCCAGAGCTGAAAACTCAATTTTGAAATTGGTAGGAATCAGTAGATTGGAACAGTAAAAGTACCGAACTTCCTACGTATTGTCAAGAAGTTTTGAGTTTCACATAAAACTTTTACTTTCGAGTTTATTCATATGGAACACCTTTTTACGAATTTAATAGGTAAAACATATTTATTAAAACTTAATAATTACATAGTTATAACTTTTTGTTTTTTTAATTAATTTTTGTCCTTCTCGAAACCAAAACGTTAGTCACTTAAAGAATTTTTTAAGATAGTGCTATCTCTTATACTTAGCTACAGGTTCACGACATTATAACAAAAGTCAAAACCCACAATGTCCAATTTAATAAGAAAAATCATAGTCACAAGACAAAACGCGAAAAACCCAGACATTCGCTGCCAACACGCCAGCGCTCTGTGCGGGCCGACAACTCACTCAGAGCAATAACGCTCCCTGCGCTATACGAGTGCCTCAATGATGGCTACCGTTTTCGTTTTGGTTCTTGCGCTCACCAGTTGGCGCCACTTTGGATCAAGGTCCTGAAGCATAGCTTTTAATGGTTATCAAAGCCTGTTGTTGTTACACAGGCGTGAAAACATGTATTATTGTTTAAATCATACGTACATACATACAGCTCACGTCTTCCTCCTACAGGGGTAGGCAGAATCGATGGATTGTCACTTTGCTCGATCTCTGCATAGGTACTTCTTTCGCTTCCTTCACAAATCCTACCTTCCTTTAAATCATTAAGTCCCCAAACTGAAACCGTACTGTAAAAATATCGAGCACGCCGCTCGCTGTCACTCAGTCTAGGTTTGTTAAAAAAAACCCTAACTTAATGGAACTTCATAAAAATTATGTCACCGAAAAGGCACGTCCGTCATGTCATAGTTTATTTTACGAGAGGATCAGCAAAGCAGGATTCGACAACGATCGATAAATCAATTGAATACTTTACACAACATTATTGTACACCATTCAGTGCAATAACTGCCATTATTCCGATATATATGTATGTATATATAATCAATATATAGTCTGCTCAGATTATAATCTGTGGCGAAGCAAGGCAGGATTGCGGCCCAGAGATGAGTTATTCAATATCTCTGTTATCAAGTTTTTGTTTTGATATTATTGGAATAGTTTATTTATATTTATTCATTTATTTTTTTATTTATAAATTCGTGAATGCAGGTACATACATACATACAAAAGAAAATAATCAGTAAAACAACTAAAATGTTGTTTACTCAATAATCTAAAAAAAAGGAGTTTTGCTTTCTACGTGATAGGAATCAACTGTGTTTTATTTTCTCAGTAGAATTTTACCCTAGGTAGTGAGTAAAATTAGCTCATAAGCTAAAATTTTTGCATTACTAACACTATGGATGTTCATCCGAAATAAATGATTATTATTGAGTAATATGTGATATGAAAATAACGTAAGGATACTTCCACTCGTTTTTTTTAAAATGAGTAGGTATGCACCTACCTACGTAGGTACACATAAAGCAAAGCGTTTTATTGCATGCACTTTCGATAAAATCTTCCGTTTGCACTTGATTTAGACTGCTGATTTTAGGTATTCGAGCAAATCATAGTGGATTTTTTTTTGTGAGATTAGGGTGTGGTTGCGTAGAATATGTAAAAATAAACAAAGGAATGAAAAATAACTGGAAGAGTCTGTAATTTTCCCGGAGAAAATTCCTTAACTTTTCGCTTGAGAATCATGGTCTGCATTCAGGCCTTCAGTATAGGGCGGGCCGTCCCTAACACCCGTTATAATACAAACACACTATAGTACATACGCTTTTTTTTCCCATATGTATGCAACAACAACGTCCCAGCAGGAGAGCTTAGCCACCAGGGAATTCTAAAGAGTAAGATAATGATGGGAAATATTCCAGTGAGAATTCTTTTGTGCCTAATATTAAAACAGATTATGACATACATAACTGTATATAATTTATGTAATTAATTATCTATATCTATTTAGGTAATCGATCTTTGTTTATTTAGTTTGGTCTAGAACAATACCTTTAGCCTTTAATCTGTTAATCTAATTTACTGATTGATAACTGTTGTGTAAGTCGTCGTTGTAATAAATAAAATAAAATAAAGTTGTTTATTATAATGATTTTTCTTTCTTAGTCGTTATGTTCGTAAGTAAGGTCAAAGTCAAGTCTTAGCCTGGAACGTCAAGGAAGTAGTAATTGATTGTCCTCGAGCATGCTTACATGTAAGCTGAAGACAGGGTACATATATATTAATATAGTAATAAGATCTGAATTGACTCGTATTCTCGCAAATAAAAATATTTCATTAATTTTTTTATCTATTTATATATGAAATGATAAACTAACTGACTGATTGGTGAAATATTAGTGCACAGCCCAAACCGCTGTCTAAGACTTAGTGCTACCGTAAGTACAAGTGTATTGTAATCATATGTGCGGCGAATATGTACCTACCTGCTTACGTACTTCGCCTGCTTACTTATTATTGCTGTAGTATACGTAATTTGTGATGAATATTGTTTACTTATAGTAACGTAATCTTTAAATATTGAGCTAATTAAAACATGTTATAATAACTAAAATTACACTGTCGTTTTGAGACGTGGTGATCATTGTATTCCTAACTGATAGCTGGTTAGCTATTGTAGACCGGTTGGTCTACAGGATCACAAATTAAAATATTATTTATTATTATCATCTGATTATTATGGTATGTAGGGTAGTTCCGTGCTGCATTGATTACGATAATTTCGATGTCCGGCTATCCGGTATGCTTTGATAATAAAATAAGGTTACCATTCCTTATTAAATGAAAATAGTAACAATGTCCAAGTGTACAATAGTATTAAATCTAGTAAAAATTATAGTATGCATATTGTAACTATTCAGTGGGTAGACTAAAATAAATAAGTAAAATGTACATACCAGTGTGAAGATTTACAAACCAGTGAGCAGATTCTTCCCAATTCTGAAATGTTAACTCGCGTGGATTTCAAATTAAAACAATTGTTGATTATCACCAGATTTTACTTAGACTCGTACAATAATTACAAAACAGAGCTCCGTTAGCTTTCGAGGTTGAGCATAGAATGTCCCAGCACACTTGTAGTGTTGCCATTACAACACTTCGATTAATTCTAGACAATATTTGAAATGATATATTTTCTTAACTTAGTTACACAAAATAATCAAAATTATATCTAAATAACAATATTTTTATGTTCAGTTAGCAATATTGCTAACATTTTGCCATATAATCTGTTCAATTCATCCCACACCTCTTTAGAACTTGTTAGACGCATGACAAGATCTAGTGTTTCATCTGTCATATTGGTCGTCATAAGCACTAATACAGCACTGTCCGTATTTGTAAACTCTTGACCGTCTTTTTCGTATTTTTGCTGCACGGCAGCTTCGGCCGTTGCAGGTGGCTGTTCTGGTCTGCATTTCCTACCTTCAAGTATATCCAAGGCTCCAGGGATGGCTTTGATCACAACCAATATTCTGTACTTCCACGACTTGAAATTTTTCGAGTCCAGGTGCCCTATCTGCACTCTTGACGCCTCTACAATCGCCCTATCCATAGCGGTAATAGTTCGTCGATGCAGATATCACTGTATGAATTTTTCGCACATTATATGAAATATGTATATAATTCTTTCCTGTTTTCTCTTCTTTTCAGTATTATACAATGGAAATACTATTTTATTTGCTCTGCTACCATATTAAAACGATAAAGATCATTGAGAGTTTTTATTTGACAAGACGAATAGAAGAAGAAGAATGACACATCACATTAAAAAATATAACAAGGAGGTTCTACTCCTTAACATCTTTTTCTTTTGTTGTATAATGTATTCATTAAAGTCCATTTTCTTGTAATAACAAAATTTTCTATGAGACATGGGATAACACTAATTCTGTCCATTGTCGGTATTTTATTTATAACTTTTCAAAATTTTAAGTATTTAACTTGGGAAGTTCGAAATAATTTTATAGCCTTTTTAGGAAATAAAACAAAGTATTTATTTTGAAATAAAATTGTCTAATTATTTTCATCCAAAACATGTAAATTATACATTAATAATAGTTTTTACTTTTAATTTCAGGTGTGTGACTCTGACTTAAATAGTATAAAGTATTACTGCTAGCCACGGTGGAGCGAATCATGATTCATGTGTGTAGAAGCACCAGCCGCTGTCCCAACTTGAAAAACTCCATGCTGAAAATAAAACAGTGTGTTTTAATTTTTATTAACATCTACACATTTACTAAATTATCTCTGAATTTTGATAGTGAATATTTAATTTATGTTTCAAGTGATTCAGTTATCCCCTATGTCCAACACAATTGACACTAAGACCAATTCTCTTCAACAACACTACATTGAACTGCATTGTGAAGTAACAGCATTGACATTATGTATTAAGAAGTAATTACTATTAAGCAGGCTAATCAATAAGAAAGAAAGGCTATGGTAACTATGGTTTGCACTAGCTGGCCAAGCAGCGGGTTTACAGGGGTGCAAGATAACAATACATGACCTATGTTCTGACTTTGATTTTATGATTGTTATTCTGTTTACCATTTCTATTAAAGTCTGTTTTCTTATATTACTAAAGTTTCATTTGTGTCAACCGAGAGAAATCAATACCTTTATTTTTATTGAGGTCCAATATGTGTCAACAATCTTTAAAAGAATCCACAAGCATTCCGAAGTTCAAGCATGGGCACTAGGGGCACGGGCTGCAACTCACTCCACTTGTAATCCTTGAAGCCTCCGAAATTCACACAGAGGAGTTAGTGGACGACCTAAAGAAAATAAAAATTCTTTGTCAATGAAATGTTTCACAAAACTTTGCACAATGATTCATAAGCATTAAGAATTGTAAAAATAATAACGTAGGTAGGCACTTACTTTCAAATTAAGTTTGAAAATTGGTTGCAATTTGAAACAAATTATCGGTATGTTTATTGAGATGTTTACAACTTTGTCCAAAGGAATGCCTCCATGGAATCCAAAAGTGAATAATTTTTTCTCCAGAGTAAGCCACATAGGTATTGATGATTGAACATATTTTTGTTAAAATATCTCTTCTCTGTCGCTTCGCTCTTGGCAGAGCGGTCGTGGTCACGTTGAGGCGTCCGTTGTAGTATTGGACACAGCTTTCTTTACGATCTCTCGCCATCTCTCTCTGTTTGCAGACTGTCTGGCGCAGTCTGACACGCGGGTTCCTACTGTGGATTTCACTTGATCAGTCCAGCGCATAGGTGATCTACCGCGCGATCTGGTTCCCTCTACTTTTCCCTGCACGACTAGCCGTTCTATAGAATTGTTATCACGTCTAGAGACGTGGCCAAAGTACTGCAGTATGCGCGTCTGTACTATGGTTGATAGACGCTTTGTGATGCTCAGTTCCTGGAGTATGGACACGTTGGTGCGGAACTCTGTCCACGATATGCCGAGCATCTTCCTCCAGCACCACATCTCTAGAGCATCTATCTTCTTCTTTTCCAACTCACGCACTGTCCACGTCTCTGCCGCGTAAAGGAAGATTGGGAATACCAATGTTAAAATATAGGTATTCGTAATAACAAATAATTTCTTAGTTTGTTGATGTCCACTTAGACGTGTAAATTGTTGCCAGTAGAACAAAAAATAAATATTTGTAAGATTCAATTTAGGTTTTGGACACGTAATCACAATCATTGGAATGATTTTAAGTGTATTTTGTTGATAAACATAACTAAGCATTAAATCCTATACGAATAGGTACTTACTTATAGTAATAAAAACAATTACCGGTAAAGTGTTGGTTTTCGTTTTTTTCGTGTGGCAATATTTTCACCAAATCTGAATCTGCTGATGAATTGAATTGTCAGTGAATCACCAAAATGAGGGGACCATTTTACGAAATTTAGAGGAATTGCTTATGAATTGCTGGCAATTCATAATAGGAATTGATTTCAGAGGAATTGCTCAAAGTGGCCATTTTAGACCCGCAGAGCCAGATTAAGCTATCGTGGATCCTTTAGCAGACTAATAGGAGACCCTCGGTTTGGTTCATGTACTAAAGTTTAAGATTTAAAATAAAACACTTTCCCAAACAACATTTTCTCGTCAGAGAATCCGTTTTAAGATTAGTGTTGTTGTCAACTTGAGATACACAATGTATGGTGTAACCAAATTTATTAATATTTACTTAACTTAATCTGACCTAAGCTATTGCTATATGGTTAAGGATATTGTAGCAGATAAGTTTGCCAGTCTGACTGAGTATTACTAATAAAGTAAATTAATATTTTTGTGTTTTGTTACAGATTAATTGGTTGTAATTTACTGTCAAAATTAATTAAATTAAATAATTATGTACTACATAAATATTTCTTTATTAAATTTACTTCCAAAGTTAATTTTAATCATAAAATGTTGACAACTTTTTTGACATAAAAACTCTGCTGAGATTTTAAAAAGTACCGTTCGTTTTTGTTAGGATTACAGGTCTGAGGAAACGAAAACCAGGAGTTTATTATTATGAACGTTTATTTTGCTTTTACATTCTACATAGTTCACTGCGCTCCAGGAAGTAGACATGTTTTTGCAAAGACAACATAGACCTACTCAAAGACATAGACTTTTACTAGGGATGTGACATTGGTTCCACAACACCCTTCCTCAATGTAACATCCCTTCCAAACTTGTATTATAAATGATACCTAAAACAAATACATAAGTACTAAGGACCACCCTTAAACAACATATCTATACAATTTTCAAATCATAACTTACTTAATGGTTTAGTACATACATCTGCTATTTGTTTTTCACTCTCAATATAATTCAAAAGTACAATTTCTTCTTGAACTTTCTCTCTAATAAAATGGTACTTCAAATCAATATGTTTCAACCTTTTATGATGTTCTGGATTCTTTGCAATGCAAATAGCCGATTGGTTATCCTCAAATATAACAACCCTTTTACATTTCAGACCAATCTCAGTTAACAAATTTTTAATCCAACACCCCTCTGAAATCCCCTTAGCTAGAGCTACATATTCAGCCTCGGTCGAAGACAATGCCACACACTGCTGTTTACTTGATGACCAAGAGATTGTACAACCAAATACCTTCATTATGTAGCCAGATGTTGACTTCCGGTCCACACAATCACCTCCCCAGTCTGCATCAGTGTATCCAATGAGCGGCTCGTCTTCACCCTTCCTGTATATTAACTTAAGGCCTAATGTTCCCTTAATGTATCTCAAAATTCGCTTTAAACCCTTCCATACATCCTCATTTGCACATGACTGAAACCGACTTAAATAGCTAAGTGCATAGCATATGTCAGGTCGAGTGCCTAACATAGCATACATAAGGCTTCCAATAAGCTTTCTGCATTTTCTTGTCAACTCTTCATTCTCCTGATTATTCTTTTCAATCTTCAATCCTGGCTCCATTGGCGTAGATACTGGTTTAGAATCTTCCATTTTGAATTTCTTCAATATTTCCTTTAAATAATCTTCCTGGTCAATTTCTATTGTTTTCTCTCTCTTTTTTATGTTAATGCCCAGGTACTTAGAAGCTTCATTCATATCTTTCATATCAAAATTTTTCTTGAGTGTTTTCTTTAAATTATCAATTTCGCCACTATCTTCCGAAATTAAGAAAATGTCATCTACATAAAGTAATACATAGAATTTGACATCTTGTTTGTAGTACAGGCAATGATCACATTTACTACGAATAAACCCTTCCTGCAGCATTAGCCTGTCAAATCTTTCATTCCAGTATCTTGGCGACTTCTTCAGTCCATACAGAGACTTTTCTAGTATCAATACTTTGCCATCCTGCTTCATTCCTTTTGGTTTTTCTAAATATACTTCTTCATCTATATTGCCATTTAAAAATGCACTCTTAACATCCATCTGTTGCATCTTCAAATCATACTTGCTTGATATAGCCAATAAAATCCGTAAAGTAGTTAGCTTGGCAACTGGAGCATATATTTCTGCGGGGTCAAACTGATCCTTTTGTTTGAGACCTCGAGCAACCAATCTCGCCTTATACAAATCTTTACCTTCATCTTTCTTAATCTTAAAAACCCACTTACTGTCAATTGCATGCTTCCCTTCTGGTAGATATGTCTCTTTCCAAGTATGGTTGCTTTCTAATGCTTCTAATTCTGTATTTATGGCTGTTAACCACTTCTTTCCATCTACTCCGTTAATAGCTTCTTCATAAGTTAAAACTTCTTCTCCTTCGGCCAAAAAACCCACTTCATAATCGTCCATCCATTTAGGTATCTTCAATGTTCTTTTCTTTCTAACTCCTGTCTCCCTCTCCTCAGACCGTTCTTCATCAGCACTCAACCACTGCTCTTCAGTATATTCTTCATCCACATCAATGTTTGTACCCTGAAAACTCATGTTGTTTTCTGCCAATTCTTTTTCTACCTCTTCATTACATACATCCATATATTCAGTTCCTCTTATTTGCTCTTTCTCTTTTTCCTGTTTACTCCTTTCTTCTGTCCCTTCCTTCATTTCTTTTCCTTCTTCAGCCCTCCTGTGTTCTTCTTCTATCTCATTTTCATCAAGATTTATTTCTTCTAGCTGCACCATGACTTTCTTCTTGTTTCCCTCCTGTATCTGATGTTCTTTATTTTTCACCTCCTGCACAAATGTGACGTCCCTGTAAGTCTCAACTTCTCCTTCTTTTTCATACCAAACCCTGTATCCTTTTGTGTTAATTCCATACCCCACAAACCTTCCCAATTTTCCCTTTGGATCCCACTTTAGTCTTCTCTGTTTCGGGATATGTGTGTATATGGCAGCTCCAAATGTTCTCAACATATTAATATCAAAGGTCTTCTTGTATAGCAATTCATACGGCGTCTTGCTCTTCTGACTACTTGAACCTGTTCTGTTTATTGTATAAACTGCATTATTCACTGCTTCCGCCCACATTTCCTTGCCTACGTTCGCGTTAATAATAATTGTTCTGGCAGATTCCACAATCGTGCGCATTTCCCTTTCTATTCTTCCATTTTGCTCAGGCGTATAAGCCACTGTAATCTCATGCACTATCCCTTTCACTTTACACATTCTTTCCATTTCCCTATTTTTAAATTCACCGCCACCATCTGTACGGAACCTCTTTACCTTGCATTCAAACTCATTCTCAAACATCTCAATAAACTCAGCCAATCTTTCTTTTGTTTCATACTTATTTCTGAGAAAATATACATACCTGTAGCTGCTGTAGTCATCTTTTAACAGTAAAAAGTATGATGATCCTCCAAGGGACTTTGTCTCCATCGGTCCGCATATGTCCTCCGCATGGATCAGCTCACCTGGATTATCTGCACGACTGTCACTGTTGGAAAACGGTAACCTATGCTGTTTCCCCTGTATGCAAGATGTACATTGTTCAATCTGCCCTTCATATTTTACACAGTTTTTATCTAATGTTTCTATTACATGTTTATGATTTTGGTGAGCCATACGCTTGTGCCATGTGGATAAACTCAAAAGAGCAAAACTATCTTTCTCAGAATTACATTTGACTTTAAAATCCATTAAATACAGATTTCCTTGACGTTTTGCCTGTGCCATGACTGATCCTTCCAATAAAAATTTACAATAATTTTCTGTTGTCAAAGTTGTGTAACCATGGTCAACTGCGCTGACTAATGAAAACAAATTAGCATTTAAATCAGGAACATATAGAACATTATTCATTACAGATGGCACATATTCAAAACCGTTAAAGGCTAGCAAGTTAATGTCACCTATCCCTTCTACATTTAATTCGTTTCCATCTCCTACCACTACCTTTTTATTACTTTTATTAAAATTTACAAGCAAATCTTTATTATGAGTCATGTGCTCACTAGCTCCTGAATCCATAATAAAATGAGAGTAATTTTTCAGTTTTGGCTCTTGGACTATAAATGCATTTTTAAAGTCTTTATTTACTGCAGTACAATTTTTGGCAATATGTCCCATCTTGTCACATTGGTAGCATTTTAATGGTTGGTTACAGTTTGTTGAAATGTGACCCACTTTATTACACCGATAGCACCTTTTCTGCGGACACTCACTCTTGAAATGTCCTGCCTTACCGCAAACAAAACACTTACGCTCACTCTCACCGAACTTGCCACTCCGACCCTCACTTCTATGACTTCTTGAAACAAACGCTGATGAAGTAGCACTTTCCTGTTCTAAGTTCCCACTTCGTTCCTCCTCTATGAGCAGCCTTGATGTTAGTTCCTTTAAATTTTGTTGAGCGTCAGGTACCGACTCCCATGCACTGACAAAATGGCGATATTTATCAGGCAATGACATCAAAATTTTTGTTATCATCATTTTTTCAGAAGGTGCCTCATTGAATCCTCGCAACTGGTTAGTGATGTCTTCTAACTTCGAAATAAATTTCATTATAGGCTCTTCAAAATTTAGGTTAAAGAACCGCTGCTGAACTAAATGTACACTGACTTGCGTTGAGGGTTCGTATAGAGTGAACAACCTCTGCCACATCTCATGACTTGTCTTACATGATGACAAGTACGACAGCACCTGCTCACCAACTCTCGTTACTATGATTTGCTGCGCCCTGCAATCCTTGTCGAGCCAAAGCTCCTTTTCCTTATCTTTGGATTCGTCACTCATTTTCTCGGTGCCACTGACTACCCCAAACAACTTTTTCGCCTTCAAGATGACGGACATCTGGAATTTCCACGCCGGCCAATTTCCACCATGGAGCACAACGCATGATCTCTCCTCAAAATTATCCATGATTCCAGTCTTACGCTGCAACCACCTCAACCCCGTCGCTTTTTCCGCCGAATGCAAGACAAAACAAGCACGCCGCTTTACCGCCGACGCCTTGTTCGATTGTCACGTACGCCAACCACGCCTTCACAAGTATGCCGCTTTACCGCCGATCACACTTTTCACAACCACCTCGACTTACTTTCGCGCCTCTGGGCCCATAACCTGTTAGGATTACAGGTCTGAGGAAACGAAAACCAGGAGTTTATTATTATGAACGTTTATTTTGCTTTTACATTCTACATAGTTCACTGCGCTCCAGGAAGTAGACATGTTTTTGCAAAGACAACATAGACCTACTCAAAGACATAGACTTTTACTAGGGATGTGACATTGGTTCCACAACAGTTTTAAGACGGAGCATCTTGATAAACCGTGCGATTTACTTTACACTTACCGCACTTGGGCGCAATGAGATACAATACGATATTGAAATTGGTGAAATAAGACACCTTTTACGAGCAAATGTGTTATAAGGTTATTAAAAACCTTTAAATTTATTATTTTTTATTTCCGACCATTTTAAAAAAAAAAAAAAACATACAGACGAATTGATAACCTCCTCCTTTTTGAAGTCGGTTAAAAAATAAGAAAGAATCAAAACGGCGGATCCACGTGCAATGGATTGTCCTCAAGTTTTTTTTGTATGCAGTTTGGATTGGCTTAGTGAATTGTCTTAGTGGAATGGCTCATGGAATGGCCTCGTGTAAATTGCCCATGCCCTTAACATTTGTGATTTGAGTTAGTTTGACATATTATATACCTATACATAAGTAATTCTTCGCCGCGGCTCGGCTCTTTGCATCAGTTTTGAGATCATAGAAGCATGGCATGAAATAAATGGTTAATTCGCGATTAAAACCCGAATTTGTGTTGTGATCTCTACGATTATACTAACAGGTTAATAATAATAATATTCTGTAATCCAAGTGTGTGATAGTCATTTACAATGATAAAACTAGTAGATCAAGTAGTTCGAAGTTTTAAGGTTGCGAAGGTATTTCGAGAGAATACAGACAAAATAAACAGTATAGACTTTTCACCCAGTGGTGAGACCCTGATATCATGTAGTGAAGATGACCAAATAGTTATTTATGACTGTGAAAAAGGAACACAAATGATAACTGTCAACAGCAAGAAATATGGTGTTGATCTAATACATTTTACACATGCGAAAAATACTGCTATACACAGTTCAACTAAAGTGGATGACACAATAAGATATTTGTCTCTTCATGATAACAAATACATTCGATACTTTCCTGGACATACTAAAAAAGTGGTAACACTATGCTTGTCTCCTGTTGAAGACACCTTTTTATCTGGATCTCTTGACAAAACTTTGCGATTGTGGGATCTGCGGTCTCCTAACTGTCAGGGTCTAATGCATCTTTCAGGAAGGCCAGTTGCAGCTTATGATCCTGAAGGTTTAATATTTGCAGCTGGTGTCAACTCTGAGAGTATAAAATTATATGATTTAAGATCCTTTGACAAAGGACCATTTGTGACATTTAAGTTGAATCAAGAAAAGGAATGTGATTGGACTGGCCTGAAATTTTCACGTGATGGCAAGACCATGCTCATAAGTACAAACGGATCTATAATTAGATTGGTGGATGCTTACCATGGCACACCCCTGCAAACATTTACAGGCCATCTGAATAATAAAGGAATACCTATAGAGGCTTCATTTAGTCCAGATTCTCAGTACATATTTAGTGGATCAACAGATGGAAGAGTGCATGTCTGGAATGCTGATACAGGTTACAAAGTTTGTGTTTTGAATGGTGACCATCCTGCACCCATACAGTGTGTGCAGTTCAATCCTAAATTTATGATGTTAGCTTCGGCTTGTACAAATATGGCATTTTGGCTACCTACAATAGATGATGTGTGAACACTAACATAATATGATTTGATAAAGCGATTGAATTGTTGTAGTAGAATAATGACTAAAAGCTTACTACCTAGTTTCTGTCATATTATTTATATTATCAATCAATCTTATGAAGTTGTCACTTAAAGATAAAAAATAATATTGCTAGAAAGGCTACACTGAATTTATAAATTGATTAGTTTTAATAACACCATTTAAAACAATTATATTAGTTTAATGTTATTACAATTATAAATATTATAATAAAAGTAATGCTGTTTTAACTCGGCATTTATGTAATTTGCAACAAATGTTTCAGTTAGAAAGCAAATTGTAAATAGATGCTTACTTAATGCTGCAGAAAACAGTCAATGCTTTTACATTCAAATTGTGCTTGATAACTAGTTACATTTATAGTCCCAGCCATGTTATCAAATAAGTTTGATATTATTACTACCCTTTCATATCTATAATAGGTATGTACAGTCATGAGCATGCTAAGCTTGACACTTTGGACTTTGACCCGGCCCTGTATTCTATGACGCGCAGTACAAATCAGAGCTCAGCTTAAACTGGTAGTGTCAAGCTTGACTTGCTCTTGACTGTACCATGAAATGTAATGATAACTATAAAGGTAAAGGTAAATAACCTGGATGAATACTTAGACAAATTTTCAAGTTCACAATATTTAAACAAATAACATTCTTTTGATGATTAACTGTAGAGACTACACCCTTCTCTAGCATGTTTTTACTTCACCTATGTATAGTTGGTTTCTTTGCCATGGAAATCTTGTAATTATTTAGGTGTATCCAATGAGCTAGGACTTAAGCTTTATGTTAAGATTAATTTAGGTGCTGTATAATATGTAGGGGCCGAATTGTACAATATTCTTTTCACTTCTCATGCTCTAAAAGTACGCCAATATAGCCCTATGAAGCAGGACTAAAGAAAGTGACCACTTTAGTCCCTAGGGAGTAAAAAGTCATTAGTTTTTTAATTTTCTTAATGATACATAGACAAACTCAAACAGCCAGTAAATAACTGTGGGTGGAGTGTGGACCATCTTCATTGCGAAAATGTTGAGAGTTTTAGTTCCATGGTTTTTCCGCAAAGAAGGTGGCGCCATGTGTTTTAAATTGTTAATCTGCAAAGAGATTTGAATCTCTTTGTTAATCTGTCACAGGTTTAGAAGAAGAAGGTGACTGCGAAAATTTCAGAACTTTTGTCAAGTGTAAATTTGTTCAGTTTTAAATAAATTTGTACTAAATTGACGATTTTTCTCGCACTCAAAGTGAAAAGTACAGCTTGCACCTGCACTAAGCGCCAACTTAATATACCCTCGGTTTCATTGACTCCTTCGCAAGCTCGGGAGTCAAATCACCTCTGGTATATTATGGCTTTGTTTAGTCCCTCGATATAAAATATACTATTATGACATACAACTAACTCCAATACAAAAACTGCTTTATTCTAAAGCAGCTGTAAACAGCAAATTGGATTATTGTTAAGATAATGTTTGATCAAATGGGGCCGCCAACAACTATCCTAATTTCAGATGGGTTAAAAGGTGTGGTGAATATACTTATATAATTGATGAAAAAAAAACACAGTAGGTACTGAATAATACCGATAGCAACAGAATTTAATATAATAGTGCTGAGCCAGAACTGCTAGCCACAATATCGAACGGGTGCACCAAATTCTAAAGTGGCAATGTGCTTCACAGTGCTGCAGTGTGATGCTAGTCTATTCAACGACAATACATTAGTGCTCAACCTAAAGTTGTTGCTTTAACAGTGTCATTTTGTATTGCAGCTAGACATACCTAATGTAAAAACAGTGCTCACTACGATTTAACTTTGACATGTTATAAATTATAATATAACTTACATTGATATTTTTCGCTTTGGCTTTTATATCACCAGAATAGTACTACCTATGGGGAGAAATCTAAGAATAAAAATGACAAAAGTTAGAGTATACTTTACTTATAGATATATACCTACCTATAATTTAGTTTTATCATTTTTAGTTACAACTGTCTATGTATTTCACTTTTTAAAGGACCATAATGTAATTTTTATAGGTACATACCTAATTAATCATTATAAATATCTAAATAAATGATAAATACTGACTATTCACAACCCTTGGCATGGTCTTGGTACCAAATACATACCTATTGTGAATATTTTAAAATTAGGTACCTAAGTTCACTATTCTTTAATATGCAATGATTATTACCATTATACATACAAAGAGGTACAGTCAAGAGCAAGTCAAGTTTTATACTAGGTACCAGTTAAAGTGTCAAGCTTAGCGTGCTCTTGACTGTACATATATAGGTATTAAAGTTTATATTATGGCTCCCGCAAAATAAACGTAACATACTATAGGCGGTGGCAGCGCTAACAAAGCTCAGCTCATACCTACTATAAAGAAAAAAACATTGCCAAGCTCCACCACCGTGCCATCGCTTTCTGAGTGTTTTGTCAAAGTAGGTACTAAGCATATATCAACGTGTTGCCTTAAGTGCCGAAGTGTGAGGAAAAACTCCGCGGAAATTTTTTCCGCCGCGGCGGACACTTTTTCGTCTTGATATAGAGGTCGAGAAGTGCACGCTGCGCTACCAAAATCCACCTGTACCTTAAACTAGTGATACGCTCACGCTATTTTTGATTTTTCCTTTGTACGGTTCGGTCCGTCAAATATCTGCAGTTGTACTTGTAGGTACAGCGAGTTTTTATTTTAGCAAAACGTTTTGTCCGTCGTATGTGTTATGAGCCATTTACACGACTCATTATGCCATAACCTCGCTCGTCTCTGTTGTACGTGGAGGCCTCAACACTATATTTTACTTTGGCATCTGTATATTTTATAGTACAAGTAACACATACATTTTGTTCCAAGACTTGCAAGCCTCTCAGATACCAGCATTTAAATTTCATTCCAATTAGAAATATTTAATTTTGAGGTAACCCAAAGAAAAATAAAAGATAGCAACCAATCTCATAACATCCTACATTATTGGTACCTATAATTGAGTTCTAGTTTTAGATTTAAGTATTAATTAACTACATAATTAATTTAAACGTAGTGTAGGTATAGTACCTACCTATCTAGATAGTATATAGGTACCTAAGCATTAAATACTTATATAAGCACTTTCTTAAAATAACTGTTTCATTTTTCTGCTGACTTCATTATCAACAGCCCACAGCTGAGCTAACGGTTGCCCGCCGTCACGATCCACATACAGGCCCTCTTTCCCACTGGGCACTTGCCCAGGGCCCCACTATCGATAGGGCCCTCCTTGTTCTTTCCAGATCACCAAGCGAGCGACAACCGATACTTATTACATGCTATCTTCCTGTTTGACATACTCCATACTTCAATTGCTACTTCCATAACATTGTTTTTGAATCACTAATAGTTAGGGAGGCGAATAGGGGAATTTTCGGTAATACTCGAGCGTGGCAGTTTAAGATATGAGAGATACCTTAGACCTAATAGAACAACCTTGTCAAGTATTTAGCTCTATAAGTAGTGACGCGCGCCTAGGATAGACGATCAGATTAGTAAAAAAAAATCGATAGTCTGAAATACTCAAGCGCGTCAGATTAAGATATTGGGGGTTGATTTTAGTGTTTTAAGACTAAATTTAACTAATCTGACGATAAGTCCTTGACGCCGCCAAGTTATAGGGTCGCGAACTTGTCGCGCGCGCGCGGTCGCGAAACAAAAAAGGTAATTTTATTTTACACAAAAAATGTCTCTACATTTTTGACCAAAGTTAAAACTTTTTTCTAAAGCTTCTCGACAATTTTCGTGGACTCGGAAAAAGTTACGCGTATCTGTATACAAAAGTATTATTAACATGTACAGTTCCATGTATGTATATTATTCAATAGCCTGTTGATCCTCAAATTGTTTTTTGGACGTACCGTAACTCGTAAGCAAAACGAAGTGAAGAATTGAAGCAAAAAAGAGGAATTTGCCATAAACATGTAATACAGACTGAGCGCTTCGCGGAAATATGCCGTCCTACCAGTATTTTTCCTTTATTTCGCAACATTGATGGTGGGGAAAAAAGCGGTAGAAGGGAATTTTCGGTACACCTTAATATATATATAATTCCCCGTTTTATCAAGGAGAAAGAAAGGAAAAAAATAAACCAAAAAACCTTTTTCGGTCAGATTAAGAGAACCCACCAACATTTTTGTCAGATTAAGAAAATATGCTTTCAGGATACCGAGATAAATCTCCCCTATGAAAATCTGACGCGCTCGAGTATTGCAAAAGAACTTTTTTTTTTTGCATTTTCAAACATTCATCGTAACTTATCGTCACGCCCAAATCGTCAGTTTTTTTAAAGGGAGCTTCCTTGGGGCCTACTTAACACCCCTTCCGAAAATATGACGCGCTCGAGTAATTTTTTTTTTTTTGCATTTTTGACTACTTTTTATGCCTACCCCCACCACGCAAACCGGCAGATTAGTATACCGTTGTTATCAGAGGCACTTGGGGCATACGTAGTATGAATATCTGACGAAAAACCGTACACGCCAAACCCACCGCTAAAATGGTTTTTACCATACGAGCTTTTCTTTTCGAAATTATTTTATCTTTCGATTTTGATAGGTCTCGACGGCGCCGTTGAATTACGCCATTTAGCTACCTCGCCTCCCTAACTATAAAGAACATTAGTTTTTCACACAATTTCCTAATTACCAAAAAGTTTTCAAACATTGGAAGTACCTAACTAAGTAACAACTCTTTATTGTACACTAATAAAAATATGCAACACGTGACACAATGGTAAAAAAAGGACAATGAGCGGTCTTATCGCTTTAAGCGATTTCTTCCAGAAAACCTTTGGATAGATGTAACTAAGATAAATAGATGAAGGTAGGTGGTGCACTAAAGTTAACAATGAACTAAGGTACTTATATACATTGTAATTTCTTAGTTTTCTTACATCTTTCACTGTTTTAAATACAACTTGCTGCTCCCGTTCCAGTGGAAATACGGGGATAAAATATAGCATTTGTTACTCAGGAATGTTGTAGCTTTCCATTGGTGAAATAATTTTCAAAATCGGTCCAGTAGTTTTTGAGTTTAGTCGTTACAAATATACAAAAATACAAACCTTTCCTCTTTATAATATTAGTGTAGATTACTGATTAGGTCATGGGGGCCTTAATATCCTAATGTGCCCAGGGCCTCCAACACCACATCTACATCCACATCTACCGGACGTTAGAATTTTTCTGATACAAATGTCGCAAGGTACCTACGTTTTCAAAGTATTTTGTTTTCAGTTGCGGCCCGAGTGATAGCGTACCTACACAAATTACGAATAGCGGCAACGCGCCATAGTAGGTAAGTAAATTGTGAGAAATCGACGATTTCATATCAGAAATTAAAATTCATTATCGAAGGCGTGTTGTCGGCGCGGGCTTTCAGTTAGACTGGGCCAGTGTTGCCAACTGCTACCCTTACCTTGTAGCTAGACATCTTGCGAAAAGTAGCCAGATTGCCCGATTTGTTGACACAAAAAAGTTGCTAGAAGTAGCTAACACTTTAAACTAGGTAAAGTAAGCAGATTATGTGTATTTTTTCATAGGTAAATCAATTTTCAGGTTATTACAACAGCGAACGATAATTTTAAATTTATAAAATAAGACAAAGTAGAACGCAATATAAGTTTTAAACGAAGAAATATGTTTATCCCCTTCATTTATCCAGATATTAGTAATAAAATACATAAGCCAGCCACGTTTAGGTGCAATTTAAGGACCGATACCCTACTATAAAGTCTCAAAAGTACTCACATCTTGTAAAAGAGTAAAAGTAGCTAGGAAAAGTAGCTAAAAAATTTAGCTACTAGATTTTGTAATTTGTAGCTGCCTGATACCCAAAAATAGCTAGATCTAGCTATGAAGTAGCTAAGTTGGCAACACTGGACTGGGCTTGCAAATTCGGACATCTCGCTATTTTTCGTAACTTTTAATAATGGCTACTGCAACTAATACTACTAAACAGTGCACGAGATGCTTAAAAGCAATTACTAACAGGGAATTTCTTGATTGCTCGAATTGTCAGTCGCGTTTTGACCTTGAATGCGCTAATAGAAGCTTAAAAATGTTTCTTCTTATGGACCACGAGATGAAATCGAGCTGGGTATGTCTCCCTTGCCGCAGCAAACAACCAAAGAGCGACAATACTAACACCCCTGCTTGTCCTATAATTGAAGTAAATTGTACTAGACCGAGCTCCTTGACTGCCGATTTTTCATTTGATCGTTCTAACATCACTGAACGACGTAAGCAGAAAATTTGTATGACTAATGATCCCAGCGATTTAGAATTGATTAAAAACGATTCAGAAACTATACAGTCTGGGTCTCAAAATTTTACGACTGATTTGATGAGGGAAGTGCATTTACTAAGGGAACAAATGACTTTATTTAACACTCAACTTGGCGAAATTGCTGCGTCTGTGGGGCTATGTCATGTCAAATTAGATATTTGTACAACGAAACTTACTGAAGTTGATGAAAGGATCCAAAACCTTGAACATGAACAGCGTAATAAGTCCCCCTTTGAATGCAAATGCCATGATGACGCAAAGGAGGAAGTAATAGTGCTAAACCCGGAAAAACCGAAAACACGCCGTAAGCGCCAAAAGTCGAAAACATCTTCATTCCCAGATGCACCACCATCACCTATCTTAGATTCCTCGATTAAACCCGATGAAGTTCAATATGGGAGTGCGGCTCCTACTTATAACAAGAATGTGATTGAAATTAAAGAAGTCAATGACAATGTCCCTGTAAGTATTGAAGAGAGTAACGAAGGCTGGCAAGAAGTTACTTATAAAAAGCCAGGACGCCTCACATCTAAGCGTTGCACGGCGGGTCTTGAGGTGACTTCGCTGAGAGCGGTGGAACCACGGAAGCTCATACACTTATGGAACATGGCGTCTGGACCTCAAGAAATCTTAAATTAAATACAAAAACTTTTCCCTTTAGGACAGTGCATAGTTAATGAACTTAAACCCCGTGGGGACTATAAGTCCTATAAAATAAGTATACTAGAGGAATATTATGATGAGTGTCTGTCAACGGATATTTGGCCTAAGAATGCTAGAGTCAAAGCTTGGACTTCCTTTCGAGGGCCACGTAACTTTCAAGAAACCCCTAAGCATAACTAAGTCCCATGTTTCAGACACTGTCTCCAGTTCTATATCAACACCTAATTTATTTTACTCTACACTTAATATTTTTTATCAGAATGTTAGGGGCCTTAAAACTAAATTAAATCATTGGCGGCTAAGCTTATTGTCACTCGAAGCGGACATCGTTGCAATTACTGAAACCAACCTGGACACGTCTATATTAGACCCAGAGGTGGTCTGCGGTGACTGGATCGCATTTCGCAGAGATAGAGGTATACGAGCCGGTGGCGGGGTACTACTTGCGGCCCGACATAAAATGTCACCACGCCGCCGTTTCGATTTAGAAACTGATTGTGGAGAGGACCTGTGGGCTTCCTTTTCATTTAACAACAATAATGTACATGTATGTGTTATTTATATTCCGCCTAACTCACCTGATTGTGTTTATATGTCTTGGTTTATGAAAATAGAGTCTATTATTACAAATTTAACAGGGACAATTGTAATTGTAGGTGATCTGAATTTAAATAGTGCTTCTAAGACGATAAGTGCATAATATGGCTATTTTCTAAGTGTATGTGGGTTGTCAGAGTTAAACGAGGTGATGAATGCTTATGGCGGTAAGTTGGATGTGGTTTTGGTCTTGGAGTGCATCGAAAAGGCCCACGTAAATGAGGTATCTGGTAGTGGACTAGTGCCCCATGCTGACTCTTATCACCCCCCACTAGATATATATATACCTATTGTCCGCAATGATCGCCGTTGTCGTGGCTCTGATCTCTCATCCCCTAGTAATATAGATTGTAATAGGGATTGGAATTTTCCCAAAGCAAATTTTACGTTATTATCTAAGCTCATAAGCGAGGCAAATTGGGATACTGTGGATGAGGCTGTTGATTTTTTCTATAATATTCTTTATTCTATTTTTAACATTTGCATACCAATAAAGAATCGACATAAGGGAGCATCTAGGCGATATCCTGTGTGGTACACTGCGGATATAATTAGAAATTTAAAAGAGAAATCAAATTTACATCGATTGTGGAAAGCTACGAAGGATCAGGCCAATTACGATGCCTTTAGTCGACTTAGGACTGACATCAAACTGCGAATACGTCAAGCCTATGATTTATATGTTACTAATGTGCAGTATAACATTCGACAAAATCCATTTACTTTCTGGCAACATATTAATAGTCTTAGGTCAGCAGGGGGATTTGAATCTCGAATGTCTTACAATGGAACTGTCGTGGACGGACGTGATGTAGCGAATGCTTTCGCCGATTGCTTTTCAACCGCGTTCCTACCTGAAACGCCGAATCTCAGTGCCGATGCGGCCATTGTACAAGATGTAAGTTGCTCCTCAAATTTTATACATATAGATTCAGTAACAACCTTGGACACTGAATTTGGACTATCTAAACTTAAGCCTAGGTCTGCTATTGGTCCTGATGGTGTACCTTCGTATGTGTTAAAAGCATGTAAATATCACTTTATAAAGCCTGTGTCTCATATTTTTAATATTTCTCTCCGTACAGGAAAATTTCCAAGCCTCTGGAAGGTCTCACGGGTAACCCCAATACCCAAAACTAAAGACAAGTCTTCTGTGGAAAATTACAGACCTATTGCAATTATGTCTGCATTAGCAAAAGTTTTCGAATCGATTATACATAAAAAATTTATTAAGCAGGTAAACCCATATTTGAGTAACTCTCAACATGGATTTCGATATGGCCGTTCAGTTAATTCGAACTTATTGACTTTTGTTGATATAGTTTCGCAGGAAATGGAGCGAGGCTTTCAAGTAGATGTTGTCTACTTTGACATTAAAAAAGCTTTCGATCGCGTCGATAATGATATCCTTTTAAATAAATTGTGTGCGATAGGATTTACTCTGGCCTTACTAAATTTTTTCGCTGATTATCTGCGTGACCGCCAGCAGTTCGTTCGATATGGCTGTTACGTCTCTAAACCATATCACACACGCTCCGGAGTAAGTCAGGGTTCAACACTAGGTCCTCTGCTCTTTCTACTTATGATAAATGACCTGGAAAGCGTAGTAAATTACTCTAAGTGTCTACTTTATGCGGATGATTGAAAACTTATTCATGTATTAAAGAATCAAAAGGATTGCGGGAAATTTCAAGAAGATATAGATGCCATTTACCGTTGGAGCGTGCAAAACAAACTTTTCTTTAATTTTTCGAAGTGTTGTACCATATCTTTTACCCGATCATTACAGCCTATTCACACGGATTATATGATAGGCACAGGTACCATCGCTCGTGTCTCTAATATCAAGGACCTCGGAGTGCTTTTCGATCCAAAGTTAACTTTCAACGAACATATCGTAGCACTTGCCGTTGAGAGCTTTCGTAGACTAGGCTTTGTTATTCGTAATCTTCGGGACTTCCATGATGATGGGGCGATTAAGACGGTTTACATGGCACTAGTGCGCTCCAAAATTGAAACCGCCTCCATCGTCTGGGGTCTACATGAAGGTGCTTATGTATTGCTCCTGGAAAAAGTCCAAAAAGCCTCTTTCTACGATTTCTTTACAAAAAGAAGTACGGCTACTATCCTTTCCTGTATCCGACAAAGTTCCTGCAGGGTGCCCTCGGTTTCAATTCTCTCCAGACGAGGAGAAACTATCAATCGTGTGCCATGATTTGCCGGACACTCCGAGGGGAGTTAGACTGTCCCGAGCTGATCTCGCGAGCGTGCAGGCTGTTCGTGCCTGACCGCTACCTGCGTGCGCGCGCCCACCGACTGCTGGCGTTGCCCGCGACCCGCACGGTGGCGCGCCGCCAGTCGCCCTTGCCGCGCGCCCTCGGCCTGCTCGATGCACTCCTGGCGTCAAAGCCGCGGTTTGATGTGTTTGCGGATGGATGGATGAGTGTATGCAAGGAAGTGTTGTGTTTTTGTGAATTTTTAGAATTATAATTTTGTGTTTTACTTTTACGTGATTATTTGTTTTATATTTTTTTTTTCTCTTTCTCCTGTTGCCTTGTATAGTGTTTTGGCTTTGTCTGTGTGCTATACATTGTAAATAAATAAATAAAATAAATAAATCTTTGTTTTGTTTGTGTGTGACAGTGACATTTACTTTTATATACGTTTCGTTTTACGATATCAAAAAATGATGTGACGTTCCGTTCCTAGCAGTAACTTAGCAAGTTCAGCGCCATCTATCCAGAGAACAGGGAAGAGTAAAAAAAAAAAGAAAAACCCCCCATTGCGCATTCGTCGAATCGTTGCTGGTCCTAGCGGAGCCGAGCGGTAATCGTCGCTGGTGCGGAGACCGAGCGGTATTGTTACGACTTAAGGTTACCCTAATAGGAGTAACAGTTACTTACTTCGTTTATGAATATGATGTTTAATTGGTTTATGATGTTCTTCCATATATAAGTTTTAACACAACTTCCGCGTGGTGTACTAACGAATATCGAAAGCGTACTGAGGAAGCAAATGGCCGCCGCGCGCTGCTACGATAGGACAGAAAGAGAGGGAGATAGTCAGGGCGTTTCTCCCTCACTCTCATGACCACAGATAAGAAAAAGAGTGATGTACTAGCCAGGGCCTTCCTGCTGGCCCTGACCATAAGGACACGATAACACTTCTCGCACTCATTGTAAAGTCCCACTTACACTCTCGCTTTTCATTGCATTTGCGTCTGTGTGTGTGCTGAATTTGTATGTGTGAGTAATTAAAAAAAGAGTCAAGTTGTTTTGTTGGTAGTTTACTTCCGGTTGGTCTGTAGCTTCTGGTTACTGGTCTGTGGTCTGTATTTACTTCCAATATGGCTGCTATCTAAATTGTGATCTAAATGTTATTCCGTTGAGTGTTTTAGTTTTTCGAGTGGTATTTTCAAGTTTCTTTCATCGGTTGACGTTTATCGAGTTCCTGCTACTTGGATATTGAATCTGGACATTCGGTGAGTGTATTATCATTATATTTTACTGCTTAGAAGTTTGGTTAGGTTGTTTTTTCACAGATTCTCTTTCACTGTAAAAGAAAATCTGTAAAAGTTTTACAGTAAAATTGTCTGTGTTCCGAGACTACCTAGGTGTGACAGTCGATCAAAACACATCTGTCCCACATCTGCTGAAATGCTTTCGTAGCAATTTTGTGAAGGAAAACATCGTGAGGAAACCCGCAGGTCCCAGAATTAATTCTGAGATATAGGTGTAAATAGACCCGGTCCGGCGATGGGCTCACCACCTATCACGGTTAAGGGGCCGATATATATCGTTAAAAGTGGGTATATCCAGTAATGGAATACTTCCGCCTACCCCCTCGGGGATAAAAGGCGTGAGATTTATATTTTTTCATTTAACAATTTTCAAATAAAATATCTCTTTATTGCAGGACAGCAACAAGCACAACGGGCTTTCCTTGAGATGTCTTATAATGTGGATGTCAGCGGAGGCAAAGCACGCAGCACCAAGCTTACTGATGCATATTATCTCAAGACTATGATAAAATGAAGGTAAAAAATTTTCAAATTTGAAGCACATATTGTATAGAAAGTTCATTTTTTCACTTTTTGTCTTTAAACCAAACTTAATTCATATTCTTACTTGCATAGTGAAGTAGAATTAGCACAAAATATAGGATTCATTTACATCAGTTTTACAGCCCTTTCGGTTAAATAAATTATAGGTAATAATCAAAATAAAAATGATTTTTATCGTTTATATAACACAAATATCATAAGTACCTATAGATCGTTACAGCTATACATAAATATTAAGAACTTTTTACTTTACTTGACAGTGGCTTCGTAAAGTAACTGTGATTTCATATTAGGGTGATTCTACAAATTCATACTTATAGAATCACTTGAGATAGTCGAGATTACTGTAAAAAGGTTTAACATCTTGACCTTGTCTTGTAGTATAAAACAAAAATGTTTATTTACACACAAACAACTTTACTTTCAATCATAATATCTATAATAACTAAATAAGATTCATCAATTGATATTCGTGTTTATGCTGATCAGATTGTTTATTTTACGAAATGTCGTTTTTCAGATCCAGTATGCAGCGCAAGTATTCAGCCACCAAGTATCAACAGCATTGGCGGTTTATATGAAAAAATTTCCAAAACTTTTACGTTCTTGAATGTACCTCTTTTTTAGGGTTCCGTGCCCAAAGGGTAAAAATGGGACCCTGTTACTAAGATTTCGCTGTCTGTCCGTCCGTTTGTCTGTCTGTCACCAAGCTGTATCTCAAGAACCGCGATAGTTAGACAGTTGAAATTTTCGCAAAATATTTCTGTTGCCGCTATAACAACAGATACTATAAACAACAAACGTTGTTTTGCCGTTTTCATAGATAATGGTACAGAACCCTTCGGGCACTTGGCCTGTTTTTGAAATGTTGACTATCAGTTTATGTATAGAATAAAAATAAATGTGCCTATTTCAAACGCCTTTCATTTTAAAATCTTAAAAATAATTATAAAAGTAGAAACCCATTACACCGGAAAACAAAAACCGATAAAAATCGAAAAAAATCACATCACTATTTTCGATTGAATACCGATGTTTCGGTTAAATACGAAAGCAGGGCATCCCTAATAAAGATGACAGGGGCCAATACTTAAGTAAAATGTGTGAAACAGATACTAGAGTGGAATGTGACCGATCGCTCAAGGGGGACTGAGAAGTAAGATAGATTCTATATGTTTGTTTTCTCTGCCTCCCCCAACGTCTCTTCAATTGGACAAAAATTTTGTTCCTAATTGGCTGTCTTTTTCTATTACTGGTCTGTGGTACTAGCACGAATAACGAAAGGGTAATCTCACAGTGGTTCAAGCGTAGGCTCGAACACCTAAATAGATAAAATTTCCTGACTTGTATCATAAGTTATTATAGCTTATAATGGGTCATTTACACGAGGCCATTCCACTAAGACAATCCACTAAGCCAGTCCAAACTGCATACAAAAAAAAACTTGAGGACAATCCATTGCAGTGGACTCTCCATTTACACGAAGCCATTAGTAGATTGTCTTAGTGGAATGGCCTCGTATAAATGGCCCTTATGGATATATAATATTGTTACGAACGCGGGGGTTATAAAAATGCCGGTGGTGAGGTTTAGTTACACTTTATTATGCGCACTTACAGAAAATACAAAAATAAACAGTTTACAGTAACTACTACAGTCACAGTACTCAAACACAGTCCGCAGAATTGCACTCGAATCGCTTCCGAGATTCCGATCGCTGTCGCTTCGAATAAACAACAACTTCGCTCGACAAACACCGCGGTTTATATAGTATCGACGAAATTATCTAGACCTTCCAGAAATCCGGAGCACGTACCGTGTGAGAACAATAGAGAAGATATAAACAACTCCGAGTCGTAAACAAGGTGGCAATAATAATCGTTCACTCGCTACAGGCAAAATTCAACCTAAAACACTTACACACAAGGTCTAATGTTGTCTGATACTTCATTTTGTTTGTGCGCTGCTTGTTTGTTTGCTTTTATCCAGATGATTCGGAACTATTCTCACACAATGTAGGTGTATTCGAGATTGTCTAGCGTGTACGTACTCCGTGCGTAACAATATGTTTGTTATAGTCAAATAAATATGTCGTTCAAAGTATTGTGCCGCAATAGCCCCGGTTGACCTTAAATAACTCTTTATTGTCAATAAAATCTTCCAAAAAAAATTTATTGTTTAGCCAAGGTAGGGCTTTTTCTGGGGTACTTGTACATTTATTTATTGTTTATCTACGGATCCACATAATTTACGAATGGGCAACATAATATAGTCTAGGCAATAAAGGTAGTGGACCCCAACATTAATTCCTCAGTCGATGAAACTTTGCAGGATTGTAGTATAGCATGAGACAATACTCGCATAAAAAAATCCAAAAAAAAAAACCTAACCGAAGATAGGTTTTTATACAAACAAAAAATTTTTTGTTTGGTTGATAATTTGATATTTTCTGAAAATAATGTAGCGAGACGGTTTTTATTTTGGATTTTCCTATTGTAAGTTCACAGCGACTAATAAATGATATTCCAGTAAAAAAAAATGGACTGAGCAATTTTCCCGTGCAAGGTACCTACATAATATACATATAGACCAGGGTAGAAGCCTTTAAAAATAATAAAAAGTGAAAAAAAATAGTAGTAGGATGAAACCCATTAGATAAGGAGGGGAATATTATAAAAATGAAAGGAAAATTAAATTACGGGCGATCTGAGGTCGGGAAGGGGATGGGGGTGAGTTTTTAAGGGTTAAAAACGGTTTTTCTCGATTTCCGGCAAAACTAAAAGTCCTATCGAAAAAAGTCATTACTTAACTTTTTACATCTATTAAAATAAAAAAAATAGTGTGACCTTGTGAGTGTAGGGTATAAACAACTATAAAATACCCCGCGGCGGTGTTTTGGTTGGTTGTGAAAGAACATCGGCAGCTTTGGTACTCACTGAAATATACACCCAAGGGGTATCACTTTATGCTTGTTTTATTGACTCATAACAAGGCAAAATTTTCCATATTTTTAAATTGATCTAGCAGTTGGAAATATTGAGTCAAATAAAACAGAAATATCATAGAAACACAAATCGATCGATTGGGAAATCTATTAATTTAGTACCAAAGAGATTAAAATATAATATAAGGCATAGAGGGGACAAAGCGAGGATTATTTGAAGCCAAAAGTTATTCCAAGTGGAATAAGTCTAGTACAATTTCGACCGAATCACAGCTCGCGTTCATACTAACTGACATGACAAGGACATGATGACGATAAGCTTCAAAGTTTTGTATGAAAATATTCCCAATGCCCCCTCTATGCCCTATTATATTTAAATCTCTTTGGAAAAAAACAATTTGTCATGCGCATTGGAGGAGTAAAAGTGTTCTGTGATTTGTACATTTCGACACACAACATGAATTCCTAATATTTGGATTTGAAATTTTTGAAAGTATTTATAATTTCTAATGAAACAGGAGACGTCACGCGCACTAGTTTCTTTACAACAAAGTCTGCCAATTTCTGCGGGGGGGACGAGGAAACAATCACAAATAATGTTAAAACAAACGCATTTTTTGATAAAACAATTAAACACTAGCTTGAACTAGGTGCACACAAATACATTTACCAATACAAGCACTCCGTGAACTCAAACAAACTAGTTGTATTTAACCGGTGTGCTCAAAGACCGACACGTTTTTTTGGCAGAGGGGAACGCCTGTCAGTGGCGTCTCCGGTTGGTTTAATACTCAAAGAATGAAACGTAAGCCGACACCGTGCTGAGAGTGCGACCGGACCGGCGAGTGTTGTGAGATGACGTCACACCGTCACACGCATCGAGTAAGAGTCCGCGTCGCACGTTTACTTCTATAAATCGGAAACTAATTGACGTATCAAAGTAATTCTTTTACTTGTATTTTTTATTTTTGACAGAGATTATGGAGAGCTAATATTCAAAATTAGTTAACATTCTTCATTGTGATTGTTACTATAAGGGGCCATTTATACGAGGCCATTCCACTAAGACAATCCACTAAGACTGCATACAAAAAAAACGTGAGGACAATGGAATGGATTGTCCTCAAGTTTTTTTTTGTATGCAGTCTTAGTGGATTGCCCTCGTGTAAATGGCTCTTAAGTGAGAGCTTTCTCGCTACGGGGTGGGAAAAGATGCTGCTCGCTAAAATGACACTTAGGTGTATCAGGCAGAACTTTTTTCGATAGTACATATATATGAGCTGGAAACAAATTATCGGACGCGGCTGACTGACGCGGCAGACAGCCGCGACTGATACGCGTACAGTCTTTTGAATCCAACACGCCAGATTTCTGTCGGACGTCCAAACGCATAGGGTTACGTCCACGACTTACGTCCGATAGTTTGTACGTGCACTTTTACTGAAGATTAAACTGACTTTTTGAGGACATCCATAAATGTCCATCGAACGCAATTTACCAGACAACAGTCAGTCAGCAGTAGTATCAGTAAAATAGAAAAATGTGAACTGTTACCACCGAACCCATATAGTGTTCTGTGGGAATAGGCGTCAGAACGCGTCGGCAAGCCACGTCTCAAAAGACTGTGCACACTTATCAGTCGCGTCTGTAAGCCGCGTCCATCATCCATCAGTTATCTGTGACAGTAATGGGCCATTTACACGAAAGCAATCATTAAAGCAAGCATTAAAGTGAAGCATAAGTATAGTATTAGATCTGTAGAAAAGGGAAAGTTAATGCAAATAAGAGTAAATAATTACTATGGTGAACGAACAAGAAAATATGTAATCCCAAAATTGTGTAATAAATATAGTATACTATTAGACAAACACAAAATTACATGTAAATGTACGCTAAAAAGAAAACTCATAGAAGTTTTTTTAGAAGCTTGAGAGTATGATTGTTCTTTGTTGTGTAGGTTTTATTGTATTGCAGTAGTTTAGTATCCGAATTACCTAAATCTAAGTATATATCTAGATATTAAGCAAAAATATTTGTAAAGAGCGCAACGCCTACAAACTGCTCCTGCAGTTTGGTGACTTTAAGTTTCTGTAAGTGTAGTTAAATAAGAAATGAATAAATAAATAAAAAAAAAAATCCACTAAGACAATCCACTAACGGCTTCGTGTAAATAGAGAGTCCACTGCAATGGATTGTCCTCAATTTTTTTTTTGTGTGCGCTTAGTGGTGGATTGCCCTCGTGTAAATGGCCCGTAACGGGCCATGCCACCCACCCAATGCCACACATTAAGGCTGTATGGGCTAGATCCCTTTGCCTTTCCCTAATGGGATAAATGAAAAAAAAAAATTAAACCAAAAGTTGACATGTTGAAAGTAAATAAAATAAGCGACTACGATGTCAATGAGGCGTTTTTGAAAAAAGATAAACTAGTTCATTCACTAAAGATAGATGCCGATGTCATCGATCCAAGGAGTTTCTACCTTATTCCATAACGGGAGGAAGTGCTACTAAGAAAGCAGGCGGTCCACTTGAGAGGCACCTCGATTAGTATTGTGTCCCTTTCTAATAGCAGTGTTGTGACTGAAGAATTATATAAACTAAGTGAAGTACTCTCAGTTAGAAAACTTTTTATTCTATACACGACCATGAAAAAACATAAATTGATAAAATATGACCCTTTCATACTAAATAAAAGAAGAAATGATAGAGTTGCTACGTTACAGTCAACTAAGACTGCATTTGCCAGCCGCCAGTTTGATCGACTATCCTCTCACTTGTACAATAAAATAAATAAAATAAAAAACATTTATCCAATGAGCTCACATCAATGTAAGGACGCATTGATTGAATGACTAAAAACTTTAACTTACAACGAGACAGAAGATTTTTTGCAGTATATTATTTAAATAAGGCATCTCTTAAGATAACTTACAATATCTACAATATCTACATTACGTAAACATATGTATATTATGTGTATTCAAGTTGTTAGGTACCAACTATTATACTACCTCCACTCACACCTTAGTAGCAAAAACGAGCTGATCCCAAGACTATGTCGTAGGGCTAAGGTTACATAAATTCTCTTTCTCTCACAGACACTCATACACCCCCACACATACACACACCCTTACATACACCCCCACACACATCTTACAGACACAAACATACCTCCTCACTCATACTAACATACCCTCTCACTCATACTAACTCACCCCTACACACTTAAACTACTCGCCTAGATTTTAAGTTTTTACTTTTTATGTGTAAGTAACTACCTAAATTAAACTAAATTACATTTGTTATGGAAGAGCGGGGTTCTCTGACACAAACTTAATTAAGTTTAAAAGAGGGCCTCAACAAGTTGTTAATACCAATTTTTCTGTTTTTATGAAATAAATTTATTCTTATTCTTATTCTTAGTGTTGCCAACTTAGCTACTTTATAGCTTTAGCTACTTTATAGATCTAGCTATTTTTGGCTATCAGGCAGCTACAATTTACAAAATCTTGTAGCTAAATTTTTTAGCTACTTTTTCTAGCTACTTTTACTCTTTTACAAGATGTGAGTACTTTCGAGATTTTATAGTAGTATGGAGGAGCGGAGGTGGAATGCTCCTCCATCGTGAAAAGGGAAGATCTTCCGCCAGGCGAGGTGATCGTGCCTGGGGACCGCGGTCCTTCGGTTGATGTTGGAGAGTGCGTTACTCCAGCGGAAATTTGTCGAATATAGGCATTTGAGGGATACAGATAATTAGTTGTCCGGCTTCTGTAAATGTTGTGCAGATTTAAAAATTTGTATTGCTTATAGTTTTCAAGAAAAACAGTTTCCGCTGGAGTAACGTTACCCCAGCGGCAATTTTTTTTTTCTATTGGGAATATTGAAATAATTTTTATCTACATAATTAGTTTTCATGACGGAGTAAATGTTGCGACTTAATTTGAATTTGTATCGTTAATGGTTCCGAAGATATTCAAAAATTTCAAAATGCCGCATTTTTGATGTTTGCGTTTTTCGCTAAATTTCGGAAATGGTTAAGCGCACTACCATAATTTTTTGTACATGACTTCTTACGTCTTATTCCTAATTAGTTGTGAAATAAAAAATAATTTACCGTTTAGGAGTTATGTACGCAAATAGAAAAACCCTCTAATACGTCCTAGCACTTCGAATAAGAGGTCTAGAGACTTGTTTGAAACGTTATTTTGTAGCTTGCAACTGCTTTCAGGTGTTTGTGAAGTTTCATTAGTATCCTATAAGTAATTAATAAATTATAATGAAATTCAGCTCAGTTTGGGCCTCGACGCGCAGAGCGCTATTTAACCCCCTATTAATGGACTTTCTTGTGGGATTTTTTAACCGAATAATACGTAAATAATTAGTTATATAGTTCAATTTTATACTTGTGAAATTTCAGCATCGTACAATCAATAATTAACGAGATAATCAAAAAATACACATTTTAAGTTATCTACCGTGGTAACCCGACCGAGTTTAGATGGTCACAGAAAAGCGGCCGTTTAGTACATTATGCTAACCTTTTTAAATATATAGGATAGTTTTATAAGGTTTTTTACAATTGCGTACACAAGTGTTAAAAAAACTTATTGACAGGTAATAATAATCGTTTCTATAAAACCTTTTAATAAAAAATACGAAAAATAAAAAGTCATTGAACTTAGGTATATTTATTCTGAGAGTATCTTTTTATACAACATAAATATAAATCAAATTCAAAAACAAAATCAGATAATTATTACTGGACTAAATTATTGCGGTAGTATAGATAGTTATCAATTTTTTTTAAAATTTTTTTTTTGGCGTTTGCACAAGTTATCAATTTAGATATTATTATCAATTTTTGAAATTCTCCCGGGAACGGGAATAAACTGGATTCGCGCGGGCAACGCCGTTGGGCACCCGCTATCAATAATAAAATTAAATAGCATTACTATTCAGAAAAATTAAAATATATCGTTTTTTAAAAACAAGCTTTTATTATGTTCTTGTTAATATAAAAAGAACTAAAAATTTAAAAATAGTTATTTAAACCTGATAAGAAAAATATCATTATAATATAATCAACACTTTTTTAATAAATAAAAGCATGTTACATAATGATTGCAAAAAGAAACATATTGAAGGTGTAATTGTGCTAAATGTTCTTTAATGTTCCATCGCAATGAAACTTGCTTTTATTTATTGGAAAAGTATTGATAATATAATTATATTTTTATGGCTTGCAAATAAAAAGCTGTAAATTGAAAAAATAAAACAAATAACACTTCAACGTGGGAATAGTAGTTTGTGTCATGAGGGAGCAAAACTATATTTTTACGGCGAGGGCGTTTTTGACGTGACAACGTCTTATAAATTGGTTTGCCGGGTGACACTTCAAGAAACTGCGTTACGCTCCGCTCACGTTATGCGCTCACAATGAGAGCGAGTGAGAGGCACGCGTCCCTTCCACTCGGGCATGGTTAGCCCGCCTAAGAGCGAGAGAGACAGACATAAAATCGTTGTCACGTAAAACTTTCGCCCGTATACCGACTTTACAGGCAACAAATTTTTTTAAATCACGAACATAGTGAATGATTCTAGGATAGAATCCCGAACGTAGTGAGTTTTAAGGTGTTTAACTATCACTGCAGTCACTGCTACTTGAATACATTTTAAAATATAAAATACACAAACGATGCGATGTCGGAATTCGAAAGCGCGCGCATTGCCACAGCAATTTTTCTGACAGTGTGGCACAACCATCGAACCCCATTCAGCCTTGTCAGCATATAAGTTACTCTATGCTTGTCAACCTAATGCGGCGAAAAATGGAACTAATGTTTTGATAAAGTACTTAAGCTGCAGTGGCGCCAACCTTAGATGCAAACTTATTTTGTTAATCTCTTTGGATATTTTTAATTCCAAATTCAAAACACTTTTATTCGCACTTAAGATCCTATCGGAAAAGACTTACTTTGATCCCTGTTATTGAGGACCAAAACGATACTTTTCGAATAGATGGTATGAAAAAAATATTGTTGTTTTTCATTGCTTTTGTTAAGTTCTGTACTAATTTTCAAAAACGATGTTTTGTCTCTGCCATACCTACCTATATAAATTTCGAAAAAGAATGTTTGATGAAATAGAATTAAATGTTGACTTGTCATCGTCGAGTCGAGAGGTTGCCTTTGCCGATCGATCACAGCCTCATCCTGATCTTTCAGTGGTTCGACGAGTTAACGGTTTCATTTCCGTTCCCGTGGGAAAATTCTAATCTATAATATAATACTCCCAGAAAAGTAAGCTTTCAATTGGTGAAAGATTTTTTAAATCTCGCGTGTAAAATTTTACTACATAGCGGGTGTCCAGCGGCTTTTCCCGCCCGGATCCAGTTTATTCCCATTCCCGTGGGAATTTCCAATAATTCCTTCATAGTGGTTTCCTAAGACATATAAGACCATGATATTTTAAACAGTGGGTGCAGTGGATCCAGTTTATTTTCGTTCCCGTGGGAATTTTCTATAATTCCTTCATAGTGGTTTCCTAAGGCATATAAGACCATGATATTTTAAACAGCGGGTGCCGTGGATCCAGTTTATTCTCATTCCCGTGAGAATTTCCTATAATTCCTTCATAGTGGTTTCCTAAGGCATGTAAGACCATGATATTTTAAACAGCGGGTGCCGTGGATCCAGTTTATTCCTGTTCCTGTGGCAAGTTCTGAAATTCCCTTTATAGTGGTTGCCTACGACATAAGACACCTATACATACGATATTTCAAACAACGAGTTGCGCGCGTGGATCCTGTTTTTCCCGTTCCCGTGAGAATTTAAAAAAATCCCTTCATAGCGGTTGCCTACTACATTAAGACACCTACATACCATATTTCATGTTTCGAGGTGAATAATACGTATTTGTCTTTTGTAACCAGTTTTTATATTTTCCCGTGGAAATGAGATATTTTTCAGAACTAAAAAGTAATCTAGACGTTGACCCAGGTACTCAGTTATCTCCATACCAAATTTCATCAAAATCCGTTCAGAATTTCTGAGACATGTGTAAACAGACCCGGTCCGGCGATGGGCTCACCAAATATCACGTTTAGGGGTCTAATATATCTCGTGGAATGTGGGTATATCCAGTAATGGAATACCTCTGCCTACCCCCTCGGAGATAAAAAAAGGCGTGAGATTAGATTATTCGTGAGGAAACCCGCAGGTCCCAGAATTAATTCTGAGACATGTGTAAACAGACCCGGTCCGGCGATGGGCTCACCACCTATCACGTTTAGGGGTCCAATATATCTCGTGAAATGTGGGTATATCCAGTAATGGAATACCTCTGCCTACCCCCTCGGGGATAAAAAAGGCGTGAGATTATATTATTATATTATATTATTAGATTATTATATTATTTTCATGATGCGAATGTATAAGTATAATATACAATTATAAACAATAATAATAATATTGTATATTTATACATTGTAGCCTACCTTGTTTACCAATTAATGTCCTTCTTGGTGGAACAAGTAACCCACAGAAAAAGAAAAAAAGTTAAGAAGCACTACACATTAATAATAACTGTTAATAGGTACCTACGAAGATTTAGCTCGATTTAAGTATAGCAGACTGCTAAGATAATGGCATAATATATAAAATGTTTATGTAAAACTCCAAAAAAAATTAAATTAAATCAATAGGTACTCAAAAGATAATGTACGCGTCTGTACCGAACTTGAAAGACTATTATACTACGTGTTTTAGAATGTTAGCATAATGTACTAAACGGCCGCTTTTCTGAGACCATCTAAACTCGGTCGGGTTACCACGGTAGATAACTTAAAATGTGTATTTTTTGATTATCTCGTTAATTATTGATTGTACGATGCTGAAATTTCACAAGTATAAAATTGAACTATATAACTAATTATTTACGTATTATTCGGTTAAAAAATCCCACAAGAAAGTCCATTAATAGGGGATTAAATAGCGCTCTGCGCGTCGAGGCCCAAACTGAGCTGAATTTCATTATAATTTATTAATTACTTATAGGATACTAATGAAACTTCACAAACACCTGAAAGCAGTTGCAAGCTACAAAATAACGTTTCAAACAAGTCTCTAGACCTCTTATTCGAAGTGCTAGGACGTATTAGAGGGTTTTTCTATTTGCTTACATAACTCCTAAACGGTAAATTATTTTTAATTTTTTATTTCACAACTAATTAGTAATAAGACATAAGAAGTCATGTACAAAAAATTATGGTAGTGCGCTTAACCATTTCCGAAATTTAACGAAAAACGCAAACATCAAAAATGCGGCATTTTGAAATTTTTGAATATCTTCGGAACCATTAACGATACAAATTCAAATTAAGTCGCAACATTTACTCCGTCATGAAAACTAATTTTGTCGATAAAAATTATTTCAATACTCCCATTAGAAAAAAAAAATTGCCGCTGGGGTAACGTTACTCCAGCGGAAACTGTTTTTCTTGAATTACTCAAAAACTTTAAGCAATACAAATTTTTAAATCTGCACAACATTTACAGAAGCCGGACAACTAATTATCTGTATCCCTCAAATGCCGATATTCGACAAATTTCCGCTGGAGTAACGCACTCGATATTGGACAGTTGTATTTATACAAACTCATTAGAAAACTCCGATAGCGCGGCTTAGAACTCGGCCGTCTATTGGCGCGTTCTATGTAACTCGGCCTTCTATTGGCGCGTTCCATGTAGTGTCGCTACAGTAGGGTATCGGTCCTTAAATTGTACCTAAACGCGGCTGGCTTATGTATTTTATTACTAATACCTGGATAAATGAAGGGGATAAACATATTTCTTCGTTAAAAACTTATATTGCGTTCTGCTTTGTCTTATTTTATAAATTTAAAATTATTTCTCGCTGTTTTGATAAACTGAAAATTGATTTACCTATGAAAAAATACACGTAATCTGCTTACGTTTAAAGTGTTAGCTACTTCTAGCTACTTTTTTGTGTCAACAAATCGGGCAATCTGGCTACTTTTCGCAAGATGTCTAGCTACAAGGTAAGGGTAGCAGTTGGCAACACTGAACACAACAGCAACACAGTGTTGCCAACTTAGCTACTTTATAGCTAGATCTAGCTATTTTTGAATATCAGGCAGCTACAATTTACAAAATCTTGTAGCTACATTTTTTAGCTACTTTTTCTAGCTACTTTTACTCTTTTACAAGATGTGAGTACTTTCGAGACTTGATAGTAGGGTATCGGTCCTTAAATTGTACCTAAACTTGGCTGGGCTTATGTATTTTATTACTTATACCTGGATAAATGAAGGGGATAAACATATTTCTTCGTTTAAAACTTATATTGCGTTCTGCTTTGTCTTATTTTATAAATTTAAAACTATTGCTCGCTGTTTTAATAAACTGAAAATTGATTTACTTATCTATGAAAAAATACACGTAATCTGCTTACTTTACCTAGTTTAAAGTGTTAGCTACTTCTAGCTACTTTTTTGTGCCAACAAATCGGGCAATCTGGCTACTTTTCGCAAGATGTCTAGCTACAAGGTAAGGGTAGCAGTTGGCAACACTGGCAACACTGTAAGTCTGACTGAAACAAAATGGACGGAGTGTAATGGCGTTCTTAGTTATTATTTTATTAGTGGTGTGAATATACTTACTAATTTATACGTTGGATCTCGTCTCTAAGATTGAGGAAAATTTATTATCAGTTCTGCAGGTGTAACTTCGAAAACTTTCCGTATTTTATTGGCAGTCACACAGAACCCAGTTCTTGGAATATGGTATCCATTTTGTGATCAACCTTGTTTTGTGGCGTTTTCGGTGAGCATTGTCTACTACTACTATTTATGATTTTTTATATTTGTAAAATTTATGAGTCTCCAGATTTTCAATGTGTTGAAATGTTAAATAAAATTGATAACTTACATCAGACCTACCAAGCGGTCATCTATCATTAGGTACGGTAGGTCGAGATCACCTTTATCCCGCTACCGCTACCTACTTACTGTTCATAATAATATTTGAACTGGTTCTGTATTGGCGTATTTGAAAAAACTTCTCTATTATAAAAAAAACTCATGTGACGGTGTTTGTGGTTGCATTGCACTACTACTTCGAAACGGCTTGACCGAATATAATGACTTTTTTGTATGTATATTTGTATCCCCCTCGGGGATAAAAAAGGCGTGAGATTATATTAATTTATATATTATTATATATTTGGTAGGTAAGAGATTAGGTCGTAAAGTATTTTCACCCTCCTACCCCTACCTCCTATTTATATGGCAGAACAATGTTTTCTGGGTCAGTATTAATTTGTATGTATACTTACCTACTGATAATTGGTACATACCTATCTAGACTAATTGTGTCTTTAGACAATAAAAATAAATCAAATTCTGTAGATTGTTAGTGAACACTATTTGTGAGAGTAGGTAATTAATTATATGTTATTTATGTAGGTACATTTTTATAACATGACATGTTAACCAATTGTATCAAATAAAATGGACAGGGACATCACATATAAGCAGCACAAACTGAGAGCATATTCTGTTGGCCAAACATGACCAGACTTCAAGAAGATTGAAGAACTTTGCTGCATGACTAAACGGGAGAAGTTATATCGCTATATGTAATATTTATTGCTATATCATAAGCGTATAGCTTTTCCCCTTGGTCGTACAAGCTGAATTCACCAATAGTATCAAATCAAGACAAATTATAGTTTAAGCTATTGTATTTAGGTAGAAATGTACTAAAATAACTGATAGCTAGACGGAAGAACATAATAATTACAATAAGACTATTTATAATATAAATTCATTTATTTTCAACACGACATGCCGTCATAGCGACGCTATTTTGTATTATGACATTAACAAAATTATTACACATTTTAGGATGACTAGGGATACAATGTATCTGTCAAATAAATCTAAGCGACGACTAGCTACTTTGTTAGCTCCATATATACACGACATTGTTATAAGCAGTATAACACAGTCACTTGTACCTGTTAGTAGCACTACTAATGTGAATTTAAACTGTTAAGTCCGACAGCAGAAAGTCCCAAACCTATAAATTCTGTAAATCAGGGACTTTCTGGCCATAACATTATCATCTGTAAGACGAAGGAAAAGCATAGATCTTTAAAGTTAGTTCATCAAAACATTCAAGGCTTTTCCAGCAAAGAATTAGAAATAGAACTATTCTAAGAATACGAAAAAGTTGATATTTTTTGTGTGACAGAACATTGGCTTAGAGTCACAGAAATGATGTTTGGGTTTGTAAATTATACAGCTGTCAGTACTTTCAATCGGCGATTGGCTGCACGTGGTGGTTCCGTAATTTTTGTTAGAAATAATATCAAAGCGAAAGACCGCCAGGACGTAATTAAATTATCGGTGGAAAGTACTATTGAATTGTCATGCGTTGAGTTGGAGAAACACATCATTGTATGCGTATACAGACCCCCTTATAGTGTAAATTTTGATAATTTTGAAAACAAAATGGATGAGGTCTTAAAGTTGTTAAGTAAAAATAGTAAAAGTGTTGTGGTCTGTGGTGATTTTAACGTGGATCTGCTTGAACCAAGCTTGTATAAAACTAGGATATTAAGTTTATTCAAATCTTTTAATTTAATGAATGTATTTACAGATCCTACCAGAATCACAGAAACTTCGGCAACTTGCATTGACAATATCTATTGTAATTGTATTCCTAATAGTAAAACTATAATAAATAAGCTAAAATCCGATCACAGCGGTCAGTGTATTTTACTCCCTGTGGAAAATCGCGATTTATCAGTAAAAATCCAGATAAGACCTGTCACAGTATGTAAAATAGAGAAGTATAAAAGAGCACTAGAGTGTAAGTTACCTTTGCCCGATCCTGTTGATTCTGATCCAAACGGCTATTTTAAGAAATTCTTTTCTGTTTTAACCGAGGAATTTGATTCACATTTTGAACTAAAAAATAAAATACTTTCTAATAAATTTAAATTTAGCGAATGGGCTACCATTGGTATTCGTAAAAGCAGGGTCAAATTATTTGAATTGTATGAAAAGCGATCATATACCCATGATGAAAAGTTTGTGAAATATGTTAGAAACTATTCTAAAACATTCAAAAAGGTTTGTGCTTGTGCAAAAGCAATGTCCATAAGTAATACTATTAAAAAATCGGATAACACAATAAAGGCTGTTTGGAAAGTAATAAACAGAGAAACGGGTAGAGTGAAACCACGTGACCATGACTTAGCTATTCAAACGGACCACGGCCTATTTACCAAGAGTGAGGATGTGGCTAGGGAATTTGAACATTTTTTTACTAATATACCTATTAAAACAACAGAGCATCTGAACTCATCCACATCTCTTGCAATAACTTTTCTACGAAAAAATGTAAATAGCTGTAACGAATCTCTTATATTTAGACACACTAGTCCGGATACCGTTATTAAAACTTTTAGAGCACTTAAACTTAAAAGTACTGAAGATATATGGGGCATGTCTGTTAAGGTATGTAGCTTCATCATAACCTTAGTAGCACCATATTTAGCTTATATCTTTAACAATTGTATTGACAAAGGATTATTTCCTGATCTAATGAAACATAGTAAAGTTATTCCTCTTTTTAAATCAGGAGAAAAAAAGACCCCTCAAATTATAGACCTGTTTCTGTTTTACCAGTACTTAGCAAAGTTTTTGAAAGGTTATTGCTTGATCAAATGATTTCACACTTCAATCTAAATAACTTATTTCATAACGAGCAATTTGGCTTCACCAAAGGTCGTTCAACCACGGATGCTGGAATAGCATTACTCAAGAATATTTTTAATGCCTGGGAGAAATCTCAAAACGCAATTGGAGTTTTTTGCGATCTATCAAAAGCATTTGACTGCGTAGATCATGAGACCTTGCTATGTAAATTAAATCATTATGGAGTCAACGGTAAAGCGCTTGATATTTTACAGTCCTATCTCGAAAATAGGATACAAAAAGTAAAAATAAATGATTGTAAATCACAGGGCGCACCTGTAAAAATTGGTGTGCCTCAAGGTTCGATTCTTGGTCCTTTTCTTTTCCTTGTATATATAAATGATCTTCCATTCATGGTAGAGAGTTTGTCAAAGATAGTGTTGTTTGCTGATGATACATCTCTGATTTTCAAAGTAGATAGACAAGCTCAGAAGCTCGACGAGGTAAATGACACTCTTCAACAAATTCTCACATGGTTCATTGCAAACAATCTAGTGCTCAACGCTAAGAAGACCAAATGTGTAAAGTTTGTACTCCCTAATGTTAGACGAGTAGAGAATGAGATAATTTTAAACAATGACAAATTAGATTTCGCTGATAATACAGTTTTTTTGGGGATAACGATAGACTCCAAACTTCAATGGAATTCTCATATTTCTGCATTATCTAACAGACTGAGCTCAGCTGCCTATGTCGTCAGAAAAATCAGATGGCTTACTGATGTAGACACAGCAAGACTCGTTTATTTTAGCTACTTTCACAGTATAATGTCCTATGGCATCTTGCTGTGGGGCAGAGCTGCTGATGCAGAATCTATTTTTATTATACAAAAAAGGGCTATACGCGCCATTTACAAGTTAAGATGTCGTGATTCCCTAAGAGAACTGTTCAAAGAAATTAATATTTTAACAATGCCTTGTCAGTACATTTATGAAAACATTATGTATGTACGGAAAAACATATTACTGTATACTAAAAACTGTGACAGGCAAAACAAAACAACAAAAATAAACTAGAGCAACCTCAGTCACGATTAAGTAAAATTAATAATTCCTTTGTGGGGCTTTGCATACGCTTTTATAATAAAATACCAGAACAAATTTTGAAATTGCCTGAAACTGTGTTCAAAACTCATGTTAAACATGTACTTTGTAAAATGGCATATTACAAACTAGACGATTATATAAATGACAATGATGCTTGGAACAGATTTCATCCAGTCCAGCGCAATACGATAGCGAAAAACAAACGAAACTATGTAACCCAATTTAGTATTAAGTAACAATTGATTAAAAGAATATTGTGTTGAGGAGTTTCTTGCCCCGCTTCTTCTTCTCAACCATACATGCTGAAGCGGTGGAGTTGAAATGACGTTCAATAAGTGGACTTGTAAGTTCCTATTTTGAATAAAACATTTTGACTTTGACTTTGACTCATATTTCAGCTACTTTCACAGTATAATGTCCTATGGCATCATGCTGTGGGGCACAGCTGCTGATGCAGAATCTATTTTTATTTTACAAAAAAGGGCTACACGCTCCATTTACCAGTTGTCGTGATTCCCTAAGAAAATTGTTTAAAGAAATTAATATTTTAAAAATGCCTTGCCAGTAGGTACATTTATGAAAACATTATCTATGTACGGATAAACATATTACTTTTTACTAAAACTGTGACAGGCATAATTGTAATCTTAGGAATAAAAATAAATTAGAGCAACCTCAGTCATAATTAAGTAAAATTAATAATTCTTTTGTGGGGCTTTGCATACACTTTTATAATAAAATAAATAACAAGAAATTTTGAAATTGCCTGAAACTGTGTTCAAAACTCATGTTAAACATGTACTTTGTATAATGGCGTATTACATACTAGATGACTATATAAATGACAATGATGCTTGGAACAGATTTCCTCCAGCACAGTGTAATACGACAGCGAAAAATAACAAAATTTTGTAACCCAATTAAGTACTAAGTAAGAATTGATTAAAAGAATACTGTGTTGAGGAGTTTCTAGCCCCGCTTCTTATCCTCAAACATACTTGCTGAAGTGGTGGAGTTGTAAGTCCCTACTTTGAATAAAACATTTTGACTGCATATACAGATATGTTTTAAAATTACATAATAATAACAAAATAAAATACATTTTTATTTATAATAATATAATTCCACCCCTAATGCAAGACAACAATTATCCTTTAAACATTGCTGCCTATAATGATAAATGGTATAGTTTATGGATAAGAATGTAAGACTAAAATATTTTCTTGTTTCATTCTTTGTAATGCACAATTTTTTCCCAGTTAAGTTTTAGTTTTTAGAGTTATTTTTAATATAGGTACCTATGAAATTGCCATTTTATTATTAGTTATTATTAATCGTGCAAGCAGCTTACAACTGATAAATGCCTGCATCCAGGTGTTCTATACTCAAGCTTTCTCATTACAGGACATGTAATTGTCCAGTTTATTTTTAAATAGAATTGATTACCATTGGGTGCTGAGACTACTTCTTCTGGTAGCTTATTCCATAATCTGACTACTATGTTTTAATGTCTGTAAGAGGTGTTGGTTGTGGTACACCTAGTCAGTTCAACTATGGCCCATGAACACAACACCTAGGTGTACCACAAACCAAAAAAATGTGTTCGTGGGCCACCATTGTCCACCTAGGTGTACCACGAACAAAAAATGGTGTTCGTAAAGAGGCGCGTCATTTAATTTTGTTTATATAATTTTTTTAGTATGTATTTTTAAACATATTATTTGTTAAAAGTTATTTTTACTAAGTTTTTCTTAAAATTGCCATTTATTGCAGTTCAACAATTACTAGATATAAATAGAATAACTAGGTACTCCAAAAACCAGAGGCCAGTAGTTTTTACACAGTAATCTTTTTGACGGGCCTGTTGGCTCAGTTGGTAGTGACCCTGCCTTCTGAGTCGAAGGTTGCGGGTTCGATCCCCGCTCGGGGCCAACATTTGTGTACATGAACACGTCTGTTGGCTTCGTGTCTGGTCGTTTAATATTTGTTTAAGTATGTCTATCAGTTGTTTAGTACCCATAGTACAGGCTCTGCCTAGTTTGGGACTGAATAACCGTGTGTAAATTGTGTCCTACAATTTATTTATTTTATTATTTATTTATTTATCTAATGAAAATGGATATTTTTTAATTCAAATATTTTATAAGGAGGTTAACCGCAAACAATGTTTGGATTTACCTATTCTTATTTATGTTAAGTTTTACTCGAGATATTGGATAGTGAATAGGGGCACATGAGTAAAGAAACGGAAAAGAGACAACATTGACTTGGCCATCGCATGAAAACCCAATTTATCTCACAAGTGATACATATTATATTAAATTAGATTGTTTAGTGCGATTGCCAAGTCCATCTATTTATTTAAAACATAAAAGATTTTTAATAATGATATGGTCACTATAAGATGTTGTTAGGTTAGCTAATTACATAATTACTTAAGACAGAAGGTCGCTTAGTAAGGACTGAATAAATTAACCGACTTGGTATTACATGGATCTCACAACTTTTTACGGTAGAAGAACTGAGTTGCGAGGCTTGGGTTTTTTGACAAGTTTTGTTATTGATGGTATCTCACTTCTTTTTGTAGTCTTACTTTTTTCCTTTTCGGTACTTTCTACTTCTTGTATACCAACAACTGATTCTTGCTCGAAGGTAAAGGATAACATCTTGAGGAAACCCCCAGGTCCCAGAATTAATTCTGAGGTCATGTGTATACAAAATTTCAGCTCAATTGGTTATCTTCTAGTTCCATCATCAGACCCTGGTTACCATCTAGTAACAAAGTACCTACCCGTCAAGACGAATCATACGAGCCCAAACTCGATGGGATTGTGTCGTTTAATTATCGAGTTCCTATAGCCATCTTCCAGCTCCATCATCAGACCCTGGTTACCATCTAGCACCAAAGTACAAACTCAATGGGGTTATGTGGTTCAATTACCGAGTTCTTATTGCCATCTTCCAGTTCCATCATCAGACCCTGGTTACCATCTTGTACCAAAGTACTCATCAAGACAAATCAAACGAGCCCAAACTCGATGGGGTTATGTCGTTTAATTACTGAGTTCCTTTGGCCGTCTTCCAGCTTCATCATCAGACTCTGGTTACCATCTAGCACCAAAGTTCTCGTCATGACGAATCAAACGAGCCCAAACTCGATAAGGTTTTGTCGTTTAATTACTTAATCCTTTGGCCGTCTTCCAGCTCCATCATCAGACTCTGGTTACCATCTAGCACCAAAGAACACGTGAAGATGTATCATACGAGCCCAAACTCGATGGGGTTGTGTCATTTAATTACCGAGTTCCCATGGCCATCTTCCAGCTCCATCATCAGACCCTGGTTACAATCTAGCACCAAAGTATTTGTCAAGACGAATCATACGAACCCAAACTCGAGGGGTTTACGAGTAGGTAGTCATTGAGGAGTTGCGATATCCACCTCCTTGCACCATCATCAGATCAGCTCGGTGGTACCATAATATTGGTGACCAAATTTACATAAGTATACCAAATTTACATAAGTATACCAAATTTCAGCTCAATCAGTTGAAGATATCTGCTTCAAAATTGATTTGCATATTTCACTTGAACATGTAACTTTGTAATCCTATACAATTATTATGGGATTACAAAGTTATTTATGCAGTCGGTGTATCTAGAAACCTAGACCGAAATTGCAAAATGTTTGAGTTTTTCCTTGATTTATACACTAAACCCTAATTGAATTCTAAATTTGAAGCTTCTACGACTTCTAGAAGTGCCTTAGAGTTTTGATGATAGGTCAGTGAGTCAGTCAGTCAGTCAGTGAGTGACAAAATTAGGAAACTTTGACTATTTATAATTCTAAAACTACTAGTTCAAATTGGATGAAATTTGAAATGTACTGTGTTTATACAATGCCTGCTTGGTTGCTGAAAATTCAGGCTTCTAAGTTTATCCACAACGAAGTTATAGGGAGTCGAAAATGGCGTGAATGGCTTCGAGAAAAGGATGGTACGGCCGTGCCGCTTTTTGCTCGACTTGGCGGGGGCACTGCCGTGCCCCCAGATACCTATTGCTTGCTCATTTCACGCAACTTCGCAAGTTGTAACTTATGTAAACAGATAATTTCAACTTGTACGTGTAGTAGAGGATCCCAATATAAGATGACCTTCACCGAGCTGCTTATTGGATGAAAAGTATTTTATATCAAATTTAATATGATATCGCTAGTGGGTTGGCTGAAAAAATTCAGTCCAGGAGTGCGATTTTTGAATCTCACTGGTGATATCAAAATCACCGGTGACTAAAATTATCACCGATGACTTTTATGTCACCATTTTCCAAAAGCCGTATTTTTGAAACTCACACGCTGTTTTCAATAAATCGTCGCAATCACAAAATATCACAATCGAGCCCCGCTGCTAATTCTTCCGAAAAACATACTTTGGCACTTTTGGCAGATGTCACATACGTCAACTGTCAAAAACAATCGCATGGTGATTTCGATTACGAGTGGGTTAGGGCACTCGTAAATCGATATCATAGGTATGACAAATGTAAGTCACCGATGAGTTTCAAAAATACGAACTTTCGGAAATCACTCACATCGGTGAGAATTATAGTCACTTGGTGAGATTCAAAAATCGACCCCCAGGATATAATTACTTAGGTATATCTTTTTTTTAACATTGCACTGGTTTGGTCAATAGACAAATTACATACCAATCGAAAGTATGAAGTCTATAGAATATGAAAACAGTCTTGAAATTAATGAATTCCGGTTGTTAAAAATCAAAATATTGCTGCGAGTGAATATAACGTACGACTGAAAAGTCTCAGCAAACCATCATTGAATGAAAGAGAGTGCGCATGCTATTTGCCGTGAAATAGAAAAGGATAGCGATACTGAGTGTATCGCTATCCTTTTCTATATTTAATTAATCATATCCTGGACTGAATTTTTTCAGCCAACCCACTCGCGATATCTTTTTTAACATATTAAATTTGATATAAAATACTTTTCATCCAATAAGCAGCTCGGTGAAGGTCGTCTTATATTCGTATCTTAGACTAGTGTTTAATAAACAAAACTTTCACTCAAATATAACATTTGTTTTCTATGTAAAAACTTTAAATTCCCCGTATTGTACATGGCTATAACGCTCTCAGGCGACAAACAAAAAAAAATAAACCTCATTCTTTTATGTATTATATTAAATGGCCGATCGCCATTGTTAGATACTCGCGCATAGGAAATCTAATAAATTTTTCCCGCCACTACGAAAAAATATTACGTTACGTTGAAATTATTTTTTTGTCTTATTTTCTTCACAAGTGTGTTGAAAAACGTCGTATGATATACGTGTGTATTGATGATTACCGTCCTCGGCTCTCTTAAGACCTCTCTGATAATCACTAACATTACACACTAGTACCATAATGTACTATTACCCATATTTATTGGTTGTTCAGATCTATTATAAAACAACTTTTCACTTCTCATGCTCTAAAAGTACGCCAATAATAGCCCTGCGAAGCGGGACTAAAGTGACCACTTTAGTCTCTAGGGAGATAAAGTAATTAGTTTTTTAAATTTCCTTAATGAGACAAAGACAAACTCAAACAGCCAGTAAATATATGCAAAAATGTTTAGAGTCTTAGTTCCATGTTTTATCCACAAAGAAGGTGGCGCCAGGTGTTTTAAATTTTATTTTTAATCTGTGACTGGAATAGAAGAAAAAATTAACCGCGAAAATTTCAGATATTCTGTCGAGTGTAGATTTGTTCGGTTTTAAATAAATTTATTAAGAATATACAATGGTCAATGACAGTGAAGAGTTTGACGTCGAGCAAAAGGCAAAATGCATAATAGTTACTATTACCGCCAAAATCGCGGAAGCTTTATCTAAAAACTTTCGAAAGTTTTATGAACTGGAGGAACAAGAAACATATAAATTATTACTCAGATAGCGTCTTTTTGGCTTATTTCGATGAATTGTCGAAAAAATATCAAACATCGTCGTTGTGGAGTACTACGTATTGTAGCAATATAAAAAGAAAACACATATTTGCCACTTTTAAAAAAAAAGGTTAAATTTAATATGATAAAACCAAGATATATTTACAGAAGGTACGAAAAATAATTTATTATTATTAACATTAGTATAACTCGCGCGGGAAACGTTTTACAACAAAAAGGAAATTTAACAAGTTAAAATTTAAGAGCCCTATCACAAAACTACGCTCCTCAAGATTAGGCATTTGAACGCGACAGCCCGCTTGCTCGGGGTCACGAGTTCACGGCACTACTCTGCCGTAGCGGCAGCAAGCGATTTAACGTCCTTGATACTTTTCTATTTTTTTTATTGTAGTGTGTTCAACTTTTTTAGCGGGCGTATGTTAAGAAAGTTTAAAACAATACAATTTACACCCCTTTAGAGATTATAGTTTATATAATATGTTTTTAGATATAGGTACGTAGATTTTTGCTTAAACTGAGAGGGACCAACCTTGAAATAAAAAGTCTGTTCTCTCTCACACATAAAATGAAGGTTACCAGGGGTCTTTCATCTATACATATAACAAAACTCTAACGGGACCGTGTCTGTGCATAAAATATTTTTAGAAAAATAAAGAAATCGTTGTCATGCAATAATATTCCACGCACAAAGTTAGTCACCATATTCTCTAAGTAGGTGTTTTCTTGGTTAATATTTACGATGTATTCCCGTTGTCCTCATTGGCCGTATTCCCATTATAGGGATACGGCAGTGGGGACAACGGGAATACATAAATTTCACGTTTCAATATCCCCATCAAATCTTTTTAAAATCCCTAAAATCTAAATACCTAATGGTTTTTTGACTTAAAGTGAAAATACCAAAAACTTAAAATGTCAAATGGATATTATATTACTGAAGTTCAAAAGGATAAAACTTGAAATACCTATGTACAAAGTCCCTGAAATAGATTTACCTCACAGTTCATTGACCAAAATGACAAATACCAATTAGTATGTACATAATCTACTTTATAACACATTACATTGTATTTCATTACGCACTTGTGCGTTATTGTAATGTAAATCGCACGGTTTATCAAGGTCCTCCGGCTAAAAACGAACGGTACTTTTTAAAATCTTAACAAATATTTTTTTTTCGCTGTTTTGTTTTTATTCGTTTATGAAGGTTCGAGTTTTCTTTATTTCCTCGCAAATATGTTATGTAACGTCGTATGTCATACTTGCGCCTACGGCTGGGGCTAGCAATATTGCCTCGGCTGTAATTTGCAACTTACCGCACTTATACTATAATGTACTATATCATATTGTAGCATACTTAACAACGGTTATAATAAAAGATCTTTATTTGTTGCTCATAAAAAAACCTAACATCAAAGATCTTCTGAACCTAACCAGTCCAAATAATTTTCGCTCTGGTATTTTGAGCTCACTTCGCTCGCTCTCGCAAGTGGTGCATTATTTTAAGTATTTTGACCATTTGGTATTTAAAATGTTGGTATATCAAACTTTGTTGTTATAACTATAAAGATTTTGAATATTAGGTATTTAGTCCAATCTGTATTATAATCTTAGATATTTCGTAGGTAAGTGCTGCCTAGGTATATTAAAACATTAGGTATTTCGATTTTAGGGATTTTAAACGTAAGTTATTTTACGTTAGGTTTTTAATTTTAGACATTCAAATACGTACCCGACCACATACAGAAATAGACTCAAACAACATTTTTTATCCAATGACAAAGAAACTAATGAGCAACCCTCAAACATTCAAAAGATTAAAAAGAAAAACGCCTCAAGATCTAATCTGAGAATAGAAAAAAAATTATAAGGGTGGAACACTGGTCCCATTGCTTGCAATACTATATATTCTCATCAAAATATTGCTGGAAGAATAGAAGTTTTAAAGGGAGAGTGTATTTTATTCTTTTTAGTGCATTAAAATAAAAGCTTGTTTAAAAATTATTTTTTTACTCTTAATTTATTTTTTACTTTTTAGTTGGATTTAAAATGACTTCACATAGCTAACCATGCATTGTCATCCAAACTAAACGTGTATACAAAATTTTAGCTCAATTGGTTATATTCCAGCTCCATCATCAGACACTGACATGTCTGACATCAGACACACCAAAGTACTCGTCAACGCGAATCATACGAGCCCAAACTCGATAGGGTTATGTCGTTTAATTACGGAGTTCCCATGGCCATTTTCCAACTCCATCATCAGACCCTGGTTACCATCTAGCACCAAAGTTCTCGTCAGGACGAATCAAACGAGCCCAAACTCGATAGGGTTTTGTCGTTAAATTACTGAGTTCCTTTGGCCGTCTTCCAGCTCCATCATCAGACTCTGGTTACCATCTAGCACCAAACAACTCGTGAAGATGTGTCATACGAGCCCAAACTCGATGGGGTTGTGTCATTTAATTACCGAGTTCCCATGGCCATCTTCCAGCTCCATCATCAGACCCTGGTTACCATCTAACACCAAAGTATTTGTCAAGACGAATCATACAAGCTCAAACTCGAGGGGTTTACGAGTAGTCATTGAGGAGTTGTGATATCCACCTCCTGGCTCCATCATCAGATCAGCTCAGTGATACCATAATATTGCATTGTCACTGAACTTACATAAGTACACCAAATTTCAGCTCAATCGGTATACAAACAACCATCACCACATGAGCAACTATCACAAGTTACAATAAAATACTTCGATGATTAAAACTTGTTATAGGTAGTCGCACTATAATTACGACGAAATTCGCGATCTTTCGGCGTGACAAATTTTGAGACAGGTCCATCGTCGACGAGCGCTCGCGCAGTACTGAGCTCGGCCGGCCAAAACTTTGCTTTATGTAGCAATTTTGCAGTTTGAATTATTATTCTTTTCAGGTTTATAATGAACTGTTTTTTAAAACATGTATGATGTTTGTATTCCTTATAAACTAAAGTATCTTTTGATATAAAAATCATGTGATATTGTTAATATAGTAAGGAGAAATTTACGGTTATTTCCAAGCGTTTTTGGCAATTTCACGGTCTCGAATATGATTTAATTTCTAGATATTCAATACGTATTAAAAAAAAATTAAAGTAGCTATCCACTTAATCACTATATAAGCAATATTATTATATTTTTTTTTATCTCATTTGTTTACTCGTTTAGTTCAATCCACGAACACAAAAAAGTGCCGTCGCGCGTTTTTCGAAAAACTTGCTTCGGATTTTTTACTTTTATATAGTTAACTAAGATAAAATCGAATAAAGTAGGGTAGCCATTCCCTATAATAATATATTTTCTCTACCATCCCGAAAGTATAAGTTGTTCAAGTTTTCTAGTTTCTCAGATCCAGGAAGCCAAAGTTGGCCTTTAAACGCAAAAATCACGCTCGAAATGTAATAGGGCTCTTAATTTAAATCCAAACTAAGCCGAAATAGGACCTGGGAACGTGAAGGAACCCTAATTTAGAATTTGGAGGATTATTAAAAGAATGCAAGACTGCAAGAAAAAGACAACTTAGGGCTAAAAATTTAAACTACTGCGCAGCGGGTTAGTATTAACCTAATGTCTGAGGGAAATTAACAAAAAGTCGTAAAAGGTTCCTAATGCCTGATTATATAAAAATTAATACTAAACTATATTATGCGCAATCAAATTTGCAAATTTGTTCTTAGAAAACGGTGGATAACGTGGCGGATATAAAAATACTGAGTCTCAATTACGGGGACAAGTTCCTGTGAGTCGACTCTCGTAGCCATCTCTCGACAGCAGCAGTCTGCTCGGTGTAGGGGAAAAACCACGTCGTGATCGGTCGTGGATCTCCAGTAGTAAAAAAAACACTGCCTTGGGGTAAGGGTACGGCTGCAAATAAAGGCTAATATTAACACAACGAAAGAAAACCTAGCCGTGGATATGCCCTAAAAAACCAATAGTTATAAAACTTACCCGATGCGAAATCGGCCGGCAGGGATCCCTGGGATAAATAAATCAATTCAAGTAAATCAAATCCAGATAGGGGAGAGATCAAGTGAACTTCAGCAGCAAAACACAAAGATAACTTGGACCCAAAGAGATTAAAGTATAATAGGACATAGAGGGGGCATTGGGAATATTTTCATACAAAACTTTGAAGCATGTTTGAAGCTTAAGGTGTGCATCTGGATTGAGGGCCCACTTTTTAAATTATTGCGAAACGAAATGATACTTACAGGGCATTTACTTAAAATTTTGTAAAACCTAAAGCAAAGATTCTTAAATTTCTTAAACGTGAATCAAAAGAGTTATGGTCAAATAGCTTGGGCCCTCAATCCTGACGCCTGCATAAAACGGCATAGTCGAATCTCAGAAAGTACTATCCCTGGGATAATAATTTTTATTCGAGTATTTAGTTAGGAATTTGTTAAATACATTAAGAAATTGTCAAGTCTTAAGAATGCAACAATACAGATTTATGGCGGTTTAGCTTGGGCCCTCAATTCATCAATTTTGATATTGTAGAATCAGCAAAAAATATGAGTTTTTCTAAGGAAAGATATTAATACGACTTTAATATATTTGAGTTCCATATCTCGGAAAATTTGTTAAAAAGAAATAACGACACAAAAATTAATTGTTAAAAAGTTATTGAAATTCGTATTTTTTCAAAACGTCTGAACTGAGGGCCCAAGATTTTTGTCAGTATTGACTAGACTAAGCTTTCTACACTACCGCACTTTAGGCTAAGTATTTTAACAAATTCTTAACTAAAAGGCTACAAAGCGTCCATTCTTCTAAATGCCGTACTTTAGGAGAAAATTGATTTTCGATGTTTTATATGAGAAAATTCAGTAGGGTGTATATGATTTTGTTACTTTTTTGAGACAAATCAGCATGTACCCTCTTAGAAGATATTTCATAAGTTGTTGTCGGAAGCGATTACGTTTTGTGTGATCCAAAATTAATAAAAGGTGTTATTTAAATGGTTATCATAGTATTCGTATTTTTGACGCCTGACGTACGCGCGTCCCCGTCATGTTTTTAGTTTAATTTTCATTTTGCTGTGTATTTCGGGTTTTGACTCATATTAGTGATAGTATATTATACCTATGTGGCAAGCACAGATCATTAATCTAGCTCTGTGGTAGCAAGGGTCCGTGACAGTGTGCAGTGAATGGGAAATTCGATAAAATGCCAGGAATAAACATTTTTGGATTGCCTCAAGAAGTCTTAATGAAGTCATCAGTAAAAGTGCTATTATTTTACTGTTGAAAAAAGTTTGTTAAAAAAAAAAGACCCACAATCGCTCCATACTTGTATGGTTTTTTTTTTATTGTTTAGCGGCCTTTGGATTCTAGTCCTAATAGCCTTATTACTTTCCTATTATTATTAATCTTAGTAAAATGGCTCTGCTTCAGAGACCATGCACAAAAATACTGTGTCTTCCTCATCTCTCCCAACCCAACTTTCCAAAATGTTGCCAACTGTCTGAAAAATTATGATAAACAAAATTGAATTTTTTCAGTAAAAGGAAAATAACGGGACGTTCATCTAGTTTTTTATGTTTTTCAGGATTTTCTAGTAAACTACATACCCTATGCGATGACATAAAACACATCCCTGTAGTATATTGACATCTGGGAGATCAATTAAGGGGGTCTAAAAAAGGCCGTTTTGGATGAATCCCTAGGATCCTAGGATTCATATTCGAAATCTTAAAATGGACACATAATGACAATTCATATTAGGATATGATTCATTTTCATCATTCAGCAATTCATTCATCTTTTTGACAGTTTTCTATGGAGTTTCGTAAAATGGCTCACAAAAGCAGAATTGCTAAGTGTCAAATAGCAACTGCTAGGATTCTGCACTAGAAGTTACTCAAGCAAGACCAACATTTTTCAATTCATTTTGTTGATTTTTGTGTAAATTGTCCGATTTGGGTTTATGTTTATAAAAAAACTTTCCCAAGCACGCGCGAGTGACGGAGAGTATTATACCTAAATCGCCTGCAAAGTGCAAGTTTTCGAAAAATGGAACTAGCTTTTCAAATGCCGTACTCAGACTTTGTTGGACCTCATACTAGAACCTTAACCCTTTCGCACCTGAGATTTTTTTTGTAATGTTGTAAAGGTTTTTTTTACAAATTTGTGATAGATATACAAGGTGTATAAAGGAAAAATTATCTAAAAAAATGCATCCTACACCATATTTCCAAAAAGTCAATAGCACGATCGTGCTATCTAGGGTTTATCACTACCCAGTCACGATCGTGAGTCTCTACCAAATTATGTTTTTTTTATGTTATAATTCCGTTCTGTAACGGAACTGTTTAATTGTTATGATAAAATGATGAAATAAAAATACAAATAATAATAAAAAATAACCATGTATTTATAATTTACTAGCGGTTCTGCGCGGTATCACCCGCGTACTTCCCGTTTCCGTGCGAATACGGGAATAAAATATAGCCTATGTTACTCAGGGATATTCTAGCTTTCCATTGGTAAAAGAATTGTTGAAATCGGTCCAGTAGTTTTTGTGTTTATTTGTAACAAAGACACAAATATACAAATCTTTCCTCTTTATAATATTAGTTTAGAGTATAGATATCACAAATATACTGTATCTAAGGCAGTAATATCAATTAAGTAAGGAACGAAACAAACTGCCCTTCTGGCGGAACAAAAATAGTATTATTATGTGCCCATCTGGCAGAATAAAACGTAGATCAGTTCTAAGCAATCGGTTTCTACACAACTCTCTTCTACTTTAACAATCAGAGGGTCAAATTCACCATCAGCGTCGTCTACTTCTAACTCCGAACAGTTTCCATCTTGCAGTAAACTGAGGTCTAGGTCGTTATTTAACTGCATCCCTGAAGTGTTATAAAAACGTAAGAAAATACACAATAAAAATTTTACGCACGATTGTGCTTTGGTACAATTGCATCCTGGATATCACGTAAGTGCTATATGATTCCTGTGACACCATAAATCAATAATTACTACAAACAATGTTATAAAGCTTTGTTTTCTAGTTAGTACACATAACTGAGACTGTAAAAAACATAAAAATATTATATAAATCTTACAAAATGTATGAAAAATACTAAATAACTTACGACGTCCTGTCAGGAGGTCAAGGGACGCAGCTATCTTTCCAGTGTGTACGCGACGACTGAGGCATTTTGGCGCGAAAACTATTTTAAACCGGATTCTTGACAAACTCACGGTCATGTGATTTCGCGTTGGCGCTTAGAAACGGATTTCACGCCACTCTAGAATTTTTCAAAGTAGGAACTCACGATCGTGTGACTGAGGTGCGAAAGGGTTATTTAACCACCCGTCGTGGTGGAATATGTACTATGTATCTCCAAGGTAAGTGCAAGAGTAAAATTGGTTAAATTTATGAATTTAGGTAGGTAGGTAGTAGACGGTACAAGTAACTGTGCCAGATTGTACTATTTCATATGTTTTGGCAGATTATAATGTAAAAGAATAAAGATTTTGGCAGGGCAATCGCCTTTTTTCATATTATTTTATTTTCTTGTTAAAAACAAATTAAGGTGAGTACCCTTATTTGTAAGCTAAATATGTAAAAATTTTGTCTACATATACGTGGCTGTATATGAAATGTTTTTTGAAAATTTTAACGAGTCTATTTTAACGAGTCTATTTTATCTAGTCTATACAAAGAGATTTAAATATAAATTATATTTTAATCTCTTTGAGTCTATATAATTATCGATATAGATACCAAAACAACATTTTTTAAAATTTGTGTCTGTCTATCTGTCTGTCTGTCTGTCTGTCTGTCTGTCTGGTTGTGCACGCATCACGCAAAAACTACTAGACGGATTTTGATGAAATTTGGTATGGATATAACTGAGTACCCGGGTCAACATCTAGGGTACTTTTTATTCCAGGAAAATATCTCATTCCCACGGGAAAATATAAAAACAGGTGAAAAAAGAAAATACGTACTTTTCCGAAACGATAACACATAGAAACTTGAAATATAGGTGTCTTGTATATCGTAGCCAACCGCTATAAAGAGATTTTTGGAAATTCCCACGGGAACGGGAATAAACCGGATCCGCGCAGGTAACGCCGATGGGCACTCGCAATTTCTAATATGTTATGTAGGCGTCTTATATGTCGTAGGCAACCGCTATGAAGGGATTTTTTGATATTCCCACGGGAACTGGAATATATTGGATTGAGGAATTTTTTGATTTTTTGTATTGAAAAGGCTCCAATACTACCGGTTTTACCGATTTAAAAAAAATGTTTTGCCAGTGGAAAGCGTACTTTTCATAACATGTGCTATAATTTTCCCACGGGAACAGGCCTAAACCACGTTACCGATTTAAAAAGTTCTTTTAAAAATGGAAAGATACATTACCAGGGAGTAACAAAGGCTATATTTTGTTCCCGTATTTTCACGGAAACGGGAACTACGCGGATGAAACCGCAAGGCAATGCTAGTTGTTAATATACAGGGTTATAATTTTAATACGTCCAATAGGTACATAATTTCATTGATTATTGGCACTTTCTTATTTTATTTTTCCACGCATACGTAGGTGAAGGCACAGCACAGCTAATCGTATATAATTATATCGAGCTTTATATATTATATACAATATGTAACAGAATAAGTGCAATTCCTGAAATTAGTTTGTTCAGTATCGACTACATATTCGATTTCATCTATTTTTAATATGTGTTAAATTTTTCCGAAAAATTAGCATAGCTGAATTTAATGCTATCTATTGAAATCGTACTATTATAGAACGATATTTAAGAAAATTGGACACAACTAAAGTTCGATTGCATCTTTTTTTATATTAATTTACTAACCGGGGTGTATGAGGAATTGCGCTTTTTCTGTTACGCGTTGTATAAGTATATATATTGTATCTGCGCTTTACAAAATACTACTTACATGATCACAACGAATACTTGTTTATACTTACGATAAACATTATGGTCACCCTACTGAATTTTCTCATATAAAACATCGAAAATCAATTTTCTCCTAAAGTACGGCATTTAGAAGAATGGACGCTTTGTAGCCTTTTAGTTAAGAATTTGTTAAAATACTTAGCCTAAAGTGCGGTAGTGTAGAAAGCTTAGTCTAGTCAATACTGACAAAAACCTTGGGCCCTCAGTTCAGACGTTTTGATAAAATACGAATTTCAATAACTTTTTAACAATTAACTTTTGTGTCGTTATTTCTTTTTAACAAATTTTCCGAGATATGGAACTCAAATATATTAAAGTCGTATTAATATCTTTCCTTAGAAAAACTCATATTTTTTGCTGATTCTACAATATCAAAATTGATGAATTGAGGGCCCAAGCTAAACCGCCATAAATCTGTATTGTCGCATTCTTAAGACTTGACAATTTCTTAATGTATTTAACAAATTCCTAACTAAATACTCGAATAAAAATTATTATCCCAGAGATAGTACTTTCTGCGATTCGACTATGCCGTTTTATGCAGGCGTCAGGATTGAGGGCCCAAGCTATTTGACCATAACTCTTTTGATTCACGTTTAAGAAATTTAAGAATCTTTGCTTTAGGTTTTACAAAATTTTAAGTAAATGCCCTGTAAGTATCATTTCGTTTCGCAATAATTTAAAAAGTGGGCCCTCAATCCAGATGCACACAGCTTAAGCGTCATGTCAGTTAGTATGAACGCGAGCTGTCATTCGGTCGAAATTGTACTAGACTTATTCCACTTGGAATAACTTTTGGCTTTAATTTTCCTCGCTTTGTCCCCTCTATGCCCTATTATATTTTAATCTCTTTGCTTGGACCACAATTGGATTTTCGTGCCGAAGAGCGAAATTTTCACGACTTCTCATAATCGTTAATATATCGATAATGCCGAAAAATTATTTGTTTCGAAGCACCGAAATTTGAATTTTAAAATATTTCAACCAGAGCTTCTCAAAGAGGACTTTAATGGCCAGTAAAACAGGAAGTTACAAACAAAAAGTTTGTTTTCAAATAAATCAATGCAGCGGATAATGCTGCAGTATTCTATGTTAAAATCGACAATGACATTTAGCTTCAAGTAAAAAAATCTATTGTGATTTTTATTTTTAATGTAATATTTATTAAATTGTTTTCTACTAAACTGACTATTTTTCTCGCACTCAAAGTGAAAAGTACAGTTTGCACCTCGAGACTAAACGCCAACTTAATATACCCTCGGTTTCATAAACCTCCTCTAGTCTATAATGGCTTCGTTTAGTCCCTCGATACAAAATATATTATTATTTTGTCGCATTTGTGATTTTCGGGACATTCATGTAAACTGTACAGTAAGTAACCATTTTACATCTCCGAATCCAATTATTTACACTTTCTTAACTTTTTACTTTAAACTTTATTCTAGCAAAAACAATTTAAAATAACTATTTCTTACTAATCAGGAGCGCAATCCAAATATGGCAACCGTTGCGCGGCCTCAGCTTGTCTACTTGCCGAGCGGAAGTAAATCGGTTTTATCCAGTTGCGGCGCGTACCTGACGCAGCGGCTAGTAGACACGAACTCAAGCACTGCTTGTAGTAGTGTGTGTACCTACGACAGCGCGGTTGTATGAAGCTTTGTATCTGTTCCGTTTCTTTACTCATGTGATAGGGGCTAAATTTATTTAATCTAAATTTGTTTTTAGAATGTATAATATAGGTAACTTTTTGGTCATTTATAAATTTCCACTTTAACAAGCATTCATTTGAAGTCATAATTTTGACATTTATTTATTTTTCCTAATTTGCGATGAATTGGGCTCTTATGTGTTGGTGTATTTTTTGTATAATTTCAGGATAAAATGGGCGAAATTATTCTAATCTGGACTCCTCAAGGAAAAAATATTCTAATGCACTCTTAAAAGAGTGATGGACTCATACAATATATTTGGTGATGATGGAAGCGGTATGTTGGAAGGACTTACAGACCTTGGGGGAGCCGATAATTTTGCTGGTAACTCGTCATCTGGAGTAGCTGGAGAAAATAAAGACTCGACAGAAAATAGGTAAGTGGACCGATTTTTTCCCTATCCATTATATCACAGCTATATCATAGCTAGTGTCATTTAGACTTAATTAGCTTAGGCCAATTTCGATGCGTCTAAAGGTTTTGAAAAAATTGTCGAGTTTTCGAGCCATTTTTTCGGAATTTTTTTGTCAATCTGCGACACCTCGAGAGCAATGAATCCGGGCTACTTAAAGGAATCTAAAAATCTTGGAAACTACTTGGCAATGTCAAATGCCAAATTTGTTAAGGCAATCAGTTCCAGTGTGTCTTTACTTAAAAAAAAAATCAGGCACTTTTTTGGGTGAATTCTAATAAATGCTACATCTTTTTATGTAATGGACGTATGAAGCTACAACTAAAATACATAAATGAAGTAAATATGTAGCAATTATAGATGCAAAACATTTTGGGAAACTCTGCGTACTTGACTCTAAACTAGGAGGCGACCAGCCTTCCTGATGTCAGGATAGCTGGTCATAAAAAAAAATCTTATTCCCAAATATACAGCAATTATTTATAGTATGTAACAAAATATGTAGCAATTCTCAAATCAACTCTCATTGACCAACGCCGCAGACAACCAGCCATTCTGACGGTCACGATATCCGGGCTGCTTGCTGGCCACTCCATTCGAATAATGTTCATCTCTTGAAGGTAGTCATTCACAATCCAACCTGTATGAGATCGGGTATTGTCATGCATAAAAATAGCATCCTCACATAAATTTACCATGAATTGACCAACGTGTTCATTGAGGAATTCTGCCACATATCTTTCGCTAGTTACGAGTATATAGGCTGATTCAGGTTACACCGGGCCGGGTCCGGGCCGGGCCCCGTCCGGGCCGGGCCCCGTCCGGAGTGAGTCATCCTAACAATACCCCTCGACGGGTCTGACGCAAAATGTGCACTTCGCAAAATGTGCACTTCGCAAAATGTGCACTTCGCAAAATGCGCACTTTTCTAGGGTATGACACTATGGTTAGTAACAAAATGAAAACAATATCATTTATATTTAAAATAAAATAAACACTTTTACAAGTAATCATTAAAAAATATTAAGTGAAGACCAAGTTTTGATCGTCAGATACATATTTCTATATATTACTTCACGTTACACGGCCCGGTGTAACGTGAATCAGCCTTTACACCGGTGTGGGTCCGGGCCGGGCCCCGTCCGGGGTACGGTCAATATCTATAGTATACTTTTGGTATGAAGCGCTGGCCCGGACGGGGCACGGCGTCGACATGTCGAGGCGTATTGTTATGATGATTTAGCACGGACGGGGCACGGCTCGTTGTAACATGAATCAGCCTTTAAAGAGCCGTTTTCTATGAACACCAGTTTTGTGCGACTCTCAGAAGAAATTCTGGCCCACACAAGTACAGACCCACCACCGTACGCTACACTCTTAGTCTTCTATACACTCTTTGTCTTCCATTGTGCTTGTTGAGCATGAATTTTGATATGTCGGAGAACATAACTTTTGACCTCCAATACTCCAATTTAAGTGGTTCTGGGCATATCTTAGTCTTGAAATACCCTGCCCACGCTCCAGTTTAGGGCCGTTTGCAGGTCTATGTGGTTTCAGTAGTTTGTTCAGTATCGACTACTTAATCGATTTCAGCTATTTTTAATATGTGTTAAATTTTACCTAAAATTGAATTAGCGTAGCTGAATTCAGTGCTTCCTATGGAAATCGTGCTATTATTAATCGATATTTAAGAAAATTGGTTGGACACAACTAAAGTTTGATTGCATCATATTTTTTTTATATTTATATACTAATTGGGGTGTATGAGGTATTGCACTTTTTCTGTTACGCGTTGTATATTATATAGATTTATATATTATAGAATTGACTAGTTTTCTCGCACTCAAAGTAAAAAGTACAGTTTACACCTCGAGAATAAACGCCAACTTAATATACCCTCGGCCTCGGTTTCATTGACTCCTGGTATATAATGGCTACGTTTAGTCCCTCGATATTACGAGTATATACCCACTTAAATGCCAGATAACAAATAAAGCAAAAAAAAATTCAGCACCTAATCTTCGAAAGTCGCCCTTTTTCAAATTATGTTTTTTTATAACAGTACAATAACTAAGAAGTTTTAATACCTTCATTTAAGGAGTATTTAATTGTCTATCAAACACAATTTATTTCATTAAGCTAGCCTTCCCAAGTAACATTTTAGGTTTTAAAAAGGTTTTGAAAAGGTTCTAAAACCTTTGTATGGAAATGATCTCGTAAGTCTTAATAGGCTCAGTAACGTTTAATTAACCTTGTATTAACCTCCTGTGTGCAAAAAGGGCCCACGTTTTAGAACCTTTCTGAGAGCTAAAGCCAAACCTAAAGCACAAATCCAGAACCTTTCGAAGTGTTTGCACAGAACCCAAATATAACCTTCACAACCATAATTTAACGTTAATATAACCTTGTAAGGCAGCTTTTAAGTTCTCAATCAGTAACTTGGATTTAACCCTATGACAACCTAAAACGTTTTTCATGGATATGAATATGCCTTTCCAGGACTCGCGGGTTTTAAAATGTTTCTGCATAAGATTTTTTTACAATGAAACACCAATTGTGGACTTAAAACATATTTTTAATGGCGCCATCCCTGCCGTTATACCAAATTACAAAATGGCTAAATCTTAAATTTAAAAGTAGCTTGCTGAAGACAAGAAAAATGAAAAAAATGGTGCGACTGGCACTTTATCGTGAAACTTTAGGTTAATAGTGCTGTATACGCGACGGGCCTTTCATAAGTTCAAAATTTTGAAGATATTTTAATGAAATAAAAATGATGAAATTAGGTAATCGCATTAGAAATAAAACTTTTGTTCATATAAAAAACATTTATTTTAAATCGTATAGCACACGATACTTAATTTTGGCTTATGAATGAAAATATTGCTTTTTGGTTCGATGTTTTTTTATTTCAGTGAAAAAAACATGGCTGGCGTTAGGAAATTATTAGAAAGCATCTTTTCCAGAACTGTAACAGCTGAAAGCTCTTAATTTTGGCCAAAATAAGATTTAAAGGTTATTGTGCGGAGCTACTTAAAACTACAAGGCTTTTTTCGCTATAATATTCAGCTATAATAGAGTGAGAGCCCAGGCTTGTCAGACCTTCGTCATTTTGTAAAACCTCAAAGTTTGTCTGTGTATGTCCCTACTACAGGTGTAAACGATCCCCGAATATGAAGTTTGGATAACGGTTCCTATGGAAGTTATCAAGCAGCAAAGGTCCATAAAGTTGGACCTCAAATTCGTTAAAGTTTAAAGCCCAGTTTTTATATATTTTATTCGGATTAATATTAGAAATCACGTCGTCCATTGTCAGACACTTGGTGCGGTAGAAACCCCCTGTCAGACCCTTGAATCATGGTGAATTGAGGGTATACTTTCATGACATGATTTCTGCCCACATATAGCTACTAGGCCAAGTTTGATGTCATTTTCATATAATTCAAGGATGAGAAATTCATTTCTGTAATAAACTTTTTATCAGTCCATAGAAAAAAACGGAGTAACTTACAAAAAACCAAAATGTTGAAACTATTTTTTTAAGAATTCCGTCGCTCAGAAGTACACTATAACGATTAAGACTAAATAAAAAATATTGTCTTATAGCTCCTTTATTGCACAATATAAAAAGTATCATTTCAATAACATCGTCAAAGTATAGAAGTGTAAAAAAAATATATCAATAAGTATATCAATTCACCATGATTCTAGGGTGTCTGACAGGGGGTTTCCACGGCACCAAGTGTCTGACAATGGACGACGTGATTTCTAATATTAATCCGAATAAAATATATATAAAAACTGGGCTTTACACTATAACGAATTTGAGGTGCAATTTTATGGACCTTTGCTGCTTGATAACTTCCAAAGGAACCGTTGTCCAAACTTCATATTCGGGGATCGTTTACACCTGTAGTAGGGACATACACAGACAAACTTTGAGGTTTTACAAAATGACGAAGGTCTGACAAGCCTGGGCTCTTGGGATATAAGGTTATCACCAAGAGTAGTTCAAGACTTTCCAGCCGCAAAAACAACGCCCGAGCACAAACGATTGCTTTTAAGTTTTGATTGTGGGAGGACGTGCGTCGGAGTGCTTAACAAACAGCTACAGGCTGCTCTTAAATTTTTTTTTTCGTTCCTATTTTTTTATGGTTGGTACTATATTATAGCTGTTGTAAAAACCCGGTAACTACCGTTAATTAACCAAATTTTTGGTTAGCTACCGTTAAAATGCGGTTATTAACGGGTTAAAAAGGGTAAATAATCTGTGTTTTTATTGTGTAGTCAACTCCTAGGTGAAGTCATAAATCGATATCCGATGGATAAAGATTTCATTTAAGATTTTATAAATCATGCCTACATATTTAAAGCGACTTAATATAGGTAGTTACATATAGTCCACTCAATAAATGGTTATAGAGTGCCTAAGCTGGGACTGCTGCTGCTGGTTGTTCAGGGTGCTTAGGAGTAAACATACTAAAAGTCCCGGCGTCTTGGAGGTCCGCCGGAGTGGGGGGGGGGGATTAAAGTTCCCACTTTTGAGTTTTTCGCTAATATCTTTAAAACGGTGTGTCGTAGAGAAAAAATATCTTCTACGTGAAGAAAGCTCATAAAATATTCTGCAACTTTTATCGTATACACTTTTTTCAAATCCCTATCCGTTTTCAAACTACACGTTCCGAAAGAGTTAAAATTTTCCAAAAAAGTAGTTTTTTTAAACACTAGCTGTTGCCTGCTACTTAGTTATTTCGGGATAAAAAGTAGCCTATATGTTAATCCAGGTCCTAATCTATCTACCTACCAAATTTCATCTAAATCCGTGCAGCCGCTAAGGTATTTTCGTCTTTTATCACATAAATATCTACACTAATTTATACTTCTATACTAATGTTATATAGAGGAAAGATTTGTATTTTGTACGTTTGTTACTAATAAACTCAAAAACAACTGCACCGATTTCAAAAATTCTTTCACTAATGGAAAGTTAGAATATCCTTGAGTAACATTAACTATATTTTATTCCCGTATTCCCACGGGCACGGAAACGACGCGGGTGAAACCGCGCGGAACCGCTATTTTACATAACCCTAGCGGTATAAGTAAACGATTAAACTCAAAAACAACTAGGCCGATTTTGAAAATTCTTTCACCAATTGAAAGCTACATTATCATCAAGTAACATAGGCTATATTTTATTCCCGTATAATGAACCCGTAGAATAAACTCAAAAACTACTTGGCTGATTTAAAAAAGAATCACCAATGGAAAGTTAGAATATAATTGAGTAACATAGGCAATATTTTATTCCCGTATTCCCACGGGAACGGGAAGTATGCGGGTGAAACCGCGCGGAACCACTATTATAGACACTAGGTACACACGGTTCTGCGCGGTTTCACCCGCGTCGTTTCCGTTCTGGATCGGAGAAAGAAAGGTGGCGAACAAGCAAATGCTGACTACAAGAAAGTACTCCTGTTTTTAATAGTTTTTTTGGACAAACTTACAAAATGGACCTTCCTCGTTGTCCATTTTGTAAGTTTGTCCAAAAAATTTGAATTTTTTACGATTTTTACCCTACTTACATAATTCCCTTACAGTGTAAAGGCCACTCACGTGACATTGGCGCAATTGTGGTTAAAAAACCCAGAGAACGCCACATAACAAAAGAAGAAGAAGAAATCTAATGACACCTGTTTCAAAATCGGACAAACCGGATAAGCTCAGGAGGTCACAATATAACAAACATAAATACATGCATACAACCGAAAAACATTCCCCTTCTTTTGGGTCAGTCGGGTCAGGGTAGTCAAAATCGAACAGCCTATAGTTTTAATCCATAAGACCCCATTTCAAGATGAGCTATATTTCTCCATCATTGTGTATTTACAAGGGCTCCTATAGATCTGGGATCCGACGATTCGCTGACAGCGTTCGCCGACAGTCGCCGACCTGACAACCCTAATAGTCTTTACCACAGTCACCAGTCACCACACCACCTACCTTAATAAATATTTCTACCTTACTATATAAAATGAATTAAATCTTACCGATGTATTAATTATTCGTAAGAGATTCTTACGTACTTGACGTTTAAAATGTCCACTCCGTTGTTTCGATATCACCCTGTGTCGGTTCATCTTGAAAGCTTAGAAGTCGCGAAGACAACTGATATTTTTTGGGGATGCCTCTAAAGCTTTAAAATATTCTTTTAGAACTGTAAACATGCCTTCAGCTCATAAAAATAGCTTATTATTTTGGTTGTTGACTACAAATTTCTAATTTGTTTAATTAGACAACTCTCATAAAGCCTAAAGGTTAAAAGTGGGTTTAAGAAATTACTTATAAGCGATTTCAACATTCCATAACTTAATGGTTACATCAAAGTTTAAAATTAAACCTTTAGGTCTCACTTAAGCATATTGCTAGCCTTTTCAGAACTTATTCAGGAGTCTATGAAAACTTTAAGAGCCTAGGACTATATGCTCTTGAAACTCAAGTAAACATAACGTTGATTTAAACTCTTGTCAGCGGCTCCGAGGTTGTAAAAATAAACAATTAGTTTTAATACTTACTAATCATTCTCAAGTACTTAATATGATCAGATAGCAAAGCATTAAGCTTTTTAGAACCAATATAAAACCAAAAGGCATTTTTCACAACCTAGGCCCGAATAAAATGTTACTTGGGTTATTAGGAGATTTTCAGGTATCTTTAACGGTCTTATTAATAAAAATGGCCTATTCCTAGGATGATCAGAGGTTACGCTAGAACTAGTTAATCCCTGAGTAACCTAGTATTAACTTAGTTTTTTTATGTCATTATTAAACATGGAGTAACTTTGGACTAACTATACATTCCTTACACCTAGTTTACACTTAGATTATGTCTGAAATGTGGCAATACTGATGAATTTAAAAGTAAAAAGAGAGATAAGAACTTTTTCAAAATAGAATAATCCGGCCAAGTGCGAGTTGGACTCGCGCACGAAGGGTTCCGTACCATTATCTATAAAAACGGCAATAAAATCACGTTGGTTGTATGGGATCCCCCTTAATTTATTCTGTTTTTTAGTATTCATTGTTGTTATAGAGGCAACAGAAATACATCATCTGTGAAAATGTCAACTGTCTAGCTATCGCGGTTTTTGAGATACAGCCTGGTGACAGACAAACGGACGGACAGACAGCGAAGTCTTAATAATAGGGTCCCGTTTTACCCTTTGGGTATGGAACCCTAAAAAAATGTGTTTCACAAGTGACAGCTGGCTATCTGACATTCGTATTTGTGGTTGGTGAGTTACAAAGAGATTATAATATAATAATGTTTAAATCTCTTTGATCCCATCGCGTTACCGTCATCCTTCCGTCATCGATGAATGTCAAAGTAATTTTTAGGTTAGCATAAAACCTACACTATGGCTAATCCCTGCTTAAACTAGGTGACACCAAGGCGTAACTTATACTCCGGGAGTAGGCATGGATTAGGTTACTCTTTGCTTACTCTGTGTTTATTAATACTGAAATTGGTTAGTAATGAGTTAATACTTGGAGTAAAGTTAATCTTGCTCTAGTCTGCATTTATTAATAAGACCGTAAGTGACCCGGATTCTTTGGTCTCGAGTGTAGTTTCGGTGTCATTCGATGATTTTATCACATCCTACATCAGTGTCTTCCGTACCCATTACTTACACAGTTTGGATTAAGGTTCAATTCTACAACACCGGCTTAACCTCCTAATTTTATTTGACAGCTGCTAAAGCACTACTGTCAAAATCAAATGACAGGACTTAAATCGATTTGACGTCCTAATTTATCTGGCCAATTCAATTTAGCTTTAGTGGCCTTACGGCTATTCTGTGGACGCGATTTTAAGCATTTTAGAAATGTCATTACGACTAAACCTCCTAAATTTAGCGGCGATTAAAACGGTGTCGCTTAAGATAATTTATAGGAAAAATTTTGACATGTTTGTGTTACTTTTGATGATACGTTTTTCAATTTTTTAGAAATAGTCAAGAGGGGTTTTGGCGGGAATCCGAAAAGTGACTTCATGTTTTTTTGTAAAATTTTCATTTTGCTGTATATTTTGGGTTACTGACTCATAATAGCGATAGTACCTATATTACAGACTAGCAGCGCCCCGCGGTTTCACCCGCGTTGTTCCCGTCCCCGTAGCAATACGGGGATAAAATACTTCCCATTCCCGTAGGAATACGGTGATAAAATATAGCCTTTTGTGTTATTCTGATGTATAAGCTATATAAATGTAAAGTTTCATCAAAATCCGTTCAGTAGTTTTTGCGTGAAAGAGGAACAAACATCCACATCTATACAAACTTTCGCGTTTATAATATTAGTAGGATAGGATAGGATAAGTGCAATTCCTGAAATTAGTTTGTTCAGTTTCGACTACTTAATCGGTTTTAGCTATCTACATCTACACTAATCTAAATCTTCCAATATTAAAAAGAGGAAAGGTTTATTCTTGTATTTTTGTATGTTTGTAACGAATAAACTCAAAGGCTACTGGACCGATACCAATGGAAAGCTGCAATATCCCTGAGTAACATAGGGTATATAGTCCATGTATTCCGTCGAGAACGGGAACTACGCGACTGAAACCGCGCAGAACCGCTAGTTTTTAATATGTGTGATTTTTTTCCGAAAAATGAATTAGCGTAACTGAATTTAGGGATACCTATGGAAACCGTAGTATTGTTGCTCTTTATTTAAGATAGCGAGTGCCCAGCGGCGTCGCAGACGTGGATCTAGTGTATTCCCGTTCCCGTGGGAATTTCAAAATTCCCCCTTCCCCCCCATCCCCATCCCCCTTCATAGCGATTGCCTACGACATATGACACATACATACCATTTTTCAAGTTGATGTGTTCGTTTCGGAGTACCTAGTAGGTATTTCTCTTTTTAACCAGTTTTTAATTGGAGTAACAGAATGTGTAAAGGATGACTGACCTTGGTACGTGCATTCCTTCTGTTTGCATGACATTTGTATTGTTCTGTATTGGTATTATTAGATTTTCTTTGTAATTTCAGTTTCAACATGATCTTCTGGTAATATTTTTTCTCAGCTTCTTCATTTTGTAACAAATAAATACAAAACTCAATTCACATTTGCATTGAACAAATATCAAAAACGTCACTAAGACAGTGTCAAAGAAAAATAAAATAGCAGTAAAGCAAAAAAGAGTATGGATATAACAATTAGGAGACCCAATTTATTAGGTTCCCAATGATCCCGTTATTCCCGTTCCCGGGGGAATTTCCAAAAATCATTTTATAGTAGTTGCCTGTATACGTCTATAAGACACCTACTTACCATATTTCAAGTTTGTAAGTGTTATCGTTTCGGAGTAGTACGTATTTCTCTTTTTAACCAGTTTTTATATTTTCCCGTGGGAATGAGATATTTTCCTGGAATAAAAAGTACCCTAGATGTTGACCCGGGTAATCAGTTATCTCCATACCAAATTTCATCAAAATCCGTTCAGTAGTTTTTGAGTGATGCGTGCACAACCAGACAGACAGACAGACAGACAGACAAAAATTCCAAAAATTGGTGTTTCGGTATCTATATCGATAACTATATACACTACCGTTAAATTTTCAAAAAATATTTCATGTACAGACACGGCCCCGTTAGAGTTTTATTATATGTATAGATGTGGCAAGTGTCTGTGAAGGTGTGCAGTAAATTGGAAGTTCGATAAGCATGCATGGGATCGACGTTTTTAGATTGCCTTAAGAAGTCATAATGAAGTCTTCAGTACTATAATTTTATTGTCGATGACCCAAAAAAGGATTAAAGTGTTGATGACACAATATTTTTGTGCATGGACTCTGAAGCAGAGCCACTTATCTGAGAAATTTTGACTGAAGATGTCATTATATTAACAAGAAAACAAAAACTAAAGACGATGCAGTACGGTCCATGACTCTAACCTGTCCAAAGAAAAATATATACTGTGTGAGTCTCCATAAAGTGCACATATGAAAATGGGTGAAACTAGACACATTTTTATCGACGGAAAAAATGTTAAAAAAATATATGATATTTAATTTTTTAATATTTTATAGATATTTTTTTCTTCTGATTACTTACTGTTGACCTTATGTAAAGAAAACGTTATAACTTTGAAACTATGAAGTATATCGTGATAAAATAAAAACAGTAATGATGTCAAATAACAGAAGATACTAATAAAATAAAAATAAAACAAAAAAAACGGTACAAAGAAATAATAAAATGGGACAATCTAGAATGAAGCGTTGAATGGTGCACCTGGAATGACTTAGTTCAAACACTCATAGTAAACGTTGTGATATGGATAAAGATACGGGATTTTTGTTTTTTGAAAGGTAATACGATGGAGAATAGCATAAAGTAATAAAAACTACATATAATACGGGCATTATTTAGAGAAATTTGATAATTAATTTAAAAAAAAAAACGAATAAAAATACAGATTTTCCTCAAAAAGTCCCTTTTTATTATTTCTTGGTACCGTTATTTGGGTATTTTTTTATTTTATTAGTATCTTCTGTTATTTTACATCATAACTGTTTTTATTTTATCACAATATACTTCTTAGTTAAAAAGTTATAACGTTTTATTTACATAAAGTCAACACGTAATCAAAAGAAAAAATATTTATAAAAAATGTTAAAAAAAAACGTTCAAACACTCATAGTAAACGTTGTGATATGGATAAAGATACGGGATTTTTGTTTTTTGAAAGGTAATACGATGGAGAATAGCATAAAGTAATAAAAACTACATATAATACGGGCATTATTTAGAGGAATTTGATAATTAATTAAAAAAAAAAAACGAATAAAAATACAGATTTTCCTCAAAAAGTCCCTTTTTATTATTTCTTGGTACCGTTATTTGGGTATTTTTTTATTTTATTAGTATCTTCTGTTATTTTACATCATAACTGTTTTTATTTTATCACAATATACTTCTTAGTTAAAAAGTTATAACGTTTTATTTACATAAAGTCAACACGTAATCAAAAGAAAAAATATTTATAAAAAATGTTAAAAAAAATCAGTTTTTTTTTAACATTTTTTCCGTTGATAAAAATGTGTCTAGTTACACCCATTTTCATATGGGCACTTTATGGAGACTCACACTGTATTTGACAATACCTTTTTAGTGTTGCCCGAATAATATTGTTTTTTTTTATATTTAAAGATTTTTTATGCTATAGTTACAGGCAACCCTATAACCAAGGCAATGCAGCACAAGATCAAGGATCCATTCAAAAGTTGACACCGTTTGGAGGCAGCACCACCGGTAGTATAGGCAACACTGCACAAGCAGTGCCTACACCAGGTGGGGGACCTCCAGCACCGGAATATCATGACTATGGGGGATATCCTCCACGACCTCGTATGCCTCAACCACCACATGGTCCTCTTCATCCACCACACCATGTCCATCCATCACATTCGTATCCCGGTTATCATCCTGGGCCCGATCCTATGTACGGAATGCCTGAACAACCAGGTTTGTCACTGTTGTTATATTTATAACTAGCGACCCGCCCCGGCTTCGCACGGGTGCAATGCTAATACTAAAACCGTCCTCTTGAATCACGCTATCTATTTAAAAAAAACCGCATCAAAATCCGTTGCGTAGTTTCAAAGATTTAAGCGTACATAGGGACATAAGGACATAGGGATATAGGGACAGAGAAAGTGACTGTTTTATACTATGTGGTGATTAATTTTAAAACCATAAGTATTATACCTATTAAAACATAGTTCATTGATCGTTTGGTATTTAATAAATATTTACATTAAAGGGTAAGTTTTTTCATTATATATTTTTATTTTAAGGTATTGGAGACATGTGGTCTGGTGCGCCAGGAGCAAATAGATATGCTCCGATTGCGCCAGGCTATCGACATTCTTATGAACATCAACAAAAAATTCATCAATATCCTCCTCAACAGGTAGTTTTGAAATTATGTAATTTTAATAATGGTTAAAAAAAAGGGTGTGTTAAATTATTTTATTATTTTTATAGGCTCCAGGTTTAGGACTTCAAGGACAAGGTGGTGCATATTTGCCAAGACAACCACATTTTTCTCAACCTACATCACAACAAATTTACGGTCAACAGCAGGTAAGTTAGATTGACTGTTAAACTATTAATCCATATTTTTTAAATCTTATCATCGCATTGCAATATCATTTAATTTCTTATTAATTACAGAACTATCCAAATTATACACAAATGCATCCACCTGGTGCCTCTAGGATTAATCAGCATCCAACTTACCACCAGCAGATGGACGTAAATCCTCATCAGTATGGACTACCACATGCGCAGCAAAGTCATGCCTCAATACCACAACATCAGTCACATCAAAACATGGCCAGTCATGCCGGTGCCATTGGCTCAGGAATTCAAGGACATCCTAATGTTCACTTACATCATGCCGGAGCACCACCTCTTCACCATGTTCCACGTCAGCCTCCGGTGCCACCGTCTTCTGTAGCACCTTCGCATCCAGTATCTTCTCAGATGCCATATGCGTCGCCCCATCATTCAGTGTCTATGAACTATCAGTCTCATCAGGTACAACATCCACTTGATGTGAATGTTACAAACCAATATAATTCAGTAAAATCATCGGGCATAGAAACGGGTAGTCCTCAGTATCGTCCACCATTCCCACAATTATCGCCCCAAATGTCTCCAAGGGCGCAAATGTCACCACGACAGCAACCTCAGTCACAGTTATCTCCACGCCCTGTGATGTCCCCTGTGAAGGGACCTAGTGCCTCACCACATAGCTCTCGAAACGTAATTCAACCTCCAATTTCTTCTGGTCCTCAGACAACTCCTAATTCATTTGCATCTCAAAATACGCTGCAGGCTTTAGAACAAATGGTATTACCTGCGGGTGCAGAATATCCATACCAACGGAATCCAGCTTCACCAGCTGTAGGTCATTTAGTCTCTTCGCCATCCCAATGGAGCCAGAATAAAGTTCCAGCACCTGTAAACAATGTTCCACAAATAGACAGCAGCGAACAATCCAAAAACGTTGAAAACGCATTACCAGCTTCGACCGGTAAACCAGAACTTGTTAAAAATGCATCAGCCACTGTCACAAACATCGATGTTAAAACGGTAGAAAAATCGCAACTTGAAAGTATTAGACCTACTGAAAATAAAAATGCAGGCCAAGCATTTGCACCGCCTGCAAGCGTTTGTAATATATTAAAGGAAGCAATACCAGCGACTACTTCAGGGAACTCTTTAGTTACTACAAATACCGTAAAATCACCTGCGCCATCTGCTACTTTAGAGTCGCGAGATATAGTACCGCATGAGCTTACTTCTCTCGAAACGAATGGGAAAATCACGCAAATTCCGAAGAATCTAGAATATATTGGAAACGAGAAAAATTCTAACGAAAATGAAATACAGGAAAAGAAACAGAACTCTGAAAATTCAACAAAAAGACATAATGAAAACGTCCAATTAATAGGCCAGACAAAGACAATTACAAATATTGCTGGGCCTACTGCCGAATTGGTTCAAATGAATGTTCCCCAGCATACGCACTTATCTCAGGGCCACCCTACGCCTTCTAATACGATTGCAAGTAACACAAATCAATACGAAAATTTGCAGACTGTGAATGTAAGTAGGAATCAAAACTATCAAAGTACAACAGCTATGCCTTTAATGTCACAAGGCATACAACCGATTCTTCCTCCACCATCCAATATGCAAAATAATAGTCATATTGCTGCGCCAACTTTCCCTAGTAGAACTACTTCTGGAGCTCCGACACAACCTATTCATAATGTTCAAGCCAATATTCAACCAAATCATTCAATTCAACACTCCAACGTTCCTAATACTGTGACATCCAGTATACCTGTTCACAATACACCAGGTAATCTAACCTGTGGAACTCCAGTTGCTGCGAATATGCAAGGACCTTTGCCTAATGTTCCCAGTAATACACCAGTTGGTCAACCAACCGCACTTTCAAATTTACCAAATGTTTCCGCAGGTACGCCTTTGAGCGTTCAAAGTATGCATCCCACTATAGGTCCAAACATGCAAACCAGTCAAAATAATATGATGACTAGTATGCCTCACAATATGAATCCAAATATAATTATGATGGGACCAAATTCTGCGCCTCATCCCAATATTGCTACTATGTATCCAACTTCACATCAACAAGAAAGAGCATCATTGCAACAACAAATTCGGGAAATATATTGTTTACCTCCTTCGAACGCAAATCAAGAACAAGTAAGATGTCTTCAGGAACGATTGACTTTATTACAACAACACGAAACCAATGATAAATGTAATGGCGGACCTAATTGTATTTTGCAGAATCCTGTTTATGGCTCTAAAATGGTAGAAAGTCCTCAAGTTACTAGTACGACAGGTCGAGGTCGTGGTAAAGGACTTGCAAAACCTAGAAAACCTAGAGCAAAGAAAGAAAAAAATATTCCTACCGCACAATCCCTAGATCAATTACCTGTCTCTGAAGATTGTGTTACCGCTGGTACTGGATTGCAGAATAACTCAGAGCTAGATATTGAATTAAATGAAGAAATCATGAACATACATGGCAATGCTGTCTCTTTAGAGGATGGCAAAGTTAAGAAACCAAGAGGTCCACGAAAAAGTAAGGAAAGAAAACCTCGCGCTCCTAAAGAACCAAAACCGCCAAAAGAAGCAGGAGTGAAACCAGTGAAAGAACGTAAAAAACGTGAACCTAGAGACCCAAATGCCCCAAAAAGGAAAAGATATTCTAAAAAAGAGGCATCAGAAAATTTGGCAGATACAACTACTACGAATTACGATTTTTTGGATAAGGATGGAGATTCGAAGTCAGCAGATCAGTTATCATCATTCAACAAAAGCCTAGGCTCAACAGATATTAAAAGTAGTTCAGAATTGCCGTCATTAGATGAGTCGACGGTTACCGATTTTGATGATATACCTGTGTCTAAAATTGCAATAAAAGATTTGCTAGAAGAGGCAGAAGCTAAACGTGGTCAAGAAGATAAAGATGATGACACAGATTCATTGAATCAGAAAAGAAAATCTAAGAAACGTTCATCAGCCGGTGGTAGTTGTAAGAAAAGTACTATTAAGAAGGCCTCTGGTGGCAAAAGAAAGAGACGTGGTGGTTTGATACCAGATTCAGATGGGGAACCTGATGATATGATGTCTACGCCTCCTCCCTCACCACCACCTGAAGGTGATGACAGCTTAAAAAGACGTTCTGCTAGAAACACTCAACGCAAAAAGTATACTGATGATGTTATGTTGCGATTATCCGATGAAGAATTCGCTATGAATACTCCGAAAAATGAAAAAGAATTAAAAGCCGAAGAATTAAGTTTTGATACCAAAGATTGCAATCGGTCAGATGGTATGCCAAAACCTAATTACATATACGTAAATACTACAGAAGAAGATGCAATGATTGTTCAACATGTTTTGGCTTGTCGCATGGGAAAAAGAGAACTAAAAAATGAACCACTTCTAACTGAAATTATATCTCTGGAAAAAGATGATAGCTTAGCTTCTGATATTAAAACGGATACAGAAGTAAAACATGCCGATAAAAATGAGGATCCTATTGAAAACTTAGAGAAAGTTAATGTTAATGAAGAAATAACAGAAATAAAGGAAGAGAAACCTATATTAAATGAAAATACTTTATGTGAAAAACCGAAAAAAGAGACCATTAAAATAGAAAGTGATATCGATAAGGATAACACAGATACAAAAAATAATAAACCTGTCATGGTAGACGTTGAGGAATATTTCGTAAAGTATCGAAATTTTTCATACTTGCATTGTGAGTGGAAAACTGAAGAAGAACTTTACAAAGGCGACAAACGCATATTTTCTAAAATTAAACGGTTTAAACAAAAACAAGCTCAACAGTTGAATATTTTTGAGCTTTTGGATGATGAGCCGTTTAATCCAGATTATGTTGAAGTAGAACGTATTTTAGATATGTCTGAAAATCAAGACCCAGCAAATAACACAGTTGCTAAACATTATCTAGTCAAGTGGAAAAGTTTGCAATATGAGGATAGTACATGGGAATTAGAAGAAGACATTGATGTTGACAAGATTAAGCAATATAAAATCTTTAATGATGTTCCACCTAAAGAAAAGTGGAAATATAAGAAAAAACCATCTGCTGATCACTGGGTACAATTAAAAGAATCTCCTCTCTATAAAGGTGGTAACACATTAAGACCATATCAACTTGAGGGTCTTAATTGGCTTCTTTTCTCCTGGCATAACAATCGTAATTGTATTTTGGCTGATGAAATGGGTCTCGGAAAAACCATACAAAGTTTAACATTCGTTAACTCTGTGTGGGAGTATGGTATTAGAGGACCTTTCCTCATTATAGCACCGTTATCTACCATACCAAACTGGCAAAGAGAATTCGAAGGTTGGACGGAAATGAATGTTATAGTTTATCATGGCTCACAGCAAAGTAAAAGTATGTTACAAGAGTATGAATTTCATTACAAAAATGAAAAAGGTGAACCAATCAAGGACATCACCAAATTCAATGTTCTTATCACAACTTTTGAAATTATAGTAACTGATTTTCAGGAACTGAAATCCTTTAATTGGAGAATATGTGTCATCGATGAGGCGCATAGACTAAAAAACCGTAATTGCAAATTGTTAGAAGGATTGCGACAACTTCATTTAGAACATAGAGTGCTGTTATCTGGAACTCCCTTACAAAATAATGTGAACGAATTATTTTCATTGCTTAACTTTTTGGAACCTTCACAATTCTCTAGTAGCGATGTTTTTCTTAATGAATTTGGTCAGTTAAAATCCGAATCAGAAGTATTAAAATTACAGGCCCTCCTCAAGCCTATGATGTTAAGACGGCTGAAAGAAGACGTGGAAAAAACACTGGCGCCCAAAGAAGAGACTATTATTGAAGTAGAGCTAACGAATATTCAGAAAAAATATTATAGGGCTATATTAGAAAGAAACTTTAGTTTCTTGGCAAAAGGAACAGCATCTGCTGCTAACATTCCAAATTTAATGAATACTATGATGGAATTAAGAAAGTGCTGTATACATCCATATTTATTGAATGGTGCGGAAGATCAAATACAGTTTGATTATAAACAAGCAAATGGAGAAGATAAAGAAGCTTACTACAAAGCTCTTATACAGTCTTCTGGAAAAATGGTATTAGTAGATAAATTACTCCCAAAATTGAAAGCGGGCGGTCATCGCGTTTTAATATTCAGCCAAATGGTAAGATGCTTGGATATATTAGAAGATTATCTCTTATTTAGGAAATATCCTTTCGAAAGGATTGATGGGCGCATAAGAGGTAATTTAAGACAGGAAGCCATTGATAGATTTTCTAAACCGGATTCTGATAGATTTGTTTTCCTTCTATGCACAAAAGCTGGAGGTCTTGGCATAAATTTGACAGCGGCTGATACAGTTATAATTTATGATAGTGACTGGAATCCACAAAATGATTTGCAAGCCCAGGCTCGCTGTCATAGAATTGGACAACAAAAGATGGTAAAGATATATAGACTAATATGTCGCAACACTTATGAAAGAGAAATGTTTGACAAAGCGTCTCTCAAATTAGGATTGGATAAAGCTATACTACAAAGTATGAATACGACACAAGGAAAAGAAACTGGCTTAAAACAACTGTCAAAGAAAGAAATTGAAGATTTATTAAAGAAGGGTGCATATGGAGCTGTCATGGATGAAGACAACGCAGGTGATAAATTTTGCGAAGAAGATATAGAAATGATTTTAGCACGGCGAACACAAGTCATTCAAATGGAGTCTGAGAAAGGATCGACATTTTCTAAAGCTAGCTTCGCAGCCGCTGATCAACGATCTGATATTGATATACGAGATCCAGATTTTTGGAACAAATGGGCCAAAAAAGCTGAAATCGATACGACTGAGAAAAAAGAAGATGAAGATTTAATAGTTACTGAGCCTAGAAAAAGGACTGTTATCAAAAGATATGGCCATGACGATGGTCCCATGGAAATGTCTGATATGGAAGTCACACCTGATTCTGACGAAGATGAGGAGGGTTTGTATTTCTTTATTAAGCACCATATGCAAAAAAATTAGGGTTTCGTAGCCAAATATCTAAAAACATAACTTTACCATTTCGTAATTTCTTTGTAACCGTCCGCTTTTCTGTGTCTGTCACATTTTATTAGTTTTCTAGTTTCCACGTTAGTGTGCATCTGGATTGAGGGCCCACTTTTTAAATTATTGCGAAACGAAATGATACTTACAGGGCATTTACTTAAAATTTTGTAAAACCTAAAGCAAAGATTCTTAAATTTCTTAAACGTGAATCAAAAGAGTTATGGTCAAATAGCTTGGGCCCTCAATCCTGACGCCTGCATAAAACGGCATAGTCGAATCTCAGAAAGTACTATCCCTGGGATAATAATTTTTATTCGAGTATTTAGTTAGGAATTTGTTAAATACATTAAGAAATTGTCAAGTCTTAAGAATGCGACAATACAGATTTACGGCGGTTTAGCTTGGGCCCTCAATTCATCAATTTTGATATTGTAGAATCAGCAAAAAATATGAGTTTTTCTAAGGAAAGATATTAATACGACTTTAATATATTTGAGTTCCATATCTCGGAAAATTTGTTAAAAAGAAATAACGACACAAAAGTTAATTGTTAAAAAGTTATTGAAATTCGTATTTTTTCAAAACGTCTGAACTGAGGGCCCAAGGTTTTTGTCAGTATTGACTAGATTAAGCTTTCTACACTACCGCACTTTAGGCTAAGTATTTTAACAAATTCTTAACTAAAAGACTACAAAGCGTCCATTCTTCTAAATGCCGTACTTTAGAAGAAAATTGATTTTCGTTGTTTTATATGAGAAAATTCAGTAGGGTGACCATAATGTTTATCGTAAGTATAAACAAGTATTCGTTGTGATCATGTAAGTAGTATTTTGTAAAGCGCAGATACAATATATATAATTATACAACGCGTAACAGAAAAAGCGCAATTCCTCATACACCCCGGTTAGTAAATTAATATAAAAAAAGATGCAATCGAACTTTAGTTGTGTCCAATTTTCTTAAATATCGTTCTATAATAGTACGATTTCAATAGATAGCATTAAATTCAGCTATGCTAATTCATTTTTCGGAAAAATTTAACATATATTAAAAATAGATGAAATCGAATATGTAGTCGATACTGAACAAACTAATTTCAGGAATTGCACTTATTCTGTTACATATTGTATATAATATATAAAGCTCGATATAATTATATACGATTAGCTGTGCTGTGCCTTCACCTACGTATGCGTGGAAAAATAAAATAAGAAAGTGCCAATAATCAATGAAATTATGTACCTATTGGACGTATTAAAATTATAACCCTGTATATTAACAACTAGCATTGCCTTGCGGTTTCATCCACGTAGTTCCCGTTCCGTGAAAATACGGGAATAAAATATAGCCTTTGTTACTCCCTGGTAATTTATCTTTCCATTTTTAAAAGAACTTTTTAAATCGGTAACGTGGTTTAGGCCTGTTCCCGTGGGAAAATTATAGCACATGTTACTCCCAGAAAAGTACGCTTTCCACTGGCAAAACATTTTTTTTAAATCGGCAAAACCGGTAGTATTGGAGCCTTTTCAATACAAAAAATCTAAAAATTCAAAGCAGAGCCATTTTACTAAGATTAATAATAATAGGAAAGTAATAAGGCTATTAGGACTAGAATCCAAAGGCCGCTAAACAATAAAAAAAAACCATACAAGTATGGAGCGATTGTGGGTCTTTTTTTTTTAACAAACTTTTTTCAACAGTAAAATAATAGCACTTTTACTGATGACTTCATTAAGACTTCTTGAGGCAATCCAAAAATGTTTATCCCTGGCATTTTATCGAATTTCCCATTCACTGCACACTGTCACGGACCTTTGCTACCACAGAGCTAGATTAATGATCTGTGCTTGCCACATAGGTATAATATACTATCACTAATATGAGTCAAACAAAACCCGAAATACACAGCAAAATGAAAATTAAACAAAAAACATGACGGGGACGCGCGTACGTCAGGCGTCAAAAATACGAATACTATGATAACCATTTAAATAACACCTTTTATTAATTTTGGATCACACAAAACGTAATCGCTTTCGACAACAACTTATGAAATATCTTCTAAGAGGGTACATGCTGATTTGTCTCAAAAAAGTAACAAAATCATATACACCCTACTGAATTTTCTCATATAAAACATCGAAAATCAATTTTCTTCTAAAGTACGGCATTTAGAAGAATGGACGCTTTGTAGCCTTTTAGTTAAGAATTTGTTAAAATACTTAGCCTAAAGTGCGGTAGTGTAGAAAGCTTAGTCTAGTCAATACTGACAAAAACCTTGGGCCCTCAGTTCAGACGTTTTGAAAAAATACGAATTTCAATAACTTTTTAACAATTAACTTTTGTGTCGTTATTTCTTTTTAACAAATTTTCCGAGATATGGAACTCAAATATATTAAAGTCGTATTAATATCTTTCCTTAGAAAAACTCATATTTTTTGCTGATTCTACAATATCAAAATTGATGAATTGAGGGCCCAAGCTAAACCGCCATAAATCTGTATTGTCGCATTCTTAAGACTTGACAATTTCTTAATGTATTTAACAAATTCCTAACTAAATACTCGAATAAAAATTATTATCCCAGGGATAGTACTTTCTGAGATTCGACTATGCCGTTTTATGCAGGCGTCAGGATTGAGGGCCCAAGCTATTTGACCATAACTCTTTTGATTCACGTTTAAGAAATTTAAGAATCTTTGCTTTAGGTTTTACAAAATTTTAAGTAAATGCCCTGTAAGTATCATTTCGTTTCGCAATAATTTAAAAAGTGGGCCCTCAATCCAGATGCACACTCCACGTTATACTATTTTTCAACTTTTTTATTTAAGGCCATTTTAAATAAAGTGCAAATATTTTAAGGGTAGGTACAAATATGTAAGAGACATACAATTAACTTAATCTATACTAATAATATTATAAAGCTGAAGAGTTTGTTTGTTTGTTTGTTTGTTTGTTTGAACGCGCTAATCTCCGAAACTACTGGTTCGAATTGAATAATTCTTTTTGTGTTGGATAGTCCAGTTATCGAGGAAGGCTATAGGCTATATAACATCACGCTACGACCAATAGGAGCAAAGATATAGTGGTAAATGTGTAAAAAACGGGAGAAATTATTTCATCATACGGGAACTACGCGGGTGAAACCGCGCAGAACCGCTAGTAACAAAATAAAATGCGTTTTTTTTTCTTGTTCTTCTCTAAAAAGAATTAAATATTATTCTGTAAACATGCTTTGCATAAACATTTGTGTCCTTTTTGAACCGCATCGGTCTTATTAATAAAAATGGCCTGTTCCTAGGATAATCAGACGTTACGCTAGAAGTAGTTAATCCCTGAGTAACCAAGTATTACCTCAGTTTTTTTATGTCATTAATAAACACGGAGTATCCTCGGACTAACTATACATTCCTTACACCTAGTTTACACTTAGATTGCGTTTGAAATGTGGTGAATTTAAAAGTAAAAAGAGAGATTAAGAACTTGACCAAAATGAAAAAAACTAGCCAAGTGCGAGTCGAATTCGCGCATGAAGTTCCGTACAATTATCTATAAAACCGGCAAAAAAATCACGTTGGTTGTATCGGGATCCCCCCTTAATTTATTCTGTTTTTTAGTATTTGTTATAGCGGCAACAGAAATATATCATCTGTGTAAATGTCAACTGTCTAGCTATCGCGGTTCTTGAGATACAGCCTGGTGACAGACAGACGGACGGACTGACAGCGAAGTCTTACTAATAGGGTCCCGTTTTACCCTTTAGGTATGGAACCCTAAAAAAATGTGTTTTACAAGAAGTCACAGCTGGCTATCTGACATTCGTATTTGTGGTTGGTGAGTAGCAAAGAGATTAAAATATAATAATATTTAAATATCTTTGATCCCATCGTCGTTACCGTCATCCTTCCGTCATCGATGAATGTTAAATAAATTTTTAGGTTAGCATAAAACCTACACTATGGCTAATCCCTGCTTAAACTAGGTGACACCAAGGCGTAACTTTTACTTCGGGAGTAGGCATGGATTAGGTTACTCCTTGCTTACTCTGTGTTTATTAATACTGAAATTGGTTAGTAATGAGTTAATACTTGGAGTAAAGTTAATCTTGCTCTAGTCTGCATTTATTAATAAGACCGCATCATCATCATCATCACCAACCCGTAACAGCCCACTGTTGAGCTACCGCCGCGTACCTCTATAAGACCGCATAATATGTTTTCCCATTTTACTTAGGGGCCGCCTGATTTTATTTTCTTTGTATGATTTCTGTGTTATTGACAATTCTCCAACCTTTGTTTTTACAGTCTCAGACCAACTAACATAAGTACTGTTACTTTAAAAATAAATGAAAAGTGGCAGAAACTTAATTGAGTTATACCATGCGAGAGGTAAACCGAAGTGATCGGGAATAAAAAAAAACTATTGACAGGTTATGCCTAAGTTATGTTTTATTGTTTTTCGAAGTATTCTCCGTTGCAATTAATGCACTTTTGCATTCTATCGTCGTCATTGAAGCAGTAATTCCAGTCTGAACTAGCCGTTGCCAAAATGGCCGATTTGTAAGTTTCCACGGCTGGGTTCTGGGTCCTCAAACAGCTGAAGGTAATCTAAAAAAATCGTTTCGCCTCAGGGCAGGACTGTACGAAGGATGGGTCATCAACTCAACGTTTTCCTGGTCAAATCTTTTGTCTCGCGGGCGGTGTGGGAACTCGCATTGCTATGATGTAATATGACCGGACGTGTCGGGTTGCCTCTGCGAAGTTCATCTCCGGTAAACACATCGAAGTGTAGATACCATTCAGCGGTGACCGTTCTTCGTTCTTGCAAGGGAATTGTGGCAACATGTCCTTTTTATGAGGCGACCATTTTCGTCCATGAAAATGGTCGGACGCACAACTTTCGTTGGCTTGACCTCGTCTTCAAGGCCCAAACTGCCGATTCGTGTTTCCTTTCGGGCTCATATGAATAAATCCATGATAAATCACCTGAAAATATATTATAAACGGCTTTCGACTTCCCTCCGTTAAGCGTAAGCAGTTAAGCGTTTCAGAGTAGACCGGCACCAATTAACACGAGCTGCCTTCTGCTCTTCTGACAAACTGGGGTACCCAACCCATCGAGAAACTAGTTTTCTGACGCCCAACACATGTCTGTCATCGTGAGTTTTTTTTTGCACAGCCGCGACGTTTTCAGGTGTAACCGCTGTTTTTGGTCGACCTGTAGAAGGTACGGAACTGAGAGAGGCACGATCCCGTCGAAACTGCGTACCAACGATATATTGTCGTTTGACTAGGTGCGTCCACATATTTTAAGTTACACACACACAAGTTAAGTTCATTGAGACATTTATCTTGAGATAACCCTCGGCGAAAGTTGTGGTAAATTATGGCACGGAAATTTTCCGCGTTAGTTCCATTATGGTTTTCGACTTGTCAAATTTAAAACGGTATAGTACTAAATAATGGAATGTTTTTATTTATTTGTGAAAACGCCATTACGGATGTGGCCAGTGCCCAGTACGGATGTAACAAAAATAGTAGATTGTTATACAAGGGTCGGTAGGAATCAATTCCCATACGAGGTAATTAGGCGCCCGAGCGCAGCGAGGTCAATGCCACACTCAAAGTGCCATACTTGTTCAACTCCCTTTCTTGCAGTATGTTCGAGAGTGTGGCATTATGCGAACATGGCATTTTGAGAATGTGGCATTTTGCGAATGTGGCGTTTTGAGAATGTGACATTTTGCGAAAATCGAATGTGTCATTTTGCGAATGTGGCATTTTGCGCCTAATCCGTCCCAGGCAATTAACTCCAGAGTAATCTTATTAGTATTTTTTTTATTTAATTTTTGTATTTAATTGTGAATACTTAGATATATTAAATATGATATACATAAAACAATGTGGCTACGGAACTCTACCTATAATTACGTGCCTGGCATACTCTTTCTTATCTAGTTTTACTATATTAAGTTCTGGGATATTAAATCATGATATTATTGCATTTAGGTATCAGTTTGAGGAGTAAAAAGAAGAAGGACAAACTCGGCAGAAAAGGAAGGCGATACGCAAGCGACGACTACATACCCCGTCATGAAGGAGTACCTATTGATGAAGAAGTGGTTTATGGGTCATGGACACGATCTGAATGTTTCAAAATAGAAAGAGGTCTACTTACATTTGGGTTAGTATTCTTGGCTTCCATTCGAACGTGCTAGTTATCTTGATCCCTCAGAACAAACGTTGGAAGGGACGACGCGGTTGATCGTAGGGCAAGATTTACTCCCGTTAAGATCACCTTCACCGACTGATATATCTACATTAATGTTACAAATAATAAAACTGTAACGAGACCAAGTCTGTAATGACTTATTTTTTGAAATTTTTTGCGGTATTGTACATAGTTGTCGGTTTAGACAAAGATATTAAAGTAAGGATGAGTTATATTCATACTGCTTGCGTTTGAAAATTGATCCCCTACGAGTGTGCTACAAGATGTACATATTTACTTCTTAGCGTATTTATAGGATACAACAATGACGGGGAAAGATGATACGGAACGAATAATAAAGAAAAAGAGAGAGTTGCGCTTAAAATACGACTTGAAATACAATGCGACTAAATAAAATGTGGTTAATTAACTACATTTGTCGGCCTCATTCTCCGTGCTCTAGTAACATATCTACGTCTTTCTATATATAATTAATATCTTTGGGTTTAGATCATAACACCAATTTTTCTCTGCCGGTCTGCTACTACACTACTGGACAGAGACATTTTGATGAAATTTGGTGTGAAGATAAACTAAGTAACTAGGTCAACATCTAGGGTACTTTTTACTGCAGGAAAATATCTCATTCATAAATTGGTTAATACGTACTACGAAACAAAAACACCTAGAAACTTGAAATATGGTAGGTAGGTGTCTAGAAACTTGAAATATGTATGGTAGGAACGGGAATAAACTGGATGCGCGCGGGCAAAGAGATTAAAATATGATAAGGCATAGAGGAGACAAAGCGATCAAAATTTGAAGTCAAAAGTTATTCCTAGTGGAATAAGTCTAGTACAATTTCGACCGAATGACAGCTCGCGTTCATACTAACTGACATAACAAGGACATGACGCCTTAGGCTTCAAAGTTTTGTATGAAAATATTCCCAATGCCCCCTCTGTGCCCTATTATATTTAAATCTCTTTGTGCGCGGGCAACGCCACTGGGCACCCGCTATTTGAGATATTATGGTATGAAGGTGGCTTATACGTCGTAGCCAACCACTACACAGAATTTTTTTTAAATTCTCACGGGAACAGGAATAAACTGGACTGGACTGGGAAACGCGCGTGCAACGCCGCTGGGAACCCGCTAGTTAATAATAAAGTATTTCTTAACCAACATAAATACTAGAAAACATAATTAATTACATACCTATTGCACATTTTACATTACAATCTAATAAATAGGTAATCCTCTATACTATAATAACACTTAATCTATATATATAAAGAGAGAAGTCCTGACTCACTGACTCATAAACGCCCAGCCTAAACCCTTAGACCTAGAAAGCTGTTTTTTTTTACAGCTATTATTTTTAAGACGTAAGCTAGCACTAAGAAAGGATTTTTCGAAATTCAACCCTTAAGGGGGTGAAAAAGGGGTTGAACGTTTGTATGGAAAACCTTCATTTTTGAGTGTATCAATTCAAAACTTAGTAAAAATACTCTATAAAACAAACGACAAGAAACGTATTTCTTAATTTTTCAAAAACACCCCATAAGGGGGTGAAAGAGGGGGATGGAGTTTGTATGGAGACGTGTTGATTTTTACGTCTATCAACTTGAAACTTGGCACAAATACTTTTAGAAATAAATAAGTAGATACGTGTTTTTGGATTTTTCGAAAATCGTCCCCTAACGGGGTGAAAGTAGGGGTTGAGTTAGAATGTATGCAAAACCTTCATACTTAGGTGGATCAATTCGAATCTTTCTAGAAATACTTCTCAAAACAAACAACAAGATACGTACTTCTGGGTTTTGTAAAAAACCCCCCCAAAGGGGGTGAAAGAGGGGGATGGTGTTTGTATGGAGACGTGTTGTTTTTTACGTCTATCAACTTGAAACTTGGCACAAATACTCTTAGAAATAATTGATGACAAACGTGTTTTTGGATTTGCGTGTTTGATACATTAAACGTGTTTTTGGGTGAAAGTAGGGGTTGAGTTTAGAATGTATGGAAAACTTTCATACTTAATTGTATCAATTCGAATCTTTCTAGAAATACTCCTCAAAACAAACAACAAGACACGTATTTCTGGGTTTTGTAAAAAACACCCCCTAGGGGGGCGAAACAGGGGGTGGGATTTTGCATGGAGACGTGTTGTTTTTTACGTCTATCAACTTGAAATTTGGCACAAATAATTTTAGAAATAAATAATGACCAACGTGTTTTTGGATTTTCCGAAGTAGGGTTTGAACTTGGTATGTATGGGAAACCCTCATTTTTGGGTGTATCAATTCTAATCTTTCTAGAAATATTCCTCAAAACAAACAATAAGACACGTATTTCTGAGTTTTGTAAAAAACACCCCCTAGGGGGGCGAAACAGGGGGTGTTATTTTGTATGGAGACGTGTTGATTTTTACGTCTATCAACTTGAAACTTGGCACAAATACTTTTAGAAATAAATGAGTAGATACGTGTTTTTGGATTTTTCGAAAGTCGTCCCCTAACGGGGTGAAAGTAGGGGTTGAGTTTAGGATGTACGGAAAACCTTCATACTTGGGTGTATCAATTCGAATCTTTCTAGAAATACTCCTCAAAACAAACAACGAAATACGTATTTCTGGATTTTGTAAAAAACACCCCCCAAGGGGGCGAAACAGGGGGTGGGATTTTGTATGGAGATGTGTTGTTTTTGACGTGTATCGACTTGAAACTTGGCACAAATACTTTTAGAAATAATTGATGACAAACGTGTTTTTGGATTTTCCGAAAATTGACCCGTAACGGCCTGAAAGTAGAGGTTGAACTTGGTATGTATGGGAAACCCTCATTTTTGGGTGTATCAATTCGAATCTTTCTAGAAATACTCCTCAAAACAAACAACAAGATACGTATTTCTGAGTGTTGTAAAAAACACCCCCTAAAGTCGTGAAACGGGGGGTTGGAGTTTGTATGGAGACGTGTTGTTTTTTACGTCTATCAACTTGAAACTTGGTACAAATACTTTTGTAAATAAATGAGTAGACACGTGTTTTTGGATTTTTCGAAACTCGTACCCAAAAGGGGTAAAAGTAGGAGGTTAAAGTTGGTATTTTTTTTTATTATATAAAAGGGGGCAAACGGGCAGACGATTCACCTGATGGTAAGGGACGTCCGTCGCCCATGGGCACCTGCAACTCAAGAGTCACAACTGCGTTGCCGACCTTTGAGGTGGGATTAGGGGGAGGGGAGGGCAGAGGAGGGGATGGGGAGGGGGATTGGGGCCTCCGGTTACCTCACTCACTCAACAAAACGCAATGCATTGCTTTACGCTGGTTTTCTGTGAGGCCGTGGTATCACTCCGGTCGAAGCATGGCTCTCCCACGTTCAAGTATGTATGGAAAACCCTAACCCTAATAGCCTTTGGTATCAAGAACTAATTCAAAAATTAAACCAGAGATTGTCCTAGGCTATACAATACGTAATCAGTATTATTTTTAGTATGTGTAATTTTTTTTCAGAAAAACGAATTACCATAAAACTGAATTTAGTTAGGGCTACCTGTGGAAACCGTACTGTTATCGTTCTTTATATAAGAAATTTTGTTAGACAAACCTAAAATACGAATGCATTACCATATTTTTATATTAGTATACTAATTGGGGTGTATGAGGAATTGCGCTTATTCTGGGACGCGTTGTATATAGGGTGTTTTGAATAACAAAAATATAAATAAATAGCAATGATAGCCCACTGGCTAAAGAGCCCGCCTCTCATTCGTGAGGCGCGGGTTCCAATCCTGGCATGTACAGTCAAGTTTTAGTAAGGATCCCTAATTCTTTTTCTTCATAGATATAGCCTATGTTACTCAGGAATAATGTAGCATTCTAATGGTGAAAGAGTTTTTAATCGGCCCAGTAGTTTTTGAGTTTATTCGTTATTAACATAGGTACAAAACTACAAATCTTTCCTCTTTATAATATTAGTGTTGATAGATAGATAGTGTAGATTATCCTTCTTGATATATTTTTGAAAGGCAAAGGAATAACAAATTCTACGCGGACGAAGTCGCGGGCATCAGCTAGTTACTAATAAATTAAACAAACTTATTTTATAGTAGATTATACAACAAGGGAATAAAGCACTGTTTTATGTCACGGGCGCGACATTGAATCCTGAACGTAACGAAGGACTCCCAGTTTTACTCCCGAGCGCAGCGATGAAGTTATGATTTAATTCCCGAGAGAAGCGAGGGAATTAAGACTGAGTCTTGAGTTTAGTGAGGGATTTAAGCGCCCAAGACAAAAACAGTTTTATTCCCGAGTTATATACTCTACTTTTCTCACCTTATGCGAAACAATAAAATGCAATTGCATGGTAGTAGATTATTGAATGATTATTGACAATGCCTATGGCATCTAGTTTAATAGACTCTGGAGTCAAAGTGCTTTCATCACTCGACATTTTCGATATTCTTTTTGAAATGTTAAAGCTACAAAATGGATACAGCAACTTGTTTCTGCCGGCGTGACTTACTTGATTTAACAAATGAAGATCGTGCGAATCTAGTTGGTCGCGGCTTCGATTTTCGAAAATCGAGTTGGCCACGACCGTGGACGCAGGCGGGTGTACCACATGTTGCTTAACGATATTAGACTTTATCGTCATAGCAATAAGGATTATGAAAAGTGAAAATTACATTATTGACCTAGGGTTATAATGAAATTCCATACAACATTATAACCCGGCGCAATCCAAGGGATATAATGTCTTGCTTTCGGTGACGTTTATATGATATATAATCCGGCTTTGTCGAGCATGTGGTGTGAAAAATGTTTTATGGTTTAGCTCTCTCATGCAATCAGGTAATTTATTGTAAAGTTTAGGCACCAACACAAAAACAGATTTTTTATAAAATTGCAGTTTAGTTTGCTTGCGTGCAGCTACACATTGATCTTATTTCTTGATCTTATTTCTTGTTTTAATTAATTTAAATTTATTTAAATTTTTGTGCCTCGCCTCATAAATAAACA